>CM045770.1:27370714-27819489 GCA_025200525.1 Camellia lanceoleosa
AAGTCTCCTTGCCATGACCTACCAAGCATTTGATCTGGTGTTGAGCCTTCTGTTCTTGTGCATTATGTCTGATCAATCTTTACTTCAGGTGGAAAATCTTACTCGTAAAGCACAACATCAAGAAGTGGAATTGGAAAGAACTAGTAAACAGCTGAAGGAGGCAATAAGGGAAGAAACAGCAAAATGCAAAGCAGCAAAGGAAGTGATCAAGTCACTTACTTCCCAAGTAAGAGGAGTGTTTATTGTGTTCGTTGATTGTATATGATAAGTTAAGGGGTTGCTTGCTTGTCTCATGGAAATAAAAGCAGCTTTATTATTTTCCAAAGAATATTGGAGAAAATTATTTTCCAAAGGAAGTGATCAAGTCACTTATTTCCCAAGCAAGAGGAGTGTTTATTGTGTTCATTGATTGTATATGATAAGTTAAGGGGGTTGCTTGCTTGTCTCATGAAAATAAAAGCAGCTTTATTATTTTCCAAAGAATATTGGAGAAAAATACAATTTGTTTCCTTTGTGTTCGTGATGATTCTGTTCTTAACATACCAGATTGTTGTAAAACTCCAATAGACGAGCCGCTTACATCTGCTGTTGTTGTTTAGTTCTTAATTTAAATGATGCATTTGTGGTTCTGGAAACAAAAATGTTTTTCCATGTTGTTCCTATGGGGGATCTAAATTCTTGTTGTTTCTTGAGTATTGATGATCCTAATTGAAATGCAGGATGTCATGTTTTTACTCATCATTAAATTTGACTGGTATGTAGCACGGACACGTCCCCTAAGGCAAAGTTTGGGTGTCGGACACCTGTCGGACACGGACACGCGGTGGACACGTGTCCGACACTCAACCCAACGTGTCCCTTTTTTTTTTTTGAATTTTTGCAGCCGGACACTCGTTTGGACACTTTTGGACACGCTATGGACACGTTATGGACAGAGAGGGAGAGAAACCTTAACCTGTTGCAGACAGAGAGAGAGAGAGAGAGAGGGTGAAGAACCTGTTGAAATGGAGCCCTAGATTAGGTATGTTCTTCGATTCTTCAAATCTCTCCTTCGATCTTCTTCTTTTCTTCTGTTTTTCTTCTTCTTTCTTCGTTTCGTCTGCGTCGTCCTCCTCGTCTGTGTCCTCTCTCTCTCTCGCTATGGTGTTTCGGCCCTCTCCCTTGACTATCGATCGCTATCTTCTCTCTCTCTCTCTCTCTCCCTCTCTCTCTCTCTCTCTCTCTCTTGCTACGTGTTTTTGATTGACCCCTCTCTCTTCTCTCTCTCTTTTCGTCATCGACATTCTCTCTCTGTATATCATATACTAATAATATATATACATATATATATTTATATTCTAATAATAATAGTATATATATTATATACTAGATATATATTTGAACAAAAATCTTTTTTTTTTTTTTTCTTTTCCTTTTTTCTATTTTTTAGATATTATTATTTGTTTAAATAAATTATTTTTATTTATAAGAAAATTTTAATTTGTGAATAATATTTGATATTAAAATAAATAAATAATATTTATATTTTTTAATTTTACATATAATAAATAAATAAAATTATATATATTAAACGTGTCCCTAACGTGTTGGCCCCTATTTTTTGAAAATTTGCGTGTCCTATGTTCTTGCACTGCCAAATTTAGCTACTTGTTTGTTTTATATTGTGGCTAACGATGTTTTTTTGCATCTTAACTCTTAAACTTCATTTGATTGCTTCCTCAAAGTACAGCTTAATCTTTGAAAAAAATCATGAAGCAGCATTCTCTTTAGAATGAAAGGATTTGGTGGTAATAATACTGCTAGATGGTCATCTGAAGTTGTTTCATTGTTTGTGGTTATGTTCTAGTTTTTTAATTTTATTTTGTGTGTGTTAAGTCTTGTCTCCCTACGCCTTGTAAGACATCAAAATTCCTCTTATGCTTGCAGCGTTATTTAACATGCAGATGATGCTTTTATTTATTTATTTTTTGAATTGGCCTCTGATGCCACTCTGCATATCTTCAATCATGGCCACCATTGTTAATAAGAATTTAGAAGGGCTCGAGATGAGGTTTTATGCCCTTTAAATTTTAACCCCAAACATGGGTGAAAGGTTCCTTTCAAGGCATTATGATCCAGTGTTCCAAGGCTATATAAAAATATCTGAACATGAGTATTCAAATTCACTTTTTTGTGTATTGTTAGAAAATTATAAATTTTGATTATAATTATTTAGGGTCGAGTGGGGAAGAAGGATTTATGTAGCCGATCTCATTTGATGGGAAGGCTTGGCTTGGTTTGGTTTGGTTTGGTAATTATTTAGTCAGTAGTAGTAGTTACTTGGGTATTTGTTTTTAATCTATTCACATGTACCTTTATATGAATCTCCCACTCTTCTTTGAACAAAATAGAAATTGCTAAGGTTATTTATTCTATAAATTGTATATCTTGTTGAGCCAAAAAATGTTTATTAGTTTGAGCATTCTGAAGTATTATTGAATGGGAATGACTAGATTGGTGGCACGTGGAGGGCATTAAAGACCTCAGTCAAAGGTCAGCGGTCTGCATGTAAAATATGCGCCTTCCATAGTCTTAGACACACGCATAACACAGTTTTCTTTTAATTTGGTTCTTAATCTCATTATAGGTAATATAAAATATTCTTATCTGAAAGTATTAAATTTCAGACATTATTAGTCATGTGCTATATAGTTTTTGATTCTAATTAGCTTTAAACTCAATTTATCATGTATTCAGAATGATTTCTAAAACCAATTGGTGAGACAACTCATTTGTTTTATTTGTTGTTTATATGCAAAATAGCTGAAGGAGATGGCTGAAAGGCTTCCTGTGGGAGCAGCCCGAAACATTAATCTACCTTGCTTTACTGCCTTTAGCGCCAATATTGTTTCCAGTGAAGTTTCAAATGCTTCTGTTGACCGATTGAATGGTCAAATAACATTCCAAGAACCAGACTCTAATGGATCAAATGGCCAGTTGCTTTCCAACGGGTCAAGCATTTCAAGTAATCGCAGTTCAGGGCAAAACAGACAAGCCCAGTCAGAAACAACCATGAGAACTGGGAGCAGAACAAAAGAAGGTGATTCTCGTAATGACAATGAATGGGTTGAGCAAGACGAGTCTGGTGTTTATATCACACTTACCTCCTTACCTGGAGGTGTCAAAGACCTTAAGCGAGTTCGCTTCAGGTATGCTTGCATCTATTTTTCTGCCAATTTTCCTTTTTTTGTAATATCAGCTAATTTAGATTGTTTAACATGAAATTCTTGCTAGAAATTCTTAGCTGATTTGCATCATGGCCAGGCCATTGGGGCTGTTTGGTGCAAGCTTATGCAGCTACTTATAGCTTTATATTTTGAAAATTTGTGCCAGAGTGTTTGTTGCAACTTTTGTTTACAATTAATGAAGCAGAAATAGCTTAAATAAGCTTGGCCATTGGGGCTGTTTTCTTTGTTGCCCTGCCTATGGAAGCTAAACCATGTAGTTTTTGGTTGTAAAGGACAAGATTATCTAGGTTTTAGGTTTTTAGTTTAAAGAAATTTGATATTTTGGTTGTAAATGACAAAATTATCTAGTTTTTAGGTTTTGGGTTTGAAGAAGTCTGATACTCATTTAGCATCATCTACTAATGTTGGAATGCAGTCGGAAGTGATTTAGTGAGAAAGAAGCAGAACAATGGTGGGCAGAGAACCGGGCAAGAGTATATGAATGGTACAATGTACGCACAGTTGACAAATCAAGTGTGGGTGTTGGCAGTGAGGACTTGGCACATTGACACGTGGAAATGTTCATACGTACATGAACTGTTCCCCCCCCCCCCCCCCCCTTTTCTTTTCTTCTTCCTGCTTCCATTAGAGGGAAGGTTTATTGATCAATTAGGTTAGCTTTCATCTTATTGGGGTTGATGAAAGCAAGGGTTCTTTTAAAATGAGAGGGGTAGAGAGGTTTGTTTGTAGTTTCTTTCTTGTTCCTTTTATTTTTAAAATTCGATTTTTCATTTTATTTTTTGACCCTAAATGTGCCTTGTTGTGTGAGGGATTGATTTGAGAGTGAGAAATGTAAATTCTTAGTTGATTGCTGGCTCTTGTTTAAAGCAGCTGCCCTGTAAATTTCACTAGAGAATGCATCTTCTTCAATCACCTTGTTTTTTTCAGTTGGGTGCTTTACCAATACATTATGCTCTCTACCATATACTGATAAGGTATTTTAAGGCAATGCCCTAATAATACCTCTGGGAATCAGATCTTTGTGTGGGTGGCCTATGGATAGTGGCAGGATCTATACAAATGTATGGTTTGTAAATAAGTTTGGCGTATTATTTCAAGAATATATAATAATTTTTTCACTTCCAATGAAGGTGATGTTTTTACATTTCCTTGAGATGTTTGGTGACCAAGTGCCAAACAAGACCCGTGGTAAGTCCTGGTCCGTCAAAGCTTGTTTAATTTTAGATTTTAACTTGAGTATTCAAAGCTTAAAAATAATTGTAAAGAATATGAAAACTTGAAAATATTTATAGCAGCATGAAAAAAAAATTAGACTAGGTCTTTTCTCTCCCTTTTAAATTTATTATTCTGACCCTCTTTTTCCGTTATTACTACCACTCTCCACTTGAATCCCAACCACCATTATCATCCTTCACTCGCCGCCCCCCAATACCTTGTGCACTTCCATTGTTGCCTTTACCACTACTTCCTTTCTATCCTCACCATCAGTCCTTGTTGCTTGCACCAGAACTTTGTTTCGTGACAGTCTAATGGGGATTTGTGGTGGCTGAGCTATCAATTTGGTGGACAAGGTTTTTTGGTAGAGTAAGAAAAGACTAGACCATTGAATAGTGGTGGTGGTAATCATGGCGAGAAAAAATTAAAAATAAATAAAGATGGTAAGAGAGTTGATAGATAACTTGGTGATGGTGAGGAGGATAGAATGTGGATAAATAATAGCGAAGAGGGGTGATGGATAATTTTGTCTTAAATTTTTTTATTTTTACATCTTTATAATTAATTTTGAAAATTTCGTTTCATTTGCAAATTCTAATTGCATCCCTCTGTTTTATTGTAAGTTCACCTTGAAAAAAAGACCATATATATAAAATGTAACGATAAAAGAATAGAACTAATTAGGGTAAATTATAAACACACCCTCTGAGTTTTATTTAAATTACAAATTATTTCATGTAGTTCTAGAAATTACATTATGCCCCTTAAGATTTATAATTTCATAACAAATAGGTCATTTTATTAATAAATTATTAAGTTAATTAATAATTTTTAATAATGTTAAAATTTTATTTTAATTAATAATTCAGATAATTTTATTATTGTATATGTAAATAATTAGAAATTTTATTTTTTTAATTAATTCTGTTAAATAAAAAATTCTGACAAGAAGTATTTGTAATTTTTCAAATTATAATAGACAATTCGTATTTTAAGCAAATCTTAGAGGCTGTATTTGTAATTTATCCAACTAATTAAAAAGTTTCTTATTCAATAATCAATCTTGATTTCCAGCCCCAAAAAAGAAAAGAAAAGAAAAAAAAGGTTTAATTAATCCAGTCGATGCTCGGTTCATGTAAGATCAAAAGATTCCGGTTCGTCAGTGACAAACACAAACACTCCTACCATGTGTCACGCCCTGCCGAATCACCAAGGCAGAATGGTCTACAAAGAAGAAATCTCAAGAAAAGGAGACTGGTGAAATTGCTTGGAAGCTCCTGGAAGACTTGAGAAAGCATGAAGACCGTAAAGGATGCTAGAGGGTTCTGGAACTCTCTAGAATGGTTACAAGAAGGGAGGCTAACATACTCTAGAATTCTCTAGAGTAGTCAAGGGGATGGTGGAACAAGAAAGCATATGGAGGTTGTAGAGAATGACTGGAAGGTTCTAGAACTCCCTAGAGCTTTGGAGAGAATTGTACATAACTCTAGAAGCTTGTACATAAGTCTTGTATATTCTAGGCTATTTAAGAGGATAAGGGAAGGATCTAGAATCCCCTCTCTATCCTTGTAGGTCTAGAATAATCTAAGGTGTAGTGGGAGGAAGTGTCTAGAACACTCTCCATTAGTTTAGTTCTAGAATATTCCTTGTAAGGCTATATAAAGGGGAGGCCCTCATTTGGCCAAACCCAAGACCTAAGACCCAAGTATTCAAGTGTACTCACAAGCTTTCAATCAATACAATCAAAGTATTCCCTAAGTCTCTCGTGTGTGCAATCTTCCCTTCCACAAAAGGCTTACTTAGGTGCCAGCAAGGCGTGCTAAAGCATCTAAGGCCGCACGGTTGGCTTGGAAAGACTGAGGGTTGGTTCAGAAATTCCAAGGCCGTGACACATGGCAGCGGTTTAACCCGGTTTTAAAAGTGTTTTCCGGTTCAAGAATAATCGTTAAACCCTTTCGATTTTGTTTTTTGAGGGCACCGAAGAAAATGGATAAACCGAAATAAACAGAGGTCCCCTCGCTGGTTAAAATAATATATATCATTTTAATATACGATACAATTTAGGAAATGATATAAATAAGGAAACGATATTAAATCAATGATTGATATAATCACAGTTTATATACATAATATTAAAAATAAAAAGATTTTATGTACTCTAATTTCTATATTCAACAAGCACCTCCCCTAGTTTCTATATTCAACAAGCAACTCCCTAGCCCAAAACTGCAGCAGACTCACTACTACCCAAGAACACTTTGAAAGTTTGGCGTGTTCTTGAGACTTGGAGTTTACTTGCATCATTCCAACCATCAACTCTATATTTCCCTCCTCTTTGTTAATCAAAAAGCTTCAAGTAAAGGTAAGGGTCTTCTCACATATTCATTAGAAGCATGCTAAGATTTTATTTTTAACTAATAGCGTGATTCTTGAGTTAGATTTGTATTTATCAGTAGTTTTATATATTTCAACCCATGAAATTAATGCTCCACTAAAATTCATGTTTTGAATGTGTTAAGTTAAATTCCTATTCATACTTTGTTGCATGGTTAATAACTCATGTTCGAACTAAGTTGAGGCATCATTATGAAACCTTTAAAAGGGTTAGTGTTGCATGATTTTATAAACTTTTGAGTACAAAATTGTTATGTCTTCTATGAAATCAAAATAAATGATTATTTAATTAATTTAGGATTTTCATGCCAAATATTAAAAAATATATTTTATAGGATATTAGGAGACTATTATTATGAACAACATGTGATTTGAACAATTTTGATTTTTTTTTTTGAATTATTTAAATTGTTGAAAAATTAGAGAAAATAGTTTAGTTAGATTAATTATGAAATAATTTGACTTATTTTAAAAGATGGTTTGACTTGATGGTGATTTGATATTTTTACTATAAATTTTACGTTAGTTTACTTACTAATATATGTACTTTAATGATTATTTTATGATTAAGTTAGCTTTGACTTAATTGGATTATTTAATGATTTGGGACTTATAAGAACTGGTAATGCTACACTTATATTATATTAAAAATTATAGCTACCGAGGCAATTGAATAAAATTAGCTAGATAGAGGAACGATTGAGAAAATGGCCAAACGTTGGAAAATATTGTAAGTGTAAAAGTGAGTTTATTACTGAGTGTTAAAAAATTAAGTTTGGAGTTTTATTTATACGTAGTTGATTTTTGGGCGAGCTCTGGTATTTTGATTTTACGAGTTTGGCCCAAGTTATAGGCTTTATAGCCAATATTGTGGTCTAGTATGCAGGGCCTGGCCTAAGGCCAATAAGGTTTGTGCCTTGGGCCTATAATTTTGGTTCAAAAAAAGAGCTCAATTTTTTTTTTTGTTTTAGGATCAATTTAAAGGGCTCAAAATGTTTTATTGGGCCCATGTTTGGTTTAGTCCATATTTATGTGGTTTGGTCCATATTTATTAAAATGAAAATATATAAAAAACAAAAAAAATAAAAAATAAAGTGTTTGGGCCCAATCCAAACCATACATACAATAGACAACATTGTTCACTTAATATATGAAAGTAAATTTTAATTTATAATTTTAATAATTATATGTGCAAGTATACTTAAATAAAAAATTTGTGAATACTTATCATTTTAATCATAATTTTTTTATTAAAAAAAATATATTAAAGGGACCCCATTTTCATAGTCCGTCTTAGGCCCCCCAAATCTCAGGGCCGGCCCTGCTAGTTTGCTCAAAGAGATAGTAGATCCAACTTTCTACGGGTTAGAACCAAGGACACTACTCAATTGAGAGGAATAATAGCCTCTGTGGCGAGTCAGTTATATCCCAAAACACTTCTTTTGTCACTTAAATTCTGCTTAAATTTAAGAAACGGATAATGGGCACATTTTACGAGATAAACCAAAATTTCATATTTAAATGAGAATTGGCTAAGAAAGTGATTTTGAGAATGAATTAAGTAATAAATGCAGTTTTCACTTAAAAACTCCATGCTTAGGTTAATTAGTTTCGGCCTAGTTAATTTTCGAAAATGGGGTGTGACATAGACCAAACCACATGGTTTGGTTTGGTTTTCTCAATGTATGGTTTGGTTTTGGTTTTTAAAATAGACAAATCATACGTAATGATCAAGTCAATGATATATAGTTATGGATTCAATTTGAAACTAAACAGAACAATTTATATATATATATATATATATAATTTGTTACCTACCGTAAATACTCAAAATATCTTATTTATATGAAATATATATAAGTTGTAATATTTTATTTTTGCAAGTTTGTTCTTGTACAATGGTAGAATTAGTTGTGAACAATTCACTATAGGAATTCATACTTTTGCCGACTAAAAATTTAGTCGGCAAAAGTTCATTTTTAGTCGGCAAAAGTTATCCGCGATTAATTTTTTTAGTTGCACTTTGGTCGTCAATTGAGGGTCGCGAAAAGTAATTAGCGATTGAAAAGCTTTTTAGTCTGGAAAAAGTTTGATTTGCCGACTAAATTTTTTATCGCTAAATATATAATTACTGCAACTAATTCATTTTGTAGCTAAAACACTTTAGCCGCCAAAAGTAGTGTTTGCATGACTAAAACTTTCGTCGACAATAGACCTATTCACGACCAAACACTCTGGTTGCCAAAATAAATAATTTTACCGATTAATTATTTAGTCGCCAAATTTACCCTTTTCTCCTACTAACATTTTGGTCACCAAATGTGAATGGTGAAACACTGACTAATCACTTGGCTGCCAAAAGAGGAAACCAAATTTTAGTCACTAATTCAATTATTCTTGTTTATCAAAATAGAAATAAAATAAAAAAAGAATTCCATTTGACCTGTATGATAAATAATAATCCATCCAAACCATTCAATATAATCTGTAATTTGCAAGAATCATTCAAACCAACAAAATCAACTGAATCATGAACATTCAACAAAATACATAACCCAGCCAAAAATTAACTTGTTTAATTAAAATCATCAACTATTATAAATTTTCATCTATAAGGAATTCCAAACTACATAATCGTCCAATTCACATCCATCTAGTATAAAAATTTAAAACATAACAAGTAGTTGTTATTATACTTTAAATTTTTATCCATATGCATCTATCCAAAAATATATAATCCTTCAAAAAATCTAACAAGTGCCAACTAGTCTTGTACAATTCAGCTTCGTGCACGAGTTCATCTGTATAAAAGAAAAACAAAAATAATACCAGGTAGTTTTTTTATGAAAATATTTGCACATCACTCGGATTGTAAAATTATACAAAAATTAAATAAGGTCCATGAAAAGTAAAGATAACATAAACAAATTAAGGACTATCAACACTATTTTATAATAAAACAACATTCATATGTATACATCCAATCAACATTAAAATTCTATCAATATCAATACACTACACTCAAAAAAATTTCACGAGTAATAGATGTATGACCCACAGATTAAATTCTATCAATATAATAATTCTAACAATTGAAATATATGTTATTAGTCAATGCTTGCATTTGGATTTTATACCTCATATTGCAATGACTAAACAACAATATATAAGTGGATATTTGATCTAGGGCCCGTTTGTTTTTAGAGATAGAATGGGGGAGATTCATAGTGATAAGATTAAAAGTGAGAGGATTGTTAGTGAGGGGATTAAATAAAATTGTATTTATTTTGATGATAGTTATTAGTGTAGGGATTGTTAAATTATTTTTTTATAAAATAATAAACAAATAAAAAATACAAAAACATTAAACATTAATGTTTTAAAAAAATGGCCAACATGTAAAAAATTAAAAAATTAAAAAATTTCCAAAAAAAAAATAAAACAAATAAAATAATAATTTTTACTTAACAAAAAATAAAAAAAATTAAACATTAATGTTAAAAAAAAAAATGACCAACATGTAAAAAATAAAAAATAATTTTTTTTATTTCGGTAGACTATTTTTCTAATACCAAGCCTTGGAGGCTCATCCGAATACCCTCCCCAAGGGGATTCATAATCCGGAGCTCACTATCAATCTCCTCCCCATCTCTCAAAACAAACACAATATTAATGAGTCTCACCTCATTACCAATTTCAATCCCCCCTCTAACTCTCCAAACAAACCAGCCTAAGAAGTTAGTTACTCGACAGCATATACAAGTGAATTAAAGCAAAGCTTGTACTTGGAGTACTTCTTTGGGGTTTTGCTACTCTTGAACTTGTTTGCTTTTTCTTTGGAAAACAAGACCATCCATTCTTCTATTAACTGGGTTGTAAGTACTTAATTAATTTAATTAGTCTCAATTATAGCTTAATTTAATCATTCCTAATTTCATTATTCTGAATCGAATTTTTAATAAAACTTTACAATCATTCGTGGTTTCTTAAATCATCTCGGCTTTCAATTTCTAATTCAATTCATAATCCCCAATTAAATGAATCACTATACACATATAACAAATAACATATAAATTATAATTAATTAATCATGTCTAACTCCATTCAATTAGAATTAATTCTTAATTTCCCTCACTGAATGAAAAATTGTTCGCGTCATATTAATTCTATTAAGCTTCTCAATTAATATTTCTAAGATATATAAACATTTCAATTTCAAGTTCGAAATTATTTCTCAACTTAATTTTAATCCATTAACATTTATTCAAATGTTGTTCTTGAAATTGATCTAATTTCATGAGTCTCATAATTTTTGACAAATATATATTTCCAACCAATTGGATTCATTTCCATTTAATTTCCTTTCATTAAATCACATTCTATTCCTTAAATAACATAAGGTAATCAAATTCAATTAAATATTTTTATTCATGTTAATGATTATTTTGTCTAAGAAATTCATGTGTAACTAACTCGTTAATTATATTATTTTCTAAGTATCAATTTAATTATTCCATACAATCAAATAGGCTTAATTTTGATTCAAGACATTTAAAGGTGATCAATATTAATTATTGTAATTGAGTTTATTTGGGGTGTTATAAGAAGCTTGTTGAAGGGTAACTCAATTTGTCAAATTGTGAATCACTTTCAATTTTGCCTTTGGTTTTGTTTTAAGTTTGTTGCTTTGGTTGGATAGATTGTATTTGCCCTTGCATTTTTGTTTTTTGTTTTGGTGGTTTTTCTGTTGTTATGTTTTCTCAATGGAGGCTTTAATGTTTTCTAACTTTGTTATTTAATTTTTTGGCGGTAATCTTATTTTGTCTACAAGGAAGAACAACAATGCATCCAACGTTAGATAATTTTATTCAGAGTCTAGGTGGACGCAGTGTGTTAGTGTTAGGAATTTTGAAAGACAAGATGAAACCGGTAGTTTCTTTGAGATGCTTACGAACCCAAATATTAGGCCGCACCCTAATATTGCTTCTCCAGTAGTACCGGTGTTCAGAGTGTGACACGATTTACAATTTTTTGTAGCGGTAGAAAAGGTTGGACAATCTCTGGAAGTATTTTTGAGAAAACAAGCGAATAAAATGACATTCTGTGATGTCATAAGATACACCGCTGTGAAAAAAATAAAAGGTTTATCTCAACATCAAAAATGGAGTGCAAAAGACAAATATATCAGGATAAGGATTTCTCAGGCTTACAGAGCTATCATAAGGTCTGTAAATCTACTTGTGTTAAACTTTAGCTTATATTTTTTTTCATAAAGTTTCTTTTTTATTTTTGTATTAATATTTAGATATGTTATTTGGTGCAGAAATATAATACAAGTAAACATTCACTTAAAAAATGCACCATTTATGTGTGTTTTAAACTTGAAGAGTATCGTGATTTATATCATGACACAAAGTGAAGATGATGGTGTCATAGATCCTTTTGTAAAAATGACTGAATTTGCAATACGAGGTAAGTTACAAAAATATATGTATATATATATAATTTCTTTTACATATTTTTATCAATATGTATATATATATATATACAAACACTAATATTTTTCTTGTGATAGATCAATCTTCAAATGGCGAGGAGTGGCTGGCATCACTCTATATACAAATTCCATTCCATGGCTCATGTTTAGTGGGAAGACTGTTTTCTTGTGGAAATATTTATTATATGTCTATTTGATATCGCAAATCAAACTACCGAGCGAATTACTGAATACGAAATTGACAGCCAGTTAAGCAAGCGTGTCCCACCGTTTAAATTGGGCTGTTCCCTCTCACGTGATATTAGCACACAATCTCAATTCACCGTTTAATGGCCCTTGATTTGCTTTGTAAAATATTGTTGTTAATTGATCTTCTTAAAATGAACGGAATATTGATAACTGGCATGGAATTTGCTGGGTTTGTGATAAGTTGCCTTGGGGAATTAAGTGTTGGGGATATAATGACTTTATGAGCCAATGAATTTTGTTATTTTGCTCATTGTTTTTCTTTATTGTATTTTGTAGAGGTATACTTGGAATTCCGTTCTTCAGGGATACGAGCTGGCGGATTAATTTTATTTGCTCGCTATCCTCATATCTTGAAGCAAGACCTGGATTTGTCTTTAATTGGGTTCCTGAATTGGAAGATGCTTTTGGCCCAGATTGGCTAGGGAAAATGAAGGAATATGAAAGCTTAGTTCTACTGCTGAAGCAAGATGAACTGGATAGGCAAAGAAGGGGGATGTCTCTCTATCGTCCAGTAAAGCCTCCCGCAACAGTACAAGAAAAACAAAAGCATATCAGAGAATGCATAAATTTAATGAGACAATTATACGAGCACTTTGACAGGATGAAACGTGAAATTACAGGAGTTCCTCATCGAGTAATGTGTTATTTTTATTCTTTATTTACAGGTTTAATTTGAAATTAAGTTCATAACATTTACTCTTTCTTCTTCTTCTTCTTCCTCCTCTTTTAGGCGTTCGAGCTTCATTCGAGATTTCAACTACAATGGCTTCTTGACTATATTTTTCCCAATCATATTCAGCACTTGGTGGATGCAGTTGAAACTCAGCAAATTCCAATCTAGTAGAATGGGTGAAGTACAAGGCTTTTGGAGAAGCTAAGAAATTGGTTTGGATCTTTCCTCATAGATCCTAGGCCTTGCTTGAATGTTTGTGAGTACTCATGAGTTCATTAGAGACTTGAGAGAGCTTAAGAGTGTTCTTTATGGCCATTTCTTGAAGACTTGGTGGTGGATTCACTTACTTGCAGTTTTGTTTTTTATACTTGAGGCTTTCCCTATAATGACTCAGTCCTGATCTGTTTATGTTAATTGGCATCCCTTACCTTGTACTTGTATTGTTAAATTTTTGATAATGATAGGTTTGCATTTGAAATTTAAATTATTGTAATTGAGACCAATTTCTAGATGCTCTGAACCTTGATTGATGTCTTAACGTGGTGTTTGGACAAGATTAGACCAAAAGTTTTAAATTCAAGTATTTGTTTTTAATTAGTCTGTACTCTTTTACTTTTTTTTTTTTGTCTCCATACTTCAAATTTTGATGTAAGACTAAAATCATTAGAAAACTTACTTCTGAGGCCTCAATTTAGACTCAAAATTTGTCCAAAACAAAGTTTGAACGAAAGAGTCATGCATATTCGAAGTTCAAGCATTGAAGTTGTCAAGAGTAGTTTGCTTGAGCAGTAAAGTTGCACTTGAGCTGTCTATGTGACTTTTTATACCTGAAATACGCATTTTTTTTCTTCATATTTTAGTCCAATTTCACCTCTCTCTCTCTCTCTCTCTATATATATATATATATATAACAAGGGAATGTGGTTTTTCAAACTTGATGGGACTTTTGTCTAGGTGGATGGCTAAGATTGTTTGGTTTTGGAGGGCTGAGATTATTCTATATATCTATTTATATAGAGTAGGAGTTTTGCCTTCTCTCTTAACTCTTACATAGCCTCTCACTTTTCCCACCCAAGCTTCTCTCTCACTCTCTCTCAATTCTAGAGGTTTTAAATTTTGAACCTCATTCGACTACTAAAAAAAACACTTTTGCGACTGCTATAAACCGTCGCAAATAATAAAAAACAGTCGCAAAAAACTTTGCGACGGCCCATGCAACGGCAAATGGAGATCGCAAATGTGAGGGTGGCAAATATTTTTTGCGACGGCAGAGCAACGGTTGCAAATTATTTGCGACCGCCTAAACTACTTATGGCGACTGCTATTTTGCCGTCGCAAAAAACAAAGAAAAATACTAACATGATTTTTGGCCACCATCTTGTTACCGTCGCCAAAAAAAAAAAAAAAAAAAAAAAAAGCATAAAAGTGCAACGTTAAGCATTCTAGGAATAGCAATGACAAGAATTCAAACAATATAGCATTGTAGTTTAATTGAACATTCCATTTGAGTCTCAAAATTGGAGTCATACGTAAAAGTTATTACAACTAAAAACTTGGGAAAAGTTCTTTTATGAAAAAAATACAATCTAGAACTGGCCAATCTTCTCGTCAATTTTCTTGCTCGGGTGTTTCTCCACTCTATCGATGAACTGGCCAATCTTCTCATCGATTTTCTTTTCAAATTCCACATCATCACATTGCACCTATGCAACAAAAATTTCAGGCATTAATGATAAAAATTATATACTACCAAAATAAAAATTATCAATTTTAATCACTCCTATGCGTACAGTGCAATTAGATTGAAAAAAGGTAACATGTCACAATCCAGATTTCAAACAGAAGGAGGCTATATATTTCTTATTGCAAATTTAACAACGAGATATGCAGTGCAAAACCTGCCTCGATTTTAATATAATTCTACAAGCACATGGCACTATCCCTACAAGATTAAAACTAAGTCAAAACCAAATCAAGTACAAGATAAACCATATTTAGCCATGTTTGAGAATGTGAAAGCAGTGGTGTTATTTTCTTTAATCTCTAAATGTTAGATCCAGACAAACCACACTTTGTCCCTAAATTTTAGTCTCTAAAACCTTATTTTTTTGTAGTGTCATAAGCATGAAACTAGGAAGCATCAACACTAGAGCTCTCCAGCTCTTATTACATAGTGTCATACTACAACCATTATTCATATATAGCCATTGCATTAAGCTTGGACAAGCTTAGAATCAACATCTTTAAAGAGATTAATCAAGTAGTTCAGGTATTTCTGTGGATCAGGGACATCCTTATTTCATTTCTCATACTCTATTGTAATTTTCACCACTTTGGTCTCTCCCTTGGGAATGATCTGAAAGATGAGGTTATAACTCTTATAGAACTCCAAGCAATCTGTTCCATCCAATGCTGTCAAATGAACTGTTTTGTTCTCTTCATCTATGGAACAATGTAGTTGGTTTTCAGCTTTATTATCCCAGAATCCCCTTTTCTAAGAACAATGTAGTTGCTGCTTCATAGATGTTCTCTTTTAAAGCAACATGCCTCAATTAAGCACTCCGTTGAGGAAGTCTAACTTGAACTAAGCATAGATGCTACCCCATGTCTCCATCAACACTGACTCATGACTAATTGAATGACTATAAGGATGCCTAAAAATGATTGTCTTACTTCCTAAAAGTCATTTTCTGGTGCCATCAACATCTAATCTGGGACATAATTCAGAAACAGTTCATTGCTGTCATAATAAACAATTTCCTCAAAGTTGAACACTACAGATGCTGCTACCTGTCTCCATCAGCAGCAACAAAATCATCATTTAATCACACAAGCTACCCCCTAATTGAGGAGAATTAAAAGATTCCTTTTCTTTCCCTTGTTGGAAACAGGTGTTTGCAGCTTTTTTTAAACAAAGGAACAGCACCCCATGATCCTCATGCCCCCTTGTTTATAATCCAAATTATTTATAATTGCAAACTTTCCAGCCAATTCCTTATCCTTATGCCCCCTTGACCAGTCATGCCACATTGTTTGATTTTAATATTCTTGCATTTTGTTTTATATTTCTTTGGCAGGGTATTAGGGACAATCAATCTAATGTTTCCAAGGTGTTTGCCCAGCTTAATGTTTCCAAGGTGTTTGCATTTTGTGTTTGCACATTCTTATAGAATGTTTACACTTCCTTTTGTTATAAGGATGTTCCCTTTATGCTCTATCTAAAACCTACTCTACACATCCTAGGTTGCCCTCCTCAAATCTTCAAATTCTGCACCAGTTCCAGATACAAAGCCCATGGAACCTGCAAAACAATCTGCTGCTCAAAAGCACCATAGCATGCACAACACCTCCACCTTTGTGCCAAACCCACAAATGGCAACTCAATGTCACGTAAAAGGGCAGATCAAGGTATTACTAAAAACTAAATAAAATTACTTTCTTATAAACAATATCCAATTCCATCTACGGCACTTAAAACAGTTTCTTATTAAATAGAAAGTGTAATAATAGCTGTTCTAACCTGGATGGCATTTGCTGTCCTCAATCAGAAAAGTGGTGAAGAGTACCTAATTTGTAACACATTTAAAAAATTCTCTACAGCAGCAAGAATGTGACTACTCTGAGGCTTGAAGGATGGATCTGCTAATTTTGGTTTAATTCTGAAGAAGAAAACAACACCTTCAAGCTTATTATAGATATTATATATAAAACTGGATGCTTATAGAGCATGGGGTAAACCACGAAAAAGAATTGTATGCATAGAAAAATTAAACTCCAAAAGAAGTTTGGGTGTAACCTATGTAAATCCATAGTTAAAAAGGAAATAACTAAATGCTTACAGGGGCTAGTTCTTTTCATTTTTTTCTATTGGTGGAAGGCCGACGCCCCAATTGTTAGATTTGTAGCTGAAGTCTAACCTGAAAACAAATTCATCTAAACAATAAGTTGAGGTGATGGAAACATGCTACAACTTGGACTAAAGTCATCTGCATTATGAGACCATAAATCCAAAGTAACCATTTATGAGCATAAATTTAACCAAAATATGATTCGGTTGTACCATCATCAGGGAGTTGGAAAAATGTTTCAAGCAGAGCAGATAACAATTCTGGAAAAATAAGAATTATAAGTAACTAGAATTCATTTATAATTGCAGACTTGTTAAACCAATCACCAGAATTAACCACAACATACAACAATGATGAACTAAAAAAAGTTTTAAGATAACCTAAAAGTCAATGTTTGATTAGCAAGAAAGAAAATGAGAGATATATGGATAATGGAGGAAGAAGTCATTCTTAATCAGAATATAATTATTCCACTAAGCCATAAAAATGATAATAAAAAAAATAAGAAAGTAAAAATCTCCACTCACCAAAGACTGCTTTTGCGACCCAAATAGTTGCACCATTTTTTGTAGTTTTTGAAAAGTTTCTTAATAACTTCTGTAAGTGCGGTGTCATTTGCCAGCAACAATATTAAGTGCTCCCTCTGATTTGCCACATTATCCTTCTGCAGATCAATAGTTAGAGAAACAGATCCCCATCAAGACTCAAATGAAAAGAAGTGATCGAAAGCAACAAGAAAGTCACCTGAAATCCAAACATAGCCTGAAGCCAGTCTAGAATGTCTTCATTTACTTTCTTCTTGTGGCCTTTGGGCCATGCCAGCCCTATGGTGTTTCCAAGTGCAGAAACAGAAGCTTGAATCTGTAAATTAAACAACCAAGGTATAAAAAAGGTACTTTAAAGATATAATTCAAAAAGGTCAAGAACACTACTCTAGATATTCAAAAACTAGCCTCAGGATATTTCATGATTGCTAGATTTGAGCTGTCAGGATCAAGAGGAAGCATGTTATAAGGTACATATATCGCAGTCTTTTCCTCAACCTTACTGTGAGCTTCCAAAATCTACGTGCATATGTATGTCCAATTATTTTATTTTTTTTTAAAAAAAACTTTATATATATATATACAAAACAAACAAACAAACTAGATACATCAACACTCAATATAAAAGAAGACTACCAGAAGCACAACAAAGTTCTAAATAGAAGTGGGTTAGTCTTAGCCTAGACAAAACTGATACAAGAAGTTCCCTCAAGGGACTGATATTATTCAAATATCACCAATCAACAAACTGTCAGTTTCACCTCATCTGCCACTTCAAGAGATTCTATCAGATTAACAGCCTTCAAAACCTCAAATAGAACAGCAGCAGTTTGATATGCTTTTGCAAGCCGAGCGCTGCATTAGAAAAAAAAAAAAAAAAACAACAACAACAACAACAACAATTTCCTATAAAAATCAGGTGATAAATATTAATAGATTGAAAAGCCAAAAAACAAAACAAGTAAAAACAATGGTGTAAGAACATAGAGATTCAAGGAAATAGAGAGAATTTGATTACACTGTAAAAAATTGAGCAGCAAAACATTGGAATTGAATAAAAAAGTGTATGATTATACTATAAAAAAATAAAAAACAAAAAAACAACAATGAATTCTGAGTTATAGATCAAGTACAGATAAGAACTCAATATAGAACGAGAACAAATCAAAACAAACCGAATAGAAAAACAAAGGAACTTTTAACAGAGTAGGAATCTGAATGTGAAGAAAACAAGCAGCATGACGAGAGAGACATTTAATAATAAGCTGTCATTGTAATTTGATCAATCCAAGTAGTTCAAAGTGTACCTATCATTCAAACTTCATTTGACTAACGCTATATAAAATTACAAAGAACTGCAATCATAAGATTGTGATCCATATCAATTTGACGAGCAAACACTGAATCTAAAGATAACTAAATTAATCATAATAAACCAAAGAACTCTGATCTACAAAACCAGATGAGAACAAACAAATCAATAAAAAAATGTATTATTATAGTGCAAAATATAAAAACACAGGAATTCTCAGATACAAAACCAGATCAAGTACGGATACGAAACAAATCGAAACAAACTAAATAGAAAAAACAGAGGAAATTTGAAGAGAGTAGGTACCTGATTTGTACACAATGAAGCTCAAAGATAGTCTAAGTGTGTATGTGTAATGTAGGTGAATTTTGAGATAGATGAAATGCATGATAGGTGAGCTTACTCTGCTGTATTTGAGAACTCCAAGAGACCTTTTCAATGCAGTCTACTAGCAGAGTTAGGGTTTCTCTGCGATGAAATGCATGATAGGTGAGCTTACTCTGCTGTAATTTTCACCACTTTGGTCTCTCCCTTGGGAAAGAGAATGTTTTTAGCCTTTGTCTCCAAGCTAGCCACACAAAAGCTTTTGCTCTAAGAGTAGAAACATTATGCCAAATCATCTTGGAAATAGTACCATTGTCAGCAGATTGCAAACTGTTTTCACACCACCTATAGGCAGATGATATGCTGAAACAACTAGAGTTTTCAGCCCTCAAACAAAAAGCATCAACCTTATCAGCTCTCAACTCACGAGTGTTATTAACCAAAGTAACCAAAAGAGCCACCTCTTCATTTTCTCAATCTTGGAGCATTCTATTAAAACATTCCTCTCATTTATGTAGGCTCCTTCTTAATTCAATCACTTGCTTAACTGTTTTCAGCTTATCAGGAGAGATACGATAGAGTCGAGGAAAATCATCTTTTAGACACCTAACACCAGCCCACTTATCCTTCCAGAAAAGAGTTCTATCCTCATTACCAACCGATATGAAAGTATTGCTAATAAAGAAACTGTGCAGGGCAGGGTTGGAAGCTGCCACAGAGAGTATATCCTTCCATAACCGGGAATGTATCAGGGAGGCTTCCGTATTTGGGTATCACTTGCTATCTTGAATGTTATATTTCCCACATAAAACTTTCTTCCACAGCAAATTCTCATCACTGCCAAACCTCCACCACCACTTTAGTAGTAAGCAAGCATTAACATCCCTAAGACTCTTGATGCCCAACCCACATTTAATAACACTTCTTGTGACTTCAGACCATTTAACCATGTGTAACTTGCTCTTGATCACAGATCCACCTTATACAAAAGCAGCTTGGATCTTGTCTAACTCTTTAGCAACGCCTTCAGGCATCTTAAATAGTGAGAGATAATATACTGGAAGGCTAGACAAAACTGCTCTGAAAAGAGTTAGCCACCCAGCAAGAGATAAGAACCTTATTTTCCAACTAGCCAACTTAACTTTAACTCTATCCACAATAGGCTTCCAAGTCTTCAATCTTCCTGGATTAACCCCAAGAGGCATCCCAAGGTACTTAAATGGAAGCTTTTGACACTTACAATTCAACCTACCAGCAATTTCAGCTAACAAGTTATCTTGTACCCCGATGCCAGAAATCACACTCTTGTGATAATTGATCCGGAGCCCAGAAATCATTTTAAAGCATCGAAGAATCCTCTTAATATTCACCACTTCCCCCCATTCTGCCTCACAAAAAATAATAGAATCATCAGCAAATTGAAGATAGGACACTGAGATTTCGTTAACCCCAAGAATAGCACCTTTGAATAAATTTAACTTCCTAGCCCTGGTCAACAAGATGTTAAGACCCTCAGCTACCATATTGAAAAGGAAAGGGGGAGAGATGATCCCCTTGCCTAAGGCCTCGAGATGGACTAAACTTTGATGTAGAGGAACCATTCACTAGAACTGAAACTCGAATATTCGAGATACACTCCTGCACCCAAGCCAGCCATTTTGCTCCAAAACCAAAATTCTTCATCATAGAGAGCAAAAAAGACCAATTAACAGAATCATAGGCCTTTTCGAAATCAAGTTTCAGAATAATACCACGTCTTTTGGTTTTCTTCCACCAGTCAACAATTTCATTTGCAATTAAAATCCCATCGAGGATACTTCTACCTCCCTCAAACACTGACTGCTCTTCACTAATTATTCTAGGCATCACCATCTATAGTCGATTAGCCAACACCTTATAAAGAATCTTATACACGAACCCAATTAAACTTATAGGTCAATAATCCCCAAGAGTAATAGGATTATCTTTCTTAGGCACTAAAGTAATAAAAGAACTGATTATACCACCCACCAATTTACCATACCAGTGAAAGTCTTGCATAAACTGAAGAACCTCTTTCTTTACAACCTTCCAACATTTCTGAAAAAATAACATATTAAATCCATCTGCAAGACTAATAACGTTAATCTTGCAATTAAGGAGTAAACCCTGATTAACCATTAAAACATCCTAACTACTGTTAATGTATTCCAAATTTAATTAATATCTATAAATTGTGGAAATTTTTAACTATCTGTTAATGCATTCCACATTCTTTGTTTGTCATTCAAGAGCCACATCTGTTAAATAATAAAGATTAAAAACAACAGCTAATAGTTAATAATAGAAGAGTCACATATGTTATATAGAGACCCATGATAGTTTTTCATGTAATTTTTAATTTTTGAATGACAAACAAAGAATGTGTACACTCATAACTTCATCTCATGTTATAAATTTATAACTTACTTAGGTATTTCGGATTCGAATTCGCTCTATTACTAGTGATATTCATTTCAAAATAAATAGTTATAAAATATAACATATATTTATTTCAAATCAAAAAATACTCAAAAAGGAAAATATTTAAATGCAAATTTACTAAAGAAATATAAACATTGATTTTAACTTTAATTATGAGTTAATTAAGACATCATGCATTGAAATAAAATCTCCATTGGAAAAGTTAAACAATAATAAAATAATATATAACAAATAGATAAATCTATTGAATTGTTCATTTGATTTGTGAATAATAAGGGTGATTGTTGGCCATAACATAAAGAAAAACTACAAAATTTACAGGTCGTAGCTCATGCTCAAAACTCCTACTACACAAGTCCTAGTTGTTGCCACATAAAGAAAAACTACAAAATTTACAGGTCCAAACAAATTGCAATACCCTTTTTTTTTCCATTAAGTATTGAGCAAACTAATCAAGGGAATCCTTGACAGGGTTAAGAGGAGCACATAACTGAAGGCTACCAACACAATTGACATTAAAGTATCACTGCTGTGATGAACCTGGTGGTGCACCTTGCTGATACTGCTGGGCCACCGCTTGGGGTGGGGGTGGGGGTGGGGGTGGGAGAGGTGGCGCTGTAGAACGATAAGGCGGAGGTGGGTATTGCTGATACGATGGAGGGGGAGGCGGCATATACCCATATGGTGGATAAAATGGCTGGTGAAACTGACCTTGAGGTGGTGGAGGCATGGTGGGGTAAGCATAATGCTGTCCTTGCTGCTGCTGCTGCTCCTGCTCCTGCTCCGGCATAGTTGTACTCTCACCTGACCCTGTGGGCCCACTAGAAGCCCCCTTTTTGGATTGAATTAGGGCACCCATTCTCTGAGGATCCATCGACGGATAATATGCTCTCTCCATCTGAGGTGGTGGTGGTGGTGGAATATTGAAATAATGCATCGGTGGTGGTGGTGCTTGGTCTTTAATGCCTGGTGGCTGTAGTTGGTTCTGCTGCTGCGATATGACTGCCCTCGGCAACATTCCACTGTGAGTGACGGCTTGTTGTCTTGCTTCGTCTGAGACTTCGGACTCTGGTTTTGGTGATTGTGGCCTACCCCACATCAGCTTCAGCCTCAGTCCCTTTATCACCAGCTTGTTTGAGAGTTCTTCGGCTGCTTTCTCTGCGCCTTCTCTGGTTGTGTAGGTTACAAAAGCACAAGCTCGTTGAAGCACAATCCTTACTGATTCAATTTCCCCATGGGCATAGAAATTATCTCTTAGGTCTTGCTCAGTGATCCTTGCATCAAGCCCACCCACATAGAGGGTTTTAATGCTCTCATCGTCGGGGGCCTCCAGAGAAGGCATTTCACCTGCCTTGTTGAGAAGCTTTCAAGCTTCATTGCCACGGGATCGTTAACTCTGTCAGCATTTGGCAAAGATCAAAAATAGATGTCATTGACATGAAAATTTCTGTATCACGGGTGCATAAGCATAGGTGTGTACAAGGATGTAAAGAGAGAATGACGAATCCCTTTAATAGCTTCAAGCCATATGTTCTTAACATATATTGTCTATGAATCACATGTCTACGAGGTAGGATCGTTGAACTTCAGATCTCCACCATACCCCTCTAACAGGGTTATTCATAATGAACTACATCATAAACAATCTCTTTAAAGCCAATGACTATTAAAGAATATTCAGTTTCTCCCCTGTAACGCAAATGCTACCAAAAATAAAAAGGAGATAAAAAGATGGATAACATTTTGTAGTGCACATCTTTGAGTTTTGTATGTGCTTGAGCATGAGCATATGTTTGTGTGTGAGAGAGAGAGGGATTACTGTACTGAGGCTTATTCACAAAAAATGGTAGCAGCATCAAACCACACAAATGTGGCAGTAATTGGGCTTTCCAGTGTCTACACAATGTTATTCATAAAACTCGAAAGACTTCTGAGACATAGTGATGTAGAAAAACGTGTCAAACACCTCATGCAAGCTCTAAACAAAGCCTGATGGTGAAGAGTAATATTGAAAACGGTTTTCTGAAGGCAGGTTTTATTATCTCTCTCCAAAACTGAAGTTCAACCAGTTGGTAGTTAGGTAAGAATGTGAACTTCAACCAGTTGGGTTTCTCTGGCTAAAAGACTGACACAGGGCACTACTATTGGGATGCTCCAAAACACTGTTATGTCTAAACAGCCCTCAAAACCAATTTTTATATACCCAAAACTCCAACCAATCAAATCCCCAAGGTCCCTAACCAACTCTAGACCTTCGTACATTATATGTTCCAATAAGACTTAAAGATCCCAAATCAGAGCAAAATAACATATTTTTCCCTCAGGAGCTGATTCAATAAACTTATAAACTACTTAGGTCAGAAATTATTCAATGGATCTTTCATCACTGGATTTGACAACACACAATTAGCTACAGCTTTAAATTGCAAATCCACTTGAAAAGGCCTAAATTTTTACTCAGAAAGGCTTGTCGGACACACACATCACTCATCCAACTGTCACGTGTCCAGTAATAGAACTTCATGCATCTAGAAGAGTCATATAGAAATCATAAAATAAGGCCCACAATTTACCAAGACTAGATTAGACAAAGTTGTAAGAACTGTCCATGCAAAATTCTGGAGTTTCCCTTTCATTGTTTAGTATGCTTCGCATCTATGTCTACATGTCTATCAACCTATATACATGTATATGCTACTCACACATCCAGTGTATTAAACAGAAATGGCCCTAGATCAAAATATAAATGAAGAAAATATTAATTGCACCAACCCCAAGCAGTTGGGGATATTTATGGTGGTCAGTCTCATGTCCATAAAATTTGATGAAAAAAAAGATGTAGACATTATGTACTATATACATCAATTATGCACATAAAATTACATGTGCAGATGCATAGATATGTATATATGTGTGAATATGTCAAAAAAGAGCAAGAGAACTTAGATATGCCCAATCAAACACTGAGAAGGAAACTGTCAACCATCTGCATACCCATAGTAACGATCTTTAATATTTTGCTGTGACAACTCCCCAGTAACAGGCATCTCATGCCTGTAAGGGCACTCAGCACCTCTTGTGCATTCACCACGCACATAAAAACTGCAAACATGTGCTCGATTTCTCTTGTAATATGGCATTGTTCTTTGAAGCTTTAAAATGGTATCACTTGGTCGTACCTTTCCATATGAGGATTCGTAATCTATACCAGCTCTTGCCTGCATATAGTGACAATTACATTAAATACTCACAGTAATCTGCCAGAACAGAAGCCACAAGTGATGAAGACATCTATCAGATTATCCCCAAAAAGGGAATTAAAAAAGAAAATTCCAAAACACATCTGAGAACACATGCAGTTTTCACATTTCTTATTCAAAACAAATGTCATTTACTTTTCCAAACTAACATTGAATCTCAATTTCAAAAGTCACATAATACAAGGTATTATTTTTTTCTTAAAAAGCATGGACACAGGCACATGAAACGAAACGAACACACCAAGAAGGTAATTTTCAAAAAATGTAGGACACTACACATGGGGGACAAGTGCAAACTACATAGTTTTAAATTTATGCCATATACGTTGATAAGCACTTAATATATATCATGTATGTGAATATTTAATTCAAAAACAATAACTAAATGCAATATAATAGTAATTTAAATTCTAAAAGAGGATAATAGGTATAAACTTACATTGTTTTTCTTTTAGTATTGGATTCTAAGTTATTTTATTCAAACTTATAATGTATTTAATGTGTCAAAGTGATGTCTTCCCCACACTTCCAAAGTGTGAGTCTATTTTTTTTTTTTTTGAATAGTGGGGACATGTTTGAAGGTGTGTCTAACAAGTGTTGAGAAGTGTCTCGTGAATGTCTTATTGTGTTCCATGAGTGTTGTGTTGGTGTTCAACTTACATGTCACCTTTATAAAAGTGTCAGTTCTTAGATTTTTTTCATCAAAGTCCTAACAATCAAAAACCATAAAAAGAAGAAAAAGAAAACCATCACAACATGCGGAGAATGCTTTTGTAACCATATCAGAAATGAATCAATTATCCCACCATAGATGCAAAGGCAACCCCCAGACAATTGAGTCAGAAAAAGTTGTAGTCTTTTTTTATATAAGGCAAGAAAAGAGATGGTATATAGGGAGAGAACATAAGTGAAGGAAGAAGAGAAGAAAAAAGAGATTCGGTAGTCAGAACCATAAATTTAAAACTTAGCCAACAAGTGTATCTCAAAATGTAGCGAGCATATTTTTTTATATATAACTAAAATTCATAAATCAAACGCCACAAAAATGGGCACAGGTTGTACACAAGATGTATACAAAAAGCAAGAGACCAAAAAGTATCGCAGCTAAGCATCTACAAGAAAATTCTCCCTTAGCCAAAAAAAATAAGGAGACAAAATATAAATAACTACTAGAGGTGCTATATAGAAAATTCACCCTTCTATTACTCAACATAACCCCATAAAAAGATTTCACATCAAATCAAACCTTTTTAAAAATGTCTACAATTTATGTCATGTAGACTTAGGACGCAGTTGGTGCTGTACATGCATCTACAGCTACTAAATTCTGGGATAGGTACATTACCTAAGCTTTTGTAATATCTTGTCCAAAAAAGAGGCATTCTATTTTCACAACAGGTTATGGGTCCTGCTAACAAGTTCTCCTAGAACAAAAAATAAATAAATAATGATTATACAAGACATTTTTTACTAACATAACATTTGGATCGAGAGACGAGAAAAGAAAAGAAAATATTGTGATTTCTCACCTTCTTGTTTGGATGGACTATGATTAAAAGATGATATATATGTGTCTTTTATTTTATTTGCTTTGTATTTAGAGGGTAGTTCAGGTATTATAATTTATTTATAAAGAGTATTTTTGGTTTCTCACCACTTTTGGTGAGAAACAAAACTTAAGTTTGGTGTCATTTGTCTTTCCCACCATTTCTCATCAGCATTACTCACCCAATTAATCATCCAATCAAGTGATGAGAAATCATTCTCTTCATTTCTTTTCTTTTCTTTTTTCCTCACCAAACCCCTCAATCCAAATAGAGTGTTAAACTTTTCATTGAATTTAAAACTTTCTTCAACATTTTCTCTATTTTCAAAGCACTTTTTACACAAATCTCGATATTAAAACAATAAATCGGGGGCTCTTATTAGTATTTGACACAAATTATTATACAAAGCAATCACAATAGTAGTAGTCTAACAACCTAATTAGCCCAGAAACACACTACAAGCTCCTCTTATGCAGAAAATTCTACAAAGCCACATTTTCTTGGCAACATAGTAGTAAATAATCAATAAAATTTGTAAAGGAAAGAAACATACCCTGCGATCATGCTCCTCAGCAAAGTACTCCCGATTTACATCACTCTTGGGAATGGCATCATTGGAATTGATATGAAGAGCGGTATCGCGAACCTGAACAGGCAAACCATATTCGAGATCCAAAAGACAAACCTGACAAACATTTTTCAACTTACTGCAAGTTTGGCATATCTCTGATTTCTTATACCTCGCATCCCGACCTGGCCTCCATCTGAACACCGTGAATGGCCTTGTGCATATCTTGCACTCCTTATCGTAATCCGCTTTTGTCTTCCATCCAATTCCAAATCAAGTAATTCAAAATTAGGGTTTGAAATTGATAAAAGAAGAAGAAGAAGAAGAAGAAGAAGAAGAAGAAGAAGAGATGGTGTAGATACCATTCGAATGTAAGGATTGTCGCCGAGGCAGGACTCGCAAATGATAGGGAAGTCGGAGCGTTCCCAACCATCGGCTTGGAGATCTCTGAGAAACCTATGCGCCATTCAAAGAAAATTCTCTGCAACTGAGAGTGATTTAGGTATATTCACAGTTTTGGTTGAAATCACGAGAGCTCCGAACGAATCCAATCCAAACCCTAGGAATGGAAGAGAGAAGGAAAAGAGAGAATTTGTTTGTGCGTTTGCTTGGTTGAGGCTTCGATCATGTTCCACCGCCTTTCCGATAACGACGACTGCAAAACGGCGGGCTAACCCGAACCAATCAAGTATATTTATAAGAAGCGGAAATGGGTCTTCTCACCACCAACTACCCTCTCTCTCTCTCCCTCCCTTCTTTTATTTTATTTTTTATAATTCATCTAAATATAATTTTTTATAATTCATCTAAATAAATATATTTTTAAAATTTTTTTATAATATATATATATATATAAATAATATAATTCAAAAAAAAAAATTAAAACTCAACCAGCCTCTCCATGTCATGCACTTTTTCCACTAATTTCATAATCAATCTTAAAATTAAGGGTGAATTATAAATACATTTTTTGAGATTTATTTAAATTATAAATTATTTTTTGTAATTTTAGAAATTATATTATGCTCTTTAGGATTTTTAATTTCATAACAAATAAGTCATTTTATTAATAAATTAACAGTTTTTAATAATGTTAAAATTTTATTTCAATTAATAATTCAGATAATTTTATTATTATATAGGCGAATAGTTAGAAATTTTACTTTTTTAATTAATTCTGTTAAATAAAAAATTCTGACAAAGAAATATTTGTAAGAGGCAATTCATATTTTAAACAAATCTCAAGAATATTTTAATTTACCCTAAAATTAACGACATGATTAACTTTATATTTGAAATTGAAGGATTTGACACTATTTATTTATAAGATAATATTTGAAATTAGATTTTGATATCTGAATTTTGAGAGTAGTTATCAATTTGAAATAACAATGTCAAAATAATTATATGAAAATATTTAAGAATCACTCTTCAGAAAATCAAAATTTTTATTTTTCATATTTTTTTGTTTTATTGAATTTTTTTAATATTTTAAGTATTTTTAAAAAAAATTAAGATATACCTAGCATAAACACATTTAAAAAGTATAATATTTGTGATTTTTTTTCTTTAGAAAATTCACTAAATATCAAAAATATTTAAAAAATGCTAAAATTCAATACATTTTTTTATATTCTTATGTGTTTATTGATTTTTTAAAATATATTTTTACAAATATTTACTTTTTTAAATACATCCAAACAAGGTACGTCTAAATTAATAAAAAAATTACTTAAAATTTTAAAAATATTGACTAAAAATTTCAAAAAAAACAAAAAAAAATAATTTTGAGAAAATTAAATTTAAAAGATTAAAATTAAACATACTGAATACTTCTTTCACATCAAAGTTTACATGTTGCTCCCTTAAAACTTTGTCAATTCACCCCATAAAGGCCTAATTTGGAATTTGACTTTTAACCTATTTTGAGTTATATCGCCTCTCTATTTTTTTACATATTTTTTCAAAAAAATAAAAAATAAAAAAGTTAATTTTTAACCAACTTTCCAAAACAATCCAAAAGACGTACAAAAAAAATAACTTTTTGTGTTAATGTATATTAGCTTTATATTGTAGATATATCTCATCTCTATCTCCTTGTATCTCTGTCTCTATTTCCTTCTATATTTATCTAGGTTTCTTTTCAGCCTATAAATACACCCTTCTCTTATTGTATGATTTATTCTGTCACGACTCAAACCCGGTACCCAAAGGTTCGGCGTCGTAACAAGATAAAAATAAAATAATTCAAATAATTTTGTAATCGCAGCGCAAGCGGATAAATTAAATTAAATAATTGGGTACCAACTGCTTATTTAAAAAGAAACAAAACGTAGTCATTTGAACTTCATTATGTTACAAGAGTTCAAAACAGAAAAGACGGAAATAAAAAAGATTTTAAAAAAAACAACACGGCGATTCATTTTCCATCTTGATCCCACTAAACCTCGTCACCTGAAAGGGTAACAGCTATAAGCACATAGCAGAGTGAGAAATATTATACAGTGAGTATAGGGGCACAAAATAGCCATGGATAGTTATTTAAGCTAGAACATTTACATAATTTGAGTTGAATACACAAATAAATTAAGTGGCAGAAACAGAAATAAATCACTATAACCACGGTACAGAACAGGGGTCACTAAAGTGACAATCACTACAGGGGTCAATGGATCCATGACAAACAGGGGACCACAAAGTGGTCAAACACTAGCCAATAATTATTTAAGTCCCTCAAGGCGTGGGACTCCCGTGGTGGTACTCACAAAACATATTTTCATATAGGATCATAGCCAAATATTCTTTAAAAATAAAACAAACATATCCATGGGTTTTAATTTGAACAATTAGAGTTTGGAAAATAATCCACATAATTGAAACATTAACCTAACCATAAAACATAAATTATATAAAATAAATTGTGATAACTTAAAACATTCATAAAATATATTATGATAACTTAAGACATGTAGAAAACATATTGTAATAACTCAAGGTATAATAAAACTCACCTAAAATTGATCCTTAGCCTTGTTTTCCTACTACACTTCCCAATCTCTTCGAAACTTACTACGGACAATTTCCGACTTTCGTTCTTAACTCTTGGAGTTTACTGCGTAGGTGTGGCCCTATTTATAGCCATGTTTGCATGGCTCATACCAGGTGGGTAGGTTTTGGTTTGGCCATTTGTTAAACATGTCTCCCCTATGACTAACACGTGGCAAGGTATTGAAACATTAGTCACTTAGTCACCATCCTATGCATTAGGATGGCGACAAATCATCCCCTTTTTTCTTTTTCTTTTTTATTTTATTTTATTTTATTATTATTATTTATTGATTTATTTATTTATTTTAGAGTTCTATTTATTGCAAATTTTAAAAGAAAAATTTCCGAGTGTCACATAAGCGTCTCTCTAATCATACTAAGAAAAATTTCCGAGTGTCACATCTCATAAAAATCAAGCACTAGTAATAAGCGTAATAAACATAGTAATTACCAGTGCACCATGTAGATGTTTAACTTGATGTGCCCAAAATTGAATAGTGTGCATGTCACTAGTTTGCCCCACTTACATACATAATACATTAAAAGAATAATTTTGTCTTGCTTCATAGTCCAAGATGATGGGTGTGTTTGGTTTGTGTTTTGAGATAAATTTTTTAAATAAAAATTTGAGAAGAGAGTTAATTTTTTTTTTTGGTTTGTTTGGTTGTATATTTTGAACATAGTTTTGGAGTTTGGGATGATTTGATATTTTGTTGTAGTTGAGTAGATGTGTGTGACAGAAAAAGGGATCGAGAATGAGAGAGGAGACAGAAAAAGTGATTGATTGATATGTAATAGAGAGAGAGAGAAGTAATTTTGGAATTTTTTTGAGAAAATTTGTAACCAAACATGTTTTTGGAAATTTTCTTCCAAAAAAATGTTTCAAAACACAAACCAAACACACTCGATATGTTTTTCAAATGTTCCTGACTACCAAAAGCAATATACACTCAAAACTCAGTAAGGGCAGCTTCGCCCAACAGCCAATCTGCCATTAGCGCTTTTGGTGGCACAGGTTCAAATAATAGAAACAACTTTTTGGGTGCCACATACCCAATATCCTAGAAATCAACTACCAAAACCCATCAACATCTCTCATAATTAGAACTTGCCAAAAAAACTCTTGCCTATGTTCAAAGCTGATTCTAAGAGAAAATTATTCACAAAGGCCAAAAAGAAACTTGATTGGCATAATTTGTAATCCTGACAGCTGGGTAATTCTATGTGCGCACAACACACTAAATCTCAGCAAACAACATTTGTATTGTTCAGATATAAACTTCCGAACAAAAAAAAATTGTTCAATCATCCATTCCGTTCAATAATTTATATCCAAATGTCTGTCTTTTTGTATGGAAGTTTATGTCTGAACATTTGACTTTTGTTTGAAAGTTTATAACCTAACGACATAAGCAGTGTGTATTGCGATTTTCTACGGTGTGTGAATAGAATTTCCCCTTTACCAAGCCACTCCTCACCCAGTATATCGAAACAAAATTGGATGCCATAAACACTCGATTCATTTTGATTCAGTACCCAATAAAAAATGCCACGCTAACTCAAAACTCTTATCAGCCCTTTATAGAGAGGCTCAATAATCATTCTAGTATCTTTGTCAAGCAAATGATGAAACACTACATCAAAAACTGTTAAAACCAAAAATAAAGGATTTAGAGCATTTGCAACAATCATTGAATATAATGCATACATATTGCACAAATAAATAAACTGCTAATAAGAAGGCAAAGAAAATTGATTGCGAAAAAAACAATAACCACAAAAAGTAAAGGTATATGTATAAGAAAACAGAATTTACCACATCAAAAATGCTCAAGACAAACTTTGCAAAAGTACCAAACACACTGTCCCGAACAGTATTGTGTAACTTCGCCAACGTATCTTAAGGAAGAAGGAGCATCCCTTTCAAAGTCAATGCTACAACGGCCTCTGCAATCTTCTCTACTTCTCCACGGCATTTTCGGTTTCCAATTGCCACAGACCATAAACCAATTTGCAAGTGCTAAAATAATGTTCTTTGAAAAATTAGGGATTGGAGAGAAAATACACAACAAAGAAACCGCATTAAATAAACGCATGGAGTAAAATCAATCCATATTTTATAATTTGGTTTGGATAACAATTCCTTTCAACTATGCTTCTAATTAAAAAAAACAAAAACAAATTGAACCTCGCTAATAAAATTCAATAGCCAATAATATCCTTTGGATGTCAATCGAGAAAACAATAGCGTTGCACTATCTCATCGTATATACAATCACCGGCAAGGAATCCAAAACATACAGGTTTGCACTACAACCACTACTTGAGCATTAGTGCACAATTCAATAATGTCACGACCCGAACCCGCCCCTATGGGTTAAGGCCATAACCGGCCAGTAATGATGAGATTACCTACGGCCTCAAAACAAATAGGACAAAACTCATCAGAGTAAAAGGGGCTGAACGGAAGCAATTCAAAACTTTGTCCATAGAGTTGTACTTACATGCACGTCATAACATTTCAGACATAAATATAGTAATAACTCACAACAAAATTACAGTACCAAAAAGTTCCATACAACAGGATCATCCAAAACTAAGTCAACCCATGGGAACTATATACAGACATGTACAAAGGCTTCGCCAACATGACAAAATTACATAGAATGGCAAAAGGGCGAAGATGTGTCTCGTACGTGAGACGCAAAGGCTGACTCTCCAAACCTTAGTTGTTCCACTCTGGCTTCACCAGGGCGGGGTCTGGACCTCTCTTAGCTCACCTACAAATACATGAATGAGCGTGAGCGATAGCCCAATGAATAATATCAAATAACGAATATACATTGGAACAATATTCATCAAACGGCCTTGGGCCCAATTTGCATTTCTAACTAACACATACATACATAAACATATGTAAATTAAGTAACTGAGGTTCCAAACACATCATACGGCCTCGGGCCCAATTCATTCGTATTATTCAGATCAAGCTGGCCTTTGGCCCATTCGTTTATGTCAAAACGGCCTCTGGCCCATTCATTCATGTCCATCGGCCTTCGGCCCAATCGTTTATGTCAATTGGCCTTCGGCCCATATTTATATCAAACGGCCTTTCGGCCCACATTTATATCAAACTGGCTCATAAGCCTTTCATATCAAACTGGCTCATAGGCCTTTCGTATCAAACTGGCTCATAGGCCTTTCGAATCAAACTGGCTCATAGGCCTTTCGAATCAAACTGGCTCATAGGCCTTTCGTATCAAACTGGCTCGTAGGCCTTTCGTATCAATCTGGCTCATAGGCCTTTCGTATCAAACTGGCTCATAGGCCTTTCGTATCAAACTGGCTCATAGGCCTTTCGTATCAAACTGGCATTTAAGCCTTTCAAACTTATCGTATCAAACTAGCATTTAAGCCTTTCAAACTTATCGTATCAAACTGTGTCCACCATTCAAAATTAATGAACTTTACAAAACTTACATAGAAGTGAGCAATTGGATAACAACATATTTCAGATATTACTCACAGTGATCGGCTTGTGGATTTGCCCTGGAGCTTGACCCTACATATCACATAACACATATGGGTCACAAATAATTCAATCCGTTCTTTAATTCACATATTCCTCTTTAGGCTTTATTCTTATCTCTTTAATTCAATCACAATGCTCAATGCATGCCTAAGAGTGTTTAGAAGTGAAAGGGAATAGAAAACAGAACACAAAATGCATTTTCAAAATTTCGAAAAGGGGTTCCGCGTGGACTTCACTTCGGCGGGGCCCATGAGGTTTGCAAAAGTACTGGTTATGCCATTTTTACGCTCGAGCGTGAAACTTGGACGCTCGAGCGAAAGTCCATCCTACATAGCCCCTCGCTCGAGCGGACATCATGGTCTGCAGAAAATACTGGGAGCACGAAATTCACACTCGAGCGGCGGTTTCCCCGCTCGAGCGGACATCAAAATTCTGGAAAATCCAGAATGTGTTCTTGAGCTCCAACTTCGAATTCAAAGGCTCCAAATGCATGATTTCGACTCAAACTTCATATATATGTGTACTAACATGATATAAACACCAAATTACAACATATTGAAACTCAATTCCCATGAATCAATCACATGCAAACCCAAATTATACCAAACTTACTTCCAATACATTAAATTCATGCATTTAAGCTTCATATCTTCATCAATCATGCATGCATATCAATTCTTGACTCTATTTCTATTTCAAATGGTACAAATGGTGCTTATAACCATGAAACTCAACAAAACTATGCTTGCATGTATGATTCAACACTCATATTTCCATATTCAACTTAACACATGCTTGATTATGCAAAATCATGGTAATCCTATACATGCATGTGCATTTTTAACTTCAAATTCATCAATTAAAGCACAACTCTTGTTCTTGATCACCAATCAATCTTTAATTCACAAATTACAAGTTAATATTCATGAATCCATTTACCTAGAGGCTCAAACCTTTCAATCCAAAGCAATTTCTTGAGTAGTCTTCCAAAATCTCTAAGCCTCAAGACCAAAACCTCCATCTTCTACACCTCCCCTCTCTAATTCGGCTCTCTCTCTCCCCTCTTGGAGTTGATTTCGACCAAATGAAGAAAAAGAGAGGGGTTGGTGTAAAATGCTCCACTAAATACCATTTCACTTAATTACAATCATCAACATATTTGAGCACTAAGTCATCATTTTAATCCAATTAATGTGATCCGAATCAATTTCCAATTAAATTTCACTGTAGGATCTAAAAATTATGCCAATTACAATGGCGTAATCAATTTCGGTTATGTGGCTGATAAGGCCTTCAATTTAATTCCCAAAGCAGATAAGTAAACAGATATTCCTACAGTGAACAGATAGAAATTCCAAATCACACATTTTCACATAATGGCACACAAAATCATATTAGACATATAATCAAACTCATAATAAGGACCAGTTAGCTAATTACGGAATAGGGTAATCACAGGTAACTTGTGGAAAACCCCTCTCTCTCTCTCTCTTATTGGAACTCTAACTCTCTTTTATTTGACCAGATGAAAAGACTTTCATTTATTAAAAAGATAATGACCTTTACTATTTTTTATAGTTGACGTAAGCAACCATTTTTTTTAATTTGTACATTGGTATATGTGTTTTAAAGTTTCAATGCTATTACTCATTTTAAGATTTTTTCTCTACGTTGTATTTTTTCTTAGAATGCTTGAATTTGTTAATTAATTTTGTTTTTATGCCTAAAATGATTTTTATTTGCTATTACTTTTTTTTAAAAAAAAGTTATTGAAAACTCATCATATATTTTTAAAAATATATATTAAAAAATATATCTCCGTACCCGTGTCCAACTTTTTATGGGTGTCCCCATACCCTAAAACCATAAAAAATGGAAAAGAATCCGACTCTTAGACACATCCGTGTCTAACATTTCTATTGAGTCCGTGTAACATTGGTCACCACTACCATCACCATTAGTAACCACCACAACCATTAGTAACCACCACAACCATAACAATACTTCTATAAAACAAATGAGCATCCAAATTACTATCAAATGTTTTTATAAGCAAAAAAAACTTTAATATTTAACCCAAAAAAAAAATCACGTGGTGTTAGTTTTAATGGTGGTTGTGTTGGTAATGATTTTATAATAGTGTTATGTTTACGTTTTTTTTTTTTTTTTTTATAAATTCCTGTCTTGTTTGGCAACCCTTTATTTTACTGTATGAGTAAAAAACTCATTAAAAATAAAAATAAAAAGTCAACAAATACCAAAAGTCAAAATTCCATTACATTTACTATATTTTATTTTGTGAAAAATCAAATGTCATCTCATATTTAACCCCAAAAAAAAATCAATTAAAAAACAAAAATGCTTGGGACCTCTAATTTAGAGGTACCACTAGTGATGTGACAGTGGGTCCCCCCCACTGCCACAGCCAATCATGTGTCCTGATTTTTTTTTTTTTTTTTTTCCTTTTCCACCTCATTAGAGGTGGGTTTAGAGATGCCTTTTTAGAGGTCTCTAGCATTGTTGTTTAAAAAAATATATTTCCAAACGAAACTTCAATCAAAATTAAATAAGTTTAATAGCACTTATCTAAATCAAGATCTAAACAATTAAGATATATAAATTGGATGAGTAATGCGTGATATATAAACAAAAAATGTATATATGATATGTAAATTATGCCATTTGTGAATTTGATTATCACAAATTATATAACTTGATACTATAAAAGTTATAATTATAAAAAAAAACTATAACTAATACGGTGGTGTTACATGCACCAATTAGTGTACTAATTAGTGTACCAATACTAGTTATGACATTACTATTGATCTCACTCATTAATCACATTACAAATATCTAAAATCTCTTAATTTATGTCAAATCATCAATTGATACACTAATTAGTGCATTAATTAGTACATATAGTATTATTCTAACCAATATCACATGAGAAATCATAATTAAACTAAAAAATGTCATTAAAGGAGAGTAATAATGCCCTTCAACGTTCCAATTAATGGGGCCGAAATTAACTTCGAACTTTTTTTAGTTTCCAACGGTCCAGATATCGCCAGATAATCAAATTAGAGAAAAGAGCCTACTGCGATAATGCCGCGCCACAAGTGATCAACTACCCTTCTTGCGAGAAATATTGGCGGGAGAGGGCATCCAGGTGAGCATTCCCGCCATAAACCACACATCTTTGAAACTGCATGACAATGAAGTCCTCAGACTCATTACCATTCTATTTGTTAATATATTTATCTTATACTTTATAGTGTAGTGCATCTATATAATAGTGTAGTGCATATATAGTGCATCTATATAATAGTGTAGTGCATATATATAGTGCAAGCTTTCGGCTCCATTACCGGTTAGTGCACATTTAGTGCCCAACTTATTTATTGTACATGTCTCCCACTTTCTCTCTATAAAAGGAAGAACATTCTTCCATTGTAAAAATAATAACACATATCAATATACTGAGAAGCATTCAGTCTCTATCTCTCTCTTTCTCTCTCTCTCAAACTAGTGTTTCTCTTACATGGTATCAGAGCCCAGAATTACATTTCTGGCAATTTGCGATTTTGGTGTTTAGTCCCGTACACAGTGGCACTACACCAAACCGCTCGGAATTTTCTCACGATTCCAACGGCACCAAGCCCGTCCTCAAACAACCTCTCACGCACCGCCACGCGCTACCTTTGTCCGCGGCGCGTCATCACTTCCTCCACCACTCTCCCACGCGCCTGCACGCGCCATCCGTTGCTACTCACGTTAAATCGCTCCACGCGCCCTCTCGCGCCAGCGTCGGCGTCGGTAGTCGGCGTCGCTCTCTGCGTTGCGCGCTACGCGCGCCTCTGGTCGCCACTTCACTATCGTGTACCCGCGTCGCATCGTCTGCTCTGCGCCGCGCCTTGCGCCACGCTATCGTCTTGCCGCCTCTTCGCTAATGTGCACTTCATCAGACTTAACGTCTTGCCGACATCACTTTGGCCTCACGACATCATCTTCTGCGACACACCTTTCCTATATTTTCGACCTTCGGACTTCTTGGTACACTCTGTTTTACCTAATTTTGCTCCTACAGTGCGCTCCTATTTATTTTTCCCTATTCATCTATTATTATGGATCGTCATGATGCCTCCATCCCATTTCCGTTATTTTGAATGGTTCCAACTATTTTACGTGGGCACAAGCCATGTCTTCCTTCCTCAAAGGAAAGAAGCTCGCGAATTATCACCGAGGATGTAACCCACCCAGTGAAAGACACCTTAAAACCATCGTTTCCACTACTACTCCTACATATGAAGACCGACTTGGAGGATCGACAAGAAAATTACCAAATCATTACGGTTTGAAATACCTCTGTTACCTCCATCGGTCTTGGTTTGGTCGCTTTCGACTCTGTCACTACTCTGCCAGGACATCCGGGATTTCATGAAAGAAAGATGCGGACCTCGGTCTTGCTCATCAATATCAGCTTCAAAGCCAACTTCATCGGATGCGCCAAGAATCTAGTCAGTCCATCAATGACTTCCTTTCTCAAATGTACTCCGTTTGGGACCAGCTTGCTCTTTCCGAGCCGCCTTGGCCTCACCAAGAAGATGCTGTCTTATTTACTGCCTATCGTAATCAGCAAAGGTTGGTGCACTTTCTCATGGCTCTCACTTCATCTTTTGAGCCAGTACGTGCCTCTCTTCTTCATCGCCATCCTTTGCCCACTTTGGAACAAGCTATCTCTGAGCTACTATCAGAGGAGACTCGTCTTGGTACTCTCAAAACTCATCATGTGGACTCTGTTCTTGCCACTCCTCCATATCGGCCACCCAGTATCGTCTCTATTGTCTGTCACAACGGCCTCCTTCCACACATCTCTCGATTAACTGCTCGTAACCTCGCCAACACCGCAACAAACTCGATCTGGTCATCTGCAGCAGATTGTTTTCGCAATCCATCCCGCTCACCCTCCAACACCCACTCTTCTGGCGGTGGTTCTTCCTGGGGAAACTTTCATCGTTCTGGGAATCGGTCTCATTCCGAGAATCGGTCATTCCTGCACCGCCTCATCACACTGCCGCCGCTCTCGAGGGTTTTTTTGATCATTCCTGAACCGCCTCATCACACCGCTGCTGCCGCCTCGAGGGTTTTTTTCTCGAGTCTACCTACCTCTCTTTTCTCCAACGGCTGTCGAGGCCATGTTCAAACGCCTTCTCTCCCCTTCCGGTACACCTCCTCCTACTGCCTTGTCTGTGACTCCAGGTAACTCTTCTTGGTATTTTGACTCTGCCTGTTGTAATCATATGACCTCCAGTTCTACTATATTTTCTTCTATCTCTTCATCTTCTCATATTCCCTCCATTCAAACTGCTGATGGTTCTCTCATGACTGTTCGTCACATTGGTACTGTCTCCACATCTTCGTTATCTTTACCTCAAGTTTATCATATACCTGCTCTCACCTTAAATCTTATCTCTATTGGTCAATTATGTGAACTTGGCCTCACTTTTACATTTTCTGCTACTCATTGTTTGGTGCAGGACCCTCAGACGGGACAGACTATTGGGATTGGCCGTAAGCACGGACGTCTCTATGAGCTCATCCATCTTCATGTTCCTGACTCTCTTCAGATCGCTGCTCTTACATCTGCTTCCTCATTATCTCCTTTTCATCTTTGGCATTGTCGGTTAGGGCATATTTCTGTTAATCGCTTAAAATCTTTGGTTTCTAGTGGACAATTGGGTCATGTACCTCCAGATACTTTTGATTGTATACCCTGTCAACTTGCCAAACAACCTGCTTTATCATTCAATAAAAGTACTTCTATTTCCTGTGTACCTTTTGATCTTATACATTCGGATATTTGGGGACCCTCCTCTACTACTACTATGGGGGGATCTTGTTATTTTGTTATTTTTGTTGATGATTTTTCACGGTTTACTTGGATTTTTCTCATGAAAACTCGGTCAGAACTCAAAACCATTTATTATAACTTTGCCCAAATGATCCACACACAATTTTCCAAAACCATCAAAATTTTTCGCTCTGACAATGCTATGGAATATCGGGATTCAGATTTCCTTTCTTTTCTTCAGAGTCATGGAACACTGCCTCATCGTTCCTGTGCTGGCACGTCCCAACAAAATGGCCGTGCTGAACGCAAACATAGGCATATTCTTGACACTACTCGAGCTCTCCTTATCTCTTCTTCTTGCCCTGAAAACTTTTGGGGGGAAGCGGCCCTCACTGCTATCTACACTATCAACTGTGCTCCTACCCCTATCATCCATAATCAAACTCCGTTTGAACGTCTGCATGGCACTCCCCGTCCATACACTAATCTTCGCGTTTTTGGCTCTGCCTGCTTTGTTCTGCTTCAATTCCATGAACACACCAAGCTTGAACCTCGTTCTCGTCTTTGTTGCTTTCTTGGGTATGGAATTGAACACAAAGGCTTTCGCTGCTGGGACCCTCTCTCTAAACGCCAGATCTCCCCATGTAGTTTTCTGGGAGCACACAATGTTTTCTTCCCTATCCTCCTTTCACTTACCCACACTTTCCACTAATGTACTGTTTACTAATCCTTCCATAGATCTCTTTTCTGATGAATTTGATACAGGTTCCTCCTTCATTGAGATGCCCTTGCTCACTCCGGATCCCGTCCAGACTGCTCTCCCTGAAGGTCCGCCTCTCACTGTACCACCTCCTTCTACACCGGTTCTTCCTTCTACCGATCCTCCTACGGGTCGACCACGCCGGGTAACTCAACCTCCTATCCATCTTCGTGATTATATTGTTGGGTCTGCTGCCTTTTCCACTTATGAACCTACCTCCTATCGTGAGGCTTGTACTAATCCCCTTTGGCAGCAAGCTATGACTGAGGAACTTCAGGCTTTGGCCAAAACTCATACTTGAGATCTTGTTGACCTTCCTCCTGGCAAAACCGCGATTGGCTGCAAATGAGTTTACAAAATCAAGACTCATTCTGATGGCTCTATTGAACACTACAAAGCTCGTCTTGTCGCCAAAGGCTTCAACCAGGAATATGGTATTGATTATGAGGAGACCTTCTCCCCTGTTGCTCGACTTACCTCTGTTCCCAGTTTACTTGCTGTTGCTGCTGCTCGTCACTGGGAGCTCTTTCAGATGGATGCCAAAAATGCTTTCCTTAATGGTAATCTTCTTGAGGAGGTTTACATGCAACCTCCACCTAGGTCAACTTTTCCACCTCATAAGGTTTGCAAACTACAGCGTGCTCTTTACGGCCTCAAACAAGCGCCCCGAGCCTGGTTTGCTAAGTTTAGTTCTACCATTCATGACTTCGGGTTCACTTCTAGCTCCTATGACTCTGCTCTGTTTATCCGGACTACTCCTCATGGTACTACTCTTCTTCTTCTATATGTGGATGATATGATTATCACTGGTAATGATGCAGCTGGTATTCTCCACCTCAAACGGTTCCTTCGTCGGTTTGAAATGAAGGACCTTGGTACTCTTAACTACTTTCTCGGTCTTGAGGTCTCTCATGATTCTACTGGTTCCTATTTGTCACAGGCCAAATATGCATCCGATCTTCTGGCTCGTGCTGGTCTTACCGATTGCAAAACTACCTCTACTCGGTTGATCCTCGATTCGCTCTCACTCCTCGATGGGGATCTCCTCTCGGATGCTACTCTTTATCGCCAAATTGCTTGGTAGTCTTGTCTATCTCATACCACCGTCTCCGACATTGCCTATGCTGTTCACATTGTTAGTTAGTACATGTCGGCTCCTCGCACTTCCCACTATACCGCTCTCCTCCACATCCTTCGCTATCTCAAGGGCACTATGTTCCATGGCCTTCACTACTCTGCTTCCTCCTCTCTTGATCTGCGTGCCTTTTCTGATGCTGATTGGGCTGGGGATCCTACGGACCGACGCCTCCACCACGGGTTTTGTTTCTTCTTAGGGATTCTCTTATTACTTGGCGCAAGAAACAATCCTCATCGCCTGTTCTAGCACCGGTTTGAATACCGAGCTCTTTGCCGATACCACTCAGAACTTCTCTAGCTTCACCGGCTCCTCACCGATATGGGTGTTTCCTCTTCGGCGCTACCTCTCTTTATTGCGACAACTGAGTGCCATTCATTGCTCACAATGATGTGTTTCATGATCGCACAAAGCATATTGAGATTGATTGCCATTTCATTCGACAAAGATGTTACACGCATTAATCGTTCATCTTCTCCTATTGCTTCACGATCAACTGCGATATTTTCACCAAGGCTCATCCTCCTGGCCGTTTCCGTGATCTGGTTTTCAAACTCAACTTAGTCGATGCCTACCTTCCTTGAGTTTGCGGGGGGCTGTTAATATATTTATCTTATACTTTATAGTGTAGTGCATATACTTTATAGTGTAGTGCATCTATATAATAGTGTAGTGCATATATATAGTGCAAGCTTTCGGTTCCATTACCAGTTAGTGCACATTTAGTGCCCAACTTATTTATTGTACATGTCTCCCCCTTTCTCTCTATAAAAGGAAGAACATTCTTCCATTGTAAAAATAATAACACATATCAATATACTGAGAAGCATTCAGTCTCTATCTCTCTCTCTCTCTCTCTCTCTCTCTCTCAAACTAGTGTTTCTCTTACACTATTTGTTCAAGTTGAAGAACATTCTCAGTTCATCAAAGCCATCGCCGTCCGATCAAATGACCAAAGCTTACTCGGATCGGACTCCGTGGATCTCCATGACCCCCGAGAAGCCGGTGAACCATCCGGGTCGGGCCCGGAATCGCGCAGATTGCGTTGTCGGTGAAAGAAGTGAGAGAGGCTGCCGTAAAGCTGCAGAAATCGGATCGAGACCAGGGCATCAACCTGACAAGGTCCAATCTGATGGGAAGAAGATCGGGTCGGATCCCAGCAATGTTCCGGTTGGCAAATCGAAGAAGAAGAAGCTTGATGGGCAAGTCAAGCTTCCGGAAAAGTAAGTTTTGTGTGAGTTTGATAAAATTGGTGGATTTTTAATCTGGGTTTAATCAGATTCAGGTGCTATTGTTTCTATAGACATTGCAAAAGTAGATTAATTAAATATGAGAGAAAATAGGGCTGTTTATAATATTTTTCTAATGGATTACGTGAATATGGTTTGATCGATTTTTGGTGTGATTGTTGTATATCTTGGGTGATTTTATTGTCCTGATATATCTGGGAAAATGAAGGCCTTTGCTAATTTAAAAAGTTTTGGGGGTGTTGGTGTTTTTTTTACTAAATTTGTTAAATCATTTTTTGGGTGATGTAAAATTTGACCCAAAAAAGTAAAAAGGATTTCTTTGGGTCTTTGGAGAATTTCCTGAATGTATTTTTGTTTTAAGTGAATCTTTGGTGTGTATTTTCTTATGGCTATAGAAAAAAAATAGCATTGTTAAATCTGAAAAAACTATGAGTATCAAGTTGAATGTATCCGTCAATTTTTGTTGATGCAGTTGAATTTGAATTTTATTTATGTTGATTTATGCTCCCGTGATACATGTTAATATTAGGAATATGAGAAAATGTGTATTGCAAAATTGTAAAAAGATTATCAGCAATGCTAGGTATCATGAAATTTTTTTCATGAAAATAATCATGAAAGCTTTGTGACCCTTGGATTACACTTAGAATAAAGCACCACACAATAATCAAAGTAATCCAAGGATCATAAATTTTTCATGATTATTTTCATGACAAAATTTTCATGATCCCTAACTTTTCCCAAAGATTATAAAATGTTTTATAATTCATTAAAAGTGTATTAAATTAGTAATAAATATTTCGGGATTAACGTATTTTTTATCCTTTTATTGTGCCCTACGCCATTTATTTATTTATTTAAGAACGGAGGGCACTTGTTAACATAACCCTAGGTATATTTGTTAAAAACGAAAAATAATACTTAATACATGATATAATGTATGTAAAAAAATAAAAATAAAATATTAATCATGTAAAATAGCATTGTGAAATATGAAAAAACTATGAGTATCAAGTTGATGGTATCTGTCAATTTTTGTTGATGCAGTTGAATTTGTTTTCAGGTTTGAGATTTTGGGTAAGTTCTTTGATAGCTTGGATAGTACAATTCGGCTTCTCCAGTTGATGGGCTCTGGGTCCACATTTACAGATATTAGCCCCAAAATGGAGTGTTTGACTGATAGCTAAAATTTTGATTCATGCAAATTTCTTTCTTTCTTGTTCCAGATGAATTTGTTATCTTTTTTGTCTTGTGTGTGTGTTGGTATGATTTTTAGGAGGTTCTCTTATGGTTATTTAGCACAATTGAAATTCATTCTACCAGAAGTGATTGAGATAAAGAAGATTCTTATTCATGATGAGAAAACTAGTTGTGTGAAGCCAGATCTTCATGTCACGTTGAGGGGAAGCCAAACGCAAGTGGGAATTCGCATATGAGGAAGGTCTTTCATGCTAGGCTTTTGGATTTCTTTAAAGCCCATCCTAAGGTATACATGATTTATATCTTAAACATTTTAATTGGAACACTTGAAATTGATTTCTTGCATTTGAACGGTTACTTATGTTTATTGTCCTAAACAGTTTTTGATACTGCATTAGATGGCTATAACGATGGTGTTCTTTAAAGTTAAAATTGACATTTTTTTCTTCTGCTCATTTTTCATTACTATTTGTTATGGTTAGAGTTGAAAATATTTGAGTTTGTTGCACTATCTACCTAATTGTGTAGAAGAAAAAGTATAGGATCATATAAATTGATCACAGAATCCGACACAATCTTTTCACATGAGGTGGGTCCCACTTTTTTGTGAGCCCCACACCCACACCCATGTGAGAGGCTTGTGTTGGTTTTTGTGTAAGTAGTGCGTAGAATGCTATCAAAAAACAATACCAGTTGAGAGGTATGCATGCTACTTGTCCCTCTATGATTGCCTCTTTGTGGCCGGTAAACTCTTTACTTGTGGACTATGATGCCCTAATCCATCGTGGATTATTAGGCTTTTCATGATTTGAAACCTACCGTGCTTGAAGAGGTACACTATGTTTCATTTATCTCAAAGACTTCATAACCACCTGAACCTGATGTGTAAATACTCTGTCCCCAGTTAGAAAGCTAGCTTTGTATTATTTGTGTTTATAGCTCATTTCGCATTTGCATCTCTGTAGCATTTTGAAGATGTGATTTCCTATATTATTTAACATTGTGTTTTGCTTGAACTGTTGTCTCACTTTTTTGACATACCCTTTGTCAATAACAATGTCTATCTACATTCAAGGGGGAAGTTTTAGAAGAAACACTGCCAGAGCCATTCAATCAATTAAAGCAAGATGTGCATATAAGCATCGCCAAGGCTTCAGATCCATCCTTGCTTCGTGGGACATTAACTGATGCACTTGTTGGAACAATCTTTTGTGTAAAATAAATAAGTTGAAACCAAATCAAACAAATAAAATAAATTACTTACATAATTTATTTACCGAACCAAATAAATAATTAAAAGATCAAGTCGAGTATGTGATACTCTGTCTTTAAGACAGATTCGCCCCGCCACGGTGCTTATGAATAAAAGGCGTCTATCTCTCAAGATACAATAATCTTCACAAATTGTAGTAGCACTTCAAACAATTTATATGGTGAACTAAACCTGTGTTCTATACTCTTAGAATTTTTTTCCTAAAATTAGTATGTAGAATAATGCAAAGAGAGCACAAAGGAAAGCAAGAAAAAAATGAATTTCAAAATTTTACAAATGCTAGAACGATCTGGTATTTATAGACCTAAATAGGTTTGAATTCAAGCCGAACATATGTAGTTTCAAATGAACAGGTGCAATTCAAATTTTGAACAGATAACTGCAGCAGTTTCATATCTGTTCACAACTGCTGGGTAGTTTGAATATGTCCGGTGCAAAACAGGTTGAAAAAACTATTTGGACTAGTTGAACCTGTTAGAAATTGGACCAGAGAAGGGCTCTGTTTGGACAAAAAAAATTGGCGCAAAAATTAAATTAATTTTCTCGCAAGAAATTGAAAAAATTCAAATAAATTTTGTCAAAAAAATTAATGTTAGAACCGACCCGACCCACAACCCACACAAGCACCTGACATGGCTCGACTCGGCCGGCTGGTTAGACGGCGCGTGTGGTGGTTTGAGCCAAGGGTCACTTTATCCATAACTCTTCCCTTCTATGAACTTGGGGTGCTTCTTGGGGCCTAACTCAAGTGTTGTTATCTAGAACTTATATACACGTATAAATTCTCTTAAATTTCTAATGTGGGATAACTATTTCAAGGAAACTCACATTTTACTTCTTTAATAGTCTATTCCACGAATTCGAAAACGACGTTAACTTCTCATTCACTCATGAATGGTTTTGACGAACTGTCTTCACCGGGTGACTTGCCATGTAACAAGAAACATGTTACCTCTTTGGACCCATCCTAAAAGACGTGTGGGCCTTATCCAAATTTGGGCTCAAAGTTAGCCCAAAATAAGTCTATAAAATCATATTTTTTCAATAATCCCCCACATGAATGAAATTTGACGGAGAGAAAACGCAACAACATGATCTAATTACAGAGAGTACAAAAATTGGAAATATTCTGCAAAGGATATGTAGCTTTTGGCTTTGAACCTTCTCTTGTGAGACACTATCGAATTTACTAGCTAACTAGTGAACATGATGTCTTGAACTGTTCAGCCATTTGTGTAAACCAAGACAGTAGAACTTTTACAATATATTACCAGATGTAGTTTAGTTCTCACTATTGTGTTTATTTTGGCCCTGAACAACCTGGTCTTTCATGAGTGCTTTGGAGAATTGTAGCCCTTCACAAATCTTATAAAATCGACTCAGTTCACACTCATATAGGTGAATCTTATGAAGAGTATCCTATCATACTCCACTAGGTATTCCTAGATATAAGAATAATTAAAAGTATTACTTAACCTAAACCACTGCAGACATCACTATTTCATCATAAAAATGGGTAGGAATTTGACTCCTCAGTGATCCTTCTGAGTCATACACAACTCGGTTGTCCCTTTGAACCTAGATCTTGCGATTTCCAGTCAACCAGGTTGGGTTGCCGTTGTGGTAACTCTTATTTAATAAGCTTAAGTCCCATCCCTCTTGATGAATTCTTAACTAACTCTCTTGCTAACCCTCTGATTAGTGGATCTGCTATGTTATCTTTAGACTTCACATATTCAATGGAAATAGTTCCATTAGAGAATAGTTGTCTCACGGTGTTATCGACGACGAATGTGTCGTGACTTACCGTTATACATATGATTATGTGCTTTACTAATTGCTGATTGACTATCGCAATGTATGCATATAGCATGCACCGATTTTGGCCACATCGAAATATCTTCAAGGAAGTGGCGAAGCCATTTTGCTTATTCCCTAGCTTTATCTAAAGCTATAAATTATGATTCCATAGTAGACCTAGCAATGCAAGTCTGTTTGGAAGATTTCCAATATACAACTGCACCACTAAGAGTAAAAACATACCTACTGGTGGATTTCGAGTTTCTTGTATCCGATATCTAGTTTGCATCACAGTAGCCTTCAAGTACTGCTGGATATCTAGTATAATTTAACCCAATGTTACGAGTAAATCAGAGGTATTTAAGAATCCTTATAATAGCTTTCCAGTGTTCTACTCTTAGATTATTCGTATATCTACTTAATTTATTTACTGCGTAGGCTATATCTGGGCGAGTGCAGTTCATTAAGTACATTAAGCTTCCAATAATTTAGGCATACTCTAATTGAGAAATACTTTATTGTACATTCTTAGACAGAAACAAATTGACATCCACAGGTGTTAGCAAGATGATCATCATCTTTGGTAAATTTGTCAAGTATTTTCTCAATGTAATGAGATTGTGACAAAGCATAACCTTCTAATATTTTGGTAATTTTCATACCAAAAATTATATTAGCAATCCCTATGTCTTTTATGTCAAAATGTTTATTCAACATTTTCTTGATAGTTTTAATCATGTTATTATTACTACCTATGATGAGCATATCATCCACATAAACATAGCCTTTGTGTTTTTAATGTAAACACATCACATTCATTAATTTTGAATCCATTTGACATCATTGCTTGTCAAATTCCTCATGCCATTGCTTTGGCGCTTGTTTTAAACCATATAATGATTTAACCAATTTACACATTTTCTTTTCCTTTCCTGGAATAGAAAATCCTTTCGATTGTTTCATGTAAATTTCTTCATCTAACTCACTATTTAAGAAAGCGGTTTTCACATCCATTTGATAAATTTCTAGATTGTACAAAGATGCAATGACAATTAGCATTCTAATGGATGTTATTCTAGTAACTGGTGAGTATGTGTCAAAATAATCAAGACCTTCTTTTTGTCTAAAATCTTTGACCACAAGTCTTGCCTTGTATTTGTTAATTGATCCATCCGCTTTCATTTTTCCTTTGAAAATTCACTTGTACCCAAGAGGTTTACAACCTAGTGGCAAATCCACTAATTTCTAAGTGTGATTTTGCAAGATGGATTCAACTTCACTACTTACAGTCTCTTTCCATAAAGGAGCTTCAGGACTGGACATAGTCTCTTGAAAAGTTAAAGACTCTTTTTCTAACAAAAATGTTAGAAAATCTGGACCAAAAGATTTTGAGATTCTAGCACGTTTACAACGCCTAAGTTCCTCTCCATCATTTTGATCTATCTCTTGCTCTTGTTTTTGCTCTTGTTCTTGATCATGACTAGTAATAGTATCGTAAAATCTTTTATTATTACTAGTCTCTTGTCCAATCTTATTTGGAAATACATCTTCAAAGAATGATTCATTCCGAGATTCAATAATAGTATTTACATGCATTTTGGAATGTTCTGCTTTATGAATCAAAAACCGATATGCACTATTATTCTTGGCATAACCAATGAAAATGCAATCAACTGTTTTAGGGCTTATCTTAGTCTTTTTAGGACTAAGAATAGCCACTTTAGCCAAACACCCCCATACTTTTAAGTATTTGTAGGATGATACTCTCACATGCCACATTTCATAAGGTGTTTGATTCACTTTCTTTTGGGGTACTTTATTAAAAATATAATTAGCAGAAAGTATTGCTTCCCCCCACAAGTTCTGAGGTAATCCAAAACTTATTAATATGGCATTCATCATTTCTTTTAAAGTCCTATTTTTTCTTTTAGCAATTCCATTTTACTGAGGTGAGTAAGGAGCGGTGGTTTGATGAATTATTCCATGTTCTTTACAAAACTCACCAAAAAGTGATTCATATTCACCACCTCTATCACTTCTAAGTTTTTTAATTTTCTTACCAAGTTGATTTTCAACTTCATTCTTGTATTGAATGAAAGTTTTCAAAGTTTCATTATTGGTTCATATTGAATAAACATAACTATATCTAGTATAGTCATTTATGAAAGTGATAAAATATTTTTTCCCACCTCTAGTTTGAATTGAATGAAAATGATTTTTGGATAATTTTACCTCAACACAAATTTTACATTTATGATTTAAATCAATGTCAAATTTAAGTAAACATTCCATATTAATTAATCTATGCAAAGATCCATAACTAACATGTCCAAGTCTACCATGTCATAAATTTGAAGACTCAAGCAAGTAAAAAGAAGACGTATTTTTATTAATAACAGAGGGTACAACAGTTATTACATTCATTTTGAAAAGGCCATCAGACATGTAACATTTTCCTATATACATCCTGTTTTTGGTAAATACAAACTTGTCCCTTTCAAAAACTAGCCTAAATCCATTTTTACTCAACAAAGATCCGGAAACAAGGTTCTTGCGAATGTCCGGTACATGTAGCACATTGTTGAAAGTGAGTTCCTTTCCAGATGTCATCTTCAGTATAATTTTTCCTTATCCTTCAACTTTAGAAGTCGAGGAGTTGCCCATAAAAAGTTGTTCACCGTTGTCCACTATAGAATAAGATGTGAACATCTTTTTGTTGGCATAGATTTGGTAAGTAGCACCAGTGTCCACCCGCCATTCTTTAGGATTTTCGATAAGGTTTGCCTCGGAAGCAACTGCAGAAAGATTTATGTCATCCACACCATTGGAAATATTGTTCATTTCGATCATATGGGCTTGAGCAGGTTGCTTGCTTGATCTTCCTTTGCCTTTGCGAAAATCAGTTCCTAAGAACTTCTCTGGTTTTTTACTATGATTCATTGGCATAGTCACAACATGAGGAGGGGTTGGCGCAATTGCAGCCACCATACCAGTACTGGTTTGAACATTAGTTTGACCAGTTTCAGTAGCCATGAATTCTAAATTATAAAACAAAATTATAATTAAAATTTTATACTATATAGAAAATTTAAACCAAAACCACATAATTAAATTCTGTAAATATAAAATAAACAAAATTGTAACTTTTATTTCCAATTAATTTGAAAATAAAATAATATTTTATTCAATCAAATTAATTCCATACAGAAAATTAAATTTCTGTAACACTTCAATAATTAAAATACTGAAACATAATTTTAATTAATGAAAACTCATAAATTATTTCTGAAAATCAAAAATTAATTTCTGTCCAACTTTACAAATAAATATTCTGAATTGTTAATGACTACAAGTATATTGCTACTAGTTGTCAAAGAAAATAAACAGTATATTACTACTATTTATTTTTCTAACCAGAATATTATTTGTAAAATCACAGAAAATAATTTCTGTAAGAAGAAAAAAGAAGAAAGGAAACAAATGAAAAATTCTGTTTAAACAAGAAAAATTTGAATCTGTCTTAAAATTGTTGGAAAAATCTTCTATGTAAAATAAATAAGTTGAAACCAAATCAAACAAATAAAATAAATTACTTATATAATTTATTTACTGAACCAAATAAATAATTAAAAGATCAAGTCAAGTGTGTAACACTCTGTCCTTAAGACAGATTTGCTCCGCTACGGTGCTTATAGATAAAAAGATATCTCCTAGGATACAATGATCTTCACAAATTGTAGTAGCACTTCAAACAATTTGTATAGCGAACTAAACCTGTGTTCTATACTAAGAATTTTTTCCTAAAATTAATATATAGAATAATGGAAAGAGAGCATAAAGGAAAGCAAGAAAAAAAATGAATTTCAGAATTTTACAAATGTTGGAATAGATCTGGTATTTGAAGACCCGAACAGGTCTGAATTCAAACTGAACAGATGTAGTTTCAAAAGAATAGGTGCAGTTCAAATTTTGAACAGATAACTGCAACAATTTCATATTTGTTCACAATTGTTGGGCAGTTTGAATCTGTCCGGTGCAAAACAGGTTGAAAAAACTATTTGGACTGGTTGAGATGAATTGAGCACCCCACTCACCCGATCAAAGATCGGCCTCTACTAATCATGATGTGATTTTTATGTACATTATATTCTCAGGTTCTGGTTATTATGCTAACTTACTATGTGAGATACACAAGTATAGACTATTTCACTCACTTTGGAATGCTTTGATTTCATATTTGTTTAAAAAGAGTTTTGAATATGTGCTATTTGAAAAAGTAAGTTCATACGTACATTAATCAAAATCATCTCAACTTAAGCGAAATAGCCTTCATCCGCAGGCATTCAAGGAGGTATATCAAATAAGCACTTAGCCTCATGGTAATATGCTTGATATGACACAAATATGCATGCAATATGCTAAAGCAAAAACGCACACCTAGTATTTAACCGAGGCAAGCCAAAGAGAAGAAAATAATTAGAAAAAATGCATGTTCTTAAGTATGCAAAATGACTAATGCAACACATACACAATGCGACTACTAGGTTCGATTTATTTAACATGTCATATGGATCAACTCAAAGCATGCGGTAACATACATATTCAAGTAAGTAGAAAATGACAACAATATTAGAATGATGAACCGAACCCAATGCATGCAAAAATGGATATTAAGCATGGTAATGATATGAAATGAAAAAAATATGATGTTATCACTGTAAGCCTATAAATAAAAGGGAGAAAGAAATGGGGGTTGGAAGACATACAAAATATTACAAGTGTTACAAATTTATCCTCGCACAAGAGGGTCCAAATGAATGTCCTAATTAGCTCATAATTAACTAATTATTACAACACTAAATGAATTAACTAAATTAATTAGCTATTACAAATTCGAATGACGCTAACTTATTAATTATACATACTAATATTGAAGCACAAATTTAAAGGACTCAAACGGAGGTGAGGAACCATACGCATACAACGAGAACATTTTCTCGAAAACCTCTTTGTTTGCTTCCAGAATCTGCTCTGTGTGCAATCAAAAAATTATTCTGTTTCGGCCTCAGATTCTATTTTGTTCTGTTGTGAAAATGCCACTATTTGTGCAAAAAAGCTGGCCGGTTGGCCTTAGAAAGTGGTCGCCCGTACAAAAGGGTGGCTAGCTAGCCACTACTTTTGAAGGATACACTGCTGCCACAGAGTTGAAACAGAGCAAAAACAGAGTGTTTTCAAGAGATGTTTATCCTCTCTGCCCTTCCCTATCATGAAGATGATCAAGGCAGGAGTAGATTCGATTCACAAATTATTAATTGTCGCAAATTTGTTGCGTGATGATCTTAAACTCGATAGAACAAAAGCTCAATAAAATGAAATGAAAGATAGATAATACCTTCTCCCTATCATGGAGTTACCTCAAAGGAAGAGGTAGACATTGTTTCATGAATCATTAAACATCACTAAAAAGTATGTAATGATTCAAGACGTAATAGATTCAATATAATGTTCGATTGAACTTAACTCAATTTTATTACCTTTTTTTTCACCCATTTTTACTCTAATTTTATTAGCCTATTTTATATTACATTTCCATTTCTTATATTTTCTTCCTTTTTGTCCAAAAGTGTAGATTACGTCCACTAAGTCCAAAAGCAATAAATATAGCAAGCACGACTTGACTTGAGAAATGAGCTTGTTAAGCCATTTTCTTTGGGAAAGCGATAATGAATTCAGAGTCAAACCTAAAACGAGCTATAATGACTCCAAATCGAAACTTGATAATAAGCTATAATGACTTTTTTCCTTTATGATTTCCAAGGGTCCAACTAGGAACTTAGTCCCTTGGAAATAAATGCATCGGCGATAAAGAAAGGTATCAAATAGGAGATTGTGTTTAGCATAAGAGAGATGTAATGCCTTAGTAATGAACCTCCGAAGAGATTAAACCATTAAGCATGGGAGGTCTCTTTCTTATGCTCTAAGCAATAATCCTTTATTTGATACAACTCTTAATCAAAGAAACAAAAAAAGGAGGGAGATTGTAGAGTGCTATTGAAAAGTGGGTGATTACAATGGTATGAACATGTATGAAAGCTAAAAAAAGTTAAAGAAAAGACTATCAACTCCAATGGATTGAATTCATGAGGACTTACAATAAGACATCTACAATATTCAAAGTATAATTTAACACACTAAAAAGCTCTGAAACAGCAGCAAAACAGTGCTGAAAATTAGGTTTTTGAAGTGGAAAAAGTGAGCAAAAATAGGCTAAAGCCAAGGGGTTTTAACCAACCAACAAGCCTAAAAAAGGGTGGCTAACCACTCATCTTTTTTGTGACTTAAAATCACATATTTCAGGCCTCAAAACACTCTTAAAAATAGTATGAAAAAGCAAAGAAAAGAGAGAAAAGATTATACAAAAGCTCAAAGTAAACCTCTAGAAAGAGAGGATACTCTTCTAGTTCACAAATCACAAGTTGAACACTCTCAAGAGCTGAAATTTGTGTTCAATAATCTCAGCAAGAAACCTCAAGTTTTGGCTTAGGAGGTGTATGTATGGTGTATGTATATTGCAAGAGAGGAAGGTAGTGTGTTGGACAAGTTTGTCTCTTGGAGAATTTTTCTAACCCCAAACCATGAGGGGTGGTCATGTATTTATAGAAAAACACCTTCTTATGTCAGAAATATCTATAATGAGACAGCTGGTGTAAGGCATGCACATGGGGACAAATTGGTAATTAGCCAAAACCTCTGAGTGGTCAGACTAGAAAAAAAATTAGGTTTTGATCAAAAGGAGGTGCAAGGTTTTAGGTTATGAAATTTAAAACCGAAACCTTTTGCTGAAGAAATTGAACGATCGTACAGCATATTATTTCATCATCTAGTGTTCAAGGTGAGGCACTCAAGTCTTAAGGCGGTTAAAAATGGGGTGTCTACAGTTGTCCCTCTTTGACAGAACTCGAAGTCATGCAATGACGTGAGTGAATGTTAAAGCTCGAAGATGACCCATTTGACAAGGCCATAAGACTTGGGCAAGCAATTAAAATGTAAATGCAATTGGTTAAACTAGAAAGTTGCCTATGTATCTATAGCTGCTTTTTTGTTGCTCCTTGAAGGGATTTAGTCTCCTTGGATACGATAGCCCTACAGTTCGGACTCCCGTGGTTCTGAATCTGATTTCACAAGTGCAATGTGAAATAGATAAACAAAAATGAGTCCAAATCCGGTAAATCTTTTGGAAAATTGATTTTGAATCAAAATGCAAAAAATGGACCGCATTGCCAGATTTCAGAGTCGCCACCTAAATATTTTATTTTTTTGAAAAATTTAGGAAACCCGTGACTCGTGCCAAAGGCCACTTATCCGTTATCACCAAAGTGTCTCAGCTCGGGAACTTAGGTATGAGAAGGGAAGGTTATGAATTGAGCACCCCATTCACTCGATCAAAGATTCGACTTCTACTAATCATGATGCAATTCTTATATACAGTATATGCTCTTATTCTGATTATTAGGCTATCTTTACTATGTAATGCACATAAGTATAGACTAATTCGCAAAATTTGGAACGCTTTTGATTTCATGTTTGTTTTGAAAAGTGTTTTGACTATGAGCTACTTGAAAAAAGTAACTTCATAAGTATATTAATCAAATCATCCCAACTTAAGCGAAAAAGCCTTCATTCACCGCCATTTACGAGATCTATCATTTAAGCATTTAGTCTCGTAGAAAACATGCTTGATATGACAACACTAACACGCATGCAAATATGCTAAAGAAAGAAATGGTCACCTAGTACTCAACTGAGGCAAGCCATAGGTTATAAAATCATTAGAAAAATACATGTTCTACTATGCAAGATGACTAAGGCAATACATACAAAATGCGACTATAAGGTCCGGCTTTTAACATGTCATGTGAATCCACTTAAAGCATACGATAGCACACGTATTCAAATAAGAATGACGATATTTGTTTAGAATGATGAATCGAACCCGATGCATATAAGAATGGATATTTTTACACATGGTAATGATATGAAACCAAAACATGAATGCAACATGCAACCATCATTAGCAAGTAAATAAAAGGGAGAAAGAACGGGGGTTGGAAGACATACACCATATTACAAGTTCGCTCTCGCACGAGAGGGTCCGAATGAATGTCTAAGTATCCTAATTAAACTACTTATTACAACACCGAATTAATTAACTAAATTAACTAGCTATTAGCTATTACAAATTCAAAGGAATTTAACTATTTAATTATAACACATTAATTAATCTAAGAGTTATTTAAGCTAATTAAACTTGAGCGGGAGTTAAGGAACCACAATTGCAACCGAGAACATCCTCCCGGAAACGCCTCTATTTTGCTGCCAGATTTTGTTCTGTCCACAGTCAAAAAATAATTCTGTTTTTGCTCCAGTTTCTGCTTTGTTCTGCCATGAAAATGGCACTGTCTATCCAAAATGAGGTGGTCGGTTGGCCAAGGAAAGTGGTCGGCCATACAAAGAGGTAGCTAGCCGGTCACTGGTTTTTTGGTATTGCCCTGCTACAACAGAATGGAAACAGAGCAAAAACAGAATATTTCTAGGGGATGTTTGTCCTTTTTATCATGAAACTGATCAATGGAGGAATAGACTCGATTCACAAACCATCAAGTGTCTCAAGGTTGTTGTGTGATGATTGATGAACCGATAGGACAATAAATCAATAACCGAAAAGAGGTCCCCTATATATAGAAAAATAGGTTCCCCTCTTGGAAATATCTATATTGAGCCAATTAGTGCAGTGCATGCACTTGTGGGAACAGCTGGCAACAAATATTTGTTCTACTGGGAAACATGGTCGGCCGGCCATGTGGGGGATGGCCAGCCACTAATTTTTGGCCAGCCGGCCACCTGTTGGCCAGTAGGCCTCTGGGTGGTCAGGCTTGGAAAAATCAAGTTTTGGTTCAAAGGAGGTGCAAGGTTTTTTTAGGCTCTGAAACTCAAAACTGAGGCTTCCTTGCTGAAGAAATTGAATGTTTGCACAGCATAACTTTTCATCATCGAGTGACCAACTTGATGCACCCAAGTCTTAGGGGCAGTCAAAAATAGAGTGTCTACAGTTGTTCATTTTTGACAGAGCTCGAAGTCATGAAATGACGTGAGTGAATGTCAAAGCCTAAAGACGACCCATTTTGGCAAGGCTGTAAGATTTGGGCAAGCAATCAAAACATAAATGTAATTGGTTGAACTTGAAAGTTGCTTACATATCTCTTTGCAAGGAATCAAACCAGCGTAGTTCAGGGCAAGATACAAAACGATATGCAACGCAATGCAACAATTGAGAACACAAATAAAAGGTTGACGAGAAACCACCCTCACTGCGCTTCCGCATAGAAAGGTTAATAAAAAAAAAAAACCAAACTACACTTCTGCGTAGAGAGGTTACAAACCCAAACTACACTTTCGCGTAGAAAGGTTAACAAGAAACAAACCAAACTACACTTCCTCGTAGAGAGGAACAAGAACAACCCAAACTACACTTCCGCGTAGAGAGGACAAGAAACAACCCAAACTACACTTCCACGTAGAGAGGTTATCGATCAAACAATCCAAACTACACTTTCGTGTAGAGAGGACAAGAAACAAACCGAACTACACTTCTGCGTAGAGAGGTTACCGAGAAACAATTCAAACTACATTTTCGCGTAGAGAGGACAAGAAACAAACCAAACTACACTTCTGTGTAGAGAGGTTAAGAAACAAACCAAACTACACTTTCGTGTAGAGAGGTTTCCAAAAAACAATCCAAGCTACGCTTCTACATAGAAACAAACCAAACTACACTTCCGCATAGAGAGGAAAAGAAACAAACCAAACTACACTTTCGCGTAGAGAGGTTACTGAGAAATAATCCAAACTACACTTCCACGTAGAGAGGAAAAGAAACAAACCAAACTACACTTCTGCGTAGAGAGGTTATCGAGAAACAATCCAAACTACACTTCCGTGTATAGAGGTTAAGAAACGAACCAAACTATACTTTTGAGTAGAGAGGTTATCGAGAAACAATCCAAGCTACACTTCTGCGTAGAGAGGAAAAGAAGCAAACCAAACTACGCTTCTGTGTAGAGAGAACAAGAAACAAACCAAACTACACTTCCATGTAGAGGGAACAAGAAACGAGCCAAAACACACTCATGTGATAAGGGTGGACTCAACAAACGAAAAACATGATACACATGAATGCAACATAATGCGATATAATTAAAATGGCATATGTTGTGACGCATGTTCCATGCAACATAATAGGTATGCGAAATATGATTCAATGAATGTTCTATGCACATAATAGGCATGATGTGCGAAATATAATGTGATGTGTATTCGATGCAACATAATAGACATAAAGTGCCAAATGATAAGCAGAAATCGGTGTTCAATGACACCTCGCAACGATCTTCAATTTACCTCTCAGAGGTTCCTCAAAAATGCTCAAAAGGATACAATCAGCTCAGGCCCGAGATCGGGGCATGTTCCCAACTCCAGAATAACAACGAGTTTTGAAACAGTGCACTCGGAATCATATTTTAGAACCGAAACCGAACCAAACCTCTTCAAATTTCCACCCCAGGATGAATACAAGACCACCCATACACAGGTTGGGCAAGATATTAGTGAAAACTTGCTCTAGACCAACTGTCTGGTTGGTCGGCCACCTGACCTAGACGGCCGGCCATTCATCTAGCCGGCCGATCGGCCACCCGACTGGAATTTGGGGGTATTTTGGACAATTTGGCTTGGGGTTTATTTAATACACAACCACACCTCATTTCCTTACTCCACCCCATCCGAAATCACCTAATCTCTCTCTTTAGGCTCTCTCTCTCTCTCTCTCTCTCTCTCTCCAGATTTTCACCCTACACACGTTATCCAACATCCCACGCTACTTTTTTTCGTAAAACCAACTTAGCCCTCTTCACTTTGAACCGATTGGATTTTGTTTTCGTTGAGTTTTTCATTACTTTGGGCATAATTTCCTTGTGTTTTTCTTGGGTTTTGCACTTTTTTCCTGGTTTTGATTTTTTCTCTTTTTTTTTTTCTCTCTCTTTCTCTCTCTCTCTCTCCTAGGGTTGACATTTCAATTTTCCTTCATTTTCACTCATTTTCTTCTACTACTGACTATCTTCACTTGGCAGACGATCTTCCACATTATGGTGCCCCTCCCAAGGTGCCTGTACTTCTTCTCGTTACAGAGGCTGATGAGCTAATACTCGACGAGGCTGACGGGCTGGTGGAGGACATCGTTGCTGACATCAAGGCGGAGGAGGTTTATCCTCCAGAGCCTGAGCCCAAGCTACTTCCATTGAGGTTAAGGCCATTTGACCTGGCCACTTACCACCCTAGGACACACGCGATGGCTCTTGGTGGGATGTTACGGTTCGAGAATTTTTCCATCGGTATGCCCGAGGATGTCCTGTTGAGGGAGTGGACCTCCCACCTTTCTCATAATGCTGTTAAGGTAAAAAATTCACTTTTATGGACTTTGCTTGGTTTGTCATTTCCATTACTGTCTTTCATTCTGTTATGTGTCCGACATTTTCCTGACATTTTCTTTCCTTGTCAACAGAGGGTGTCGCCCTCTCCTGTAGAGGATACGAGGGGGTGACAGCCAGAGAGTGGTACCAAGAGCTTCTCGCTTGGGTTCGTGATTTAGTTGATAAGGCATGCTTTGGCCTTTTCTGCTCCGGACTCTCACGACTTTTTGCCAACCGGGCCTTGCTCGGAGCTTTAGTGGAGAGGTGGTGGGATATCACCAACTCCTTTCACTTATCTTCTATTGGGGAGATGACGATGAATGTAGCTTACTTTTCCTGCTCCTTTTGGATATGATTAGCCCTACAGTTCGGACTCCCGTGGTTCCAAATCTGATTTCACAAGTGCAATGTGAAATAGATAAACACAAATGAGTCCAAATTCGGCAAATCCTTTGGAAAATTGATTTTGAATCAAATGCTAAAAATCTGCTTTGTCAGATACAGAGTCGCCACCTAATTATTTTTAGGAAATTTAGGAAGCCTGAGACTCGTGCCAAAGGCCACTTATCCGTCATCACCAAAGTGTCTTGGCTCGGGAACTTAGGTATGAGAGGAGAATGTCATGAATTGAGCACCCCACTCACCCGATCAAAGATCAGCCTCTACTAATCAGGATATGATTCTTATCTACATTATATGTTCTCGTTCCAATTATTAGGCTACTTTTACTATGTGTTGCACACAAGTATAGACTAATTTGTAAAAGCTGGAACACTTTAATTTCATGTTTGTTTGTGTTTTGAATATGTTCTACTTAAAAAAGTAAGCTCATATGTACATTAATCAAACCATCGCAATTTAAGTAATTAGCCTTCATGCACAGGCATTCGAGAGGTATATCACTTAAGCACTTAGCCTCATGGAAAACATGCTTATCATGGCAACAATCACACGCATGCGATATGCTAAAGCAATAAGTGCTTACCTAGTACTCCAAGACAAGCCAAAAGAAAGAAATAATTAGAAAAGATGCATGATCCTAACGATGCAAGTGCCTAATGCCATACATGCAAGAATGCAAATAATAGGTTCGGTTGTCTGATATGTCATGTGAATCACTTTGATAGCATGCTGTTTTAAGCACTTTTTCAAAGAAGTAAGAAATAACAATGTTTGTTAGCATGATGAGCCAAACTTTATGCATTTAAGACAATGGATGCAAACATGGAAAATGCTAAATGAAATATGATGTAATATGTTATCCATCATAAGCGAAGAAATAAAAGGAAGAAAGAAGTGGGGTTGAAAGACATACACATTATTACATTTTTGCTCTCACACAAGAGGGTCCGAATAAATGCCCTAGCTAAGTACTACGAATTAACTAACTATTATAAACCAAAATAAATAAACTAACTATACTAGCTAGTTATTACAAATTGGAACTAACTAATTATTATAGCACAAAATTAATTAGCTATTTTAACTAACTAACAAATCAGTTACAATACGGAATTAATTAGCTAAGTAATTAATTAGTGCAAGTCTACCACTAAACATAATTGAACGAGCCCCGAGAAGTGAGGGATGACCCATGCATGAACGCGGATTTTCCACTCGAAAATGCCCTGTTTGGCTGCCAGATTGATGCTGTTTTGCAGTCAGAAAATTGCATTGTTTCTCACCTCAGCCTCTGCTCTGTTCTGCAGAAAATATGGCACTGCCTTGCTAAAAAAAGTGGCCAGCCGGCCGACCACAAATGTTTGGTGCTGCCCAACTACAACAGATATGAAACAGAGCACAAACAAAGTATTTTCAGGGGATGTTTGTCCACTCTGCTTCTCCTTATCATTAAACAGATCAAAGTAGGAGTAGGCTCGGTTCACAAACCATCTGTTGACACCCCATTTTGACCGGCTCTATGACTTGGGCACTTTCTTTTGCACATCCCATGATGAAAATTGGAATATGCCATTTTATGAATTTCTCAGTCGAAAAATCAAATTGAAGTTTTAATTCCAAACATCACCTATTTTGGCCATCACTAATATTTTATTAATTTGTAGTATTTTATAATTTTATATTTTTATATAAATTTATGTGTGTGTACATTTGTTTTAGGTGTGTTTTATATAAATTGATAAATATTTGATAAAAAAGAAAGAAAATAATAAAAAAAAAGAGAAAAGAAAAGAAAAGAAAAGAATAATAAGGTGATGTTTTTTTATTCGGGTGGAATATATGATGGAAACATTATGGTGATGTTTTTTTATTCGGGTGTACACTTGTCTCAGTCGAAACATTAGGTTGCATTGCACATGTTGCATTACATTGGTTGCATACTCTGTATTGCATTCAGCATACATGCATTGCATTGTGTTTGGTTTGGGGTGTCAAACCAAACATGAGGAATGAGACACGTTCGTACTTGAAGTGACGAAACGTATCTCAATCCTCGGTCGCCGACACTCTTGATCCAACATGATAGAGTTCTAGGCATTCATATGTTTTGTTGCATTCATTCCACATTGATTTGCACACTTGGCACCTTCGGTCATCATGCATCGAAATACGTGATTGGTGGCCCGAGGGCCAAGAGCCATACTCCCTTGAGTTCACAGCATGATAGGGAGGGCGGTCATGCATACATTGTCTTGTAAATACCTTGCCATGCACTGTCTGTCCTCTGCTGCAGCAAAAATAGGATTCTGCAGGAAAGAATGGCCGGTCAGCCATCTTTAGAGCCGGCCGGCTACCAAAATATGGCCGATGGCCTTTTTTCTGGTCGATAACCATCTTCAAATGGCCGGTGGTCCTATCTCTTGGTTGGTGGCCTCCCACGGTGCTAAGGGAGTGGTTCAGAAGCATCACAAACATTTTCACAGCTCTCAGAAATGCAGAACAGTGCAAACAGAGGCAACATGTGGCATGGCAACGGGTTTCCGAGCGAGGCGATCGAGCATGCATCATCTGATCATTCCTAGGCGGGGCTACGGCGGCCTCTTTTAGTTTCATACTTAGACTGTTTTGTAATTAATTTGTTAATTAATTAAGGGTTCGTAATAATTAATTAGCTAGGATAGTTGATTTATTATTCGGTTTGTATTATTTATTCGGACCCTCCGTCGAGAGGGCGAATTTTGTAATAAGTGTGCGTAAGAGTGTGAATGTTTTCCAACCCCACGTTTTTCTCCTTTTTACTTACCTGCTTTCAAATGGTTAGTTCTAGGTCATGTTCTGATTATCATCCTTATGCTTTGCATATTCGCATTCATTCATTTGTCTTGCATGCACCGAACTCGGCGCATCATACTAACTGCATTGTATTTCAATTCCTGTTTGAATACATGTATCAAATTGCATTTCACATGACATTTTAGAATAGTAGAGCCTATCTTAGTTGCATTCTTGCATGTGTTGGATTAGCCATCTTAACATGAACTAGGATCATGCATTGATTACTAACTAGTTTTTGTTTTAGCTCGGAGTACTCGGTAAGTATTTATGCTTTAGCATCCATGCATGAGTGTGAGTGTTGCCATGATAGCATGCTTACCATGAGGCTATGTGCTTATGTGATATAACTGCCTGTATGCCTGTGGGTGAAGGTTGGGTTACTTGAATTGGAACAATTCATCAAATGCGAGTTTTAAGCCCACTTGAGGTGGCAAAATCATGTTTTCTAAGCCCACTCGAGGGTGGCAAAATCCACGTCTTAGCCTACTTGCGAGTAGCACCTTCAAACCATTTTCAAACAAACATGAAATGTTTTGTTCCAACTTAGGCAATCTAATCTATACTTGTGTGTTGTGTGCATCATATAGTAATTCTAGCTAATTAACCGGAATAAGAACGCATGTGTTTTCAAAAACAAGATATCATGTTAGTAAAGGCCGATCTTTGATCGGGCGAGCGGGAGTGCTCATTGCATGACCTTCCCCTCTCGTACCCAAGTTCCCGAGCCGAGACAACTTTGGTGATGATGGACACGTGGCCTTAGGCATGAGTCAGGATTTCCTAAATTTTTCAAAAATAAAATATTTAGGTGGCGACTCTGTATCTGGCAAGTAGTCCATGTTTGACATTTCTTTCTAAAAATCAGTTTTTCAAAACGATTTGCCGGATTTGGACTATTTGGTGATTTATCGGTCTTGCATTGCACTTTGCGAGATTAGATTCAGAACCATGACATTTGAGTCCGAACTGTGGTGAGCCTAACGAACAAAACGGGATTTTTCCCGGGATGTTCAGGCTCGTCTACAGTTTCTGGCGACTCTGCTGGGGATTTAGAGAACTTGACTCGAACTCATGATATCTTGTTTTGATTACACTTATGTGTTTCTTTGCATTGCATTTGCATTGGTACGCCTAGGACACCGTGTTTGCCATCTGCTATTCCTGAATGGTTTGCCTGAGGCTCGCTTTCAGAAGCGTGCCATAAGGCTGACTGATTACGGGCTCTGCCACGACAGGGAACACAAACCCTGGTTTTCACCGGGGCACCCTTTTTGACCATTCGACCCAGTGCATATCGAAATCCATAGTGACTATTCCAAACTAGAACGGGTCACTTACCCGATTATAGGTTGTTTGAAGCCGCTGTATGCGTAGTGAAACCCTAGCTCCTGACAAAATAAGACAGGGAAACCCTACCCCTCCATAGGGGTGTTTTGGCTCTCACTTGTTTGTTATATGCTTTTAGAGTGTGCCTCTATCATAATGCATGTATCAGCCTGCAAGTTTAGGTATTAGGCCTGCGGGCATCAGTGTTTTAAATCAGTTATATCCGGGTATCGATTGATTTGGGGCGATGATTTGGGAGCGATGATCGATGGTAAAACGATCCTTCGGCTTGTGTTTGCCAAGCGTGTGTTATGCATTTAAGTTGTTATCTTTGTCCGTTTTCTAGTTATTTGTTTCCTTATTATGCTTTATTTATCTTTTTGCTAGGTAGTTTAACACAATTGCTTCCAACCAAGCAGATATTCCCCAAGCACTCTAGACTAGAGGTCGTAGACTCCATCGATCTGAGGATCTAATAGAAGGACAACCAGTGTTCCATTCTTTACCCCCGATTACTAGACGAAGGTTAGTAAGGCGCAGTGTATCGGTACCACGGTTGCCAGATCAGTGGTCCTTGAGTAGTCAGGTTGAGATTTCCGAGTCTACTGCAGAGGCAGATATACCAGTAGTTTAGTTGGATCAAGGCAGTATGGCAGGAATGAAAGAAATGATGCGTCAGCTCCAGGAAAGTATGAAAGCCATGCAGCAGGACGCCGTTCGCCAAACAGAATTTGCCAAACAACAGGCCGAAGTCATGGCCTAACAAGCAGAGTTAATTACCAGGCTACAGTAGCAAGCCGGAGCCTCTGCTTCACACCAGGTTCCTTCTCCACCAAGAGTTCCCATACTTGGGGAAACAATACACGTCCAGGATGTTACAGACGTTCTAACAGGGCCGGCTCTGCCCTCAATCCTACCCCAACCACCCAAAGCATAGACTAACTTGCCGGATTCTCCCTTTGAGTTCAAGGTGGACCCCACAGCGCTAAAAGTGAGCAAGCTTGAAAAGCTGTTTAAGAAATCTCAGGGTGTCAAGTCCATCCCAGATATTAAGGATGGGTACACCAACTCGGCCTTGACGCTGCCGGACCAGTTTAAGATGCCACACATTGACCGTTTTAATGGATCTGGTGATGTTATGGTGCACCTACGGCTGTTTTCAAACATCTTAAGGCCGATGGGCCTCTCTAGATTACAGAAGCTTTTCCTGTTTGGCCGGACCTTGTCGGGTGTAGCGGCTATTTGGTACGCCAAGTTGGAAGATGCCGTTAAGAGGAACTGGGAAGAGATGGCTGAGGCCTTTATGGCTCAATACTCCTACAATACACAGATCGAGATCACAACTTGTGATTTTGAGACAACCAGGCAAGAGCCGAAGGAGAGCTTCTCTGATTTTGTGACCCGATGGAGGGCGAAGGCCTCGATGATGGCCATTAGACCGGTCGACAAGGATCAAATTCGGATAGTTGTGCGCAACCTCCAGCCCAAACTCATGCAGAAGATGATTGTCCTCCCCCTCCCCACCTTTGCAGATCTACATGAGATTGGGGTGCAGATTGAGGACGCCTTGAAACAGGGTCTAATTGACAACGACAGAGAGTAGCCCAAGAGGACTTTCAACCGCAGTGCAAATGCAGGCACAAGCAGTGCTGCAGCTGCTAGATCTTCGGATGTGAGTATGGTTACCACCACCAATACCTCAAGAGCCCTTGCAGCTACACCATTCACCGGTGCGTCCGGTAGTAGCTCGCAAACGGCCAGATACGCACCCAAAGGCCAAAGAACCTTCACTCCACTATACATGCCCCTGTCCATAGCTCTAGGGGTTTTAATCAGAAAAGGGCACTTGAAGCCCCTAGAGTCGGGCCCTTTGCTAGAAAAACTTCCTTCCTCCCACAACCCAGCTAAATACTGCTCGTTTCACCAACAATATGGTCATGACACCAACTAGTGTTTTAGATTACGTCATGAGATTTAGGATCTCATTGACAATAGGGTGATCGTGCCTCCAGATAAACCCAATGTCACGACCAATCCTCTCCCACCACATAACCAAGCTCCACCTTCCAAACGCATCAACTTGATCCAAACTGGGGTAGTGTCATACAACCCTAGTATATATATCACCCCTTCCCACCTACCCAAGCCGGAGGTGTTCATCCCCGACAGCGCTGACTTGTGCGTGTTGGACATCTCCCCAATCCAACTTGAACTGGTGGTGGTAACTATCGAAGATAGAACAAGGATGACTTCGGAGAAAAATGGGAGTGTTGATTCAGGGTCTGAGGAGTCTGAGAGCTTTGTTGAGGAGGTATACAATTCGAGTGGCTACATCACGTCAGTGGGCCAGGTTAGGCCGAATGTGGAATTGCCAGTAGGGGTAGAGGTTTGTGTAATATGGGAAGATGTACTTAATTAGGGACTGGATGACCTGGCAGAACTAGAGGAGGACATTGCGAATCTACAATTCTCTGAAAAGCAGGATTTAAGGGGTGTAAATTTTAACTGGTTTGACTTTGAGGGGTCAGCAGAGACTACAGGATGGCTTGACGACCAACTGGATGTTGTTAAACAACCTCAGCTAGAACAGGGTCCGTCAGGGACGGGGACATCATTTGTGGCCCGAAGGGTCGGGAATCAATTTGCATCGCCGGAGAGCGCTGGTGCTAAGAATTTTGCTCGGGATCTGGGCAGTTCGAATATAGGAGTTGTTGAACAACAAACCGAACTGAAGCAGTTCGAGCGGGAAAGGTTCGAGGATTCTGAGAGAATCAGGAAAGCCAAAGCCTCTGAGGAAACGGAACATGCTGTGTGCACAGGAATGGAGCGTGCTGCGGGCACAAGAGCAGAAGGTGCTGTGGGCACGGGAATAGTTGTGACGGAGCCGGACAGGTGTCTGTCGGCTATCGATGGCATGTAGTGGGAAGATGATAATCTATGTCTTGCCCACACAGATGCAGACTGGGGGAGTAACCAGCCAGATGATACCTGGTATATTGGTGAGGTTGACCATATGACTAGGAGCGGGCGATATTTCAAACCCCTACACTTAGATCAACCAGAAGCGTCCGGAAAGGACAAGAAAGCGGAGAAGCAGAAGGATAAATTTCTCGAAGAGGAGGCTGTGCTGAAACAGCTGAAGAAGATACAAGCAGACATCTCCATTTGGGGACTGCTCATGGCTTCAAGGGTACATAGACAGGCTGTCCTCTCTGCGATGGACAAAGCCAAACTTTCGATCAACACCACGCCCGAGTAGCTGGTAGGACTGGTTTTTCCGGGAGGAGCTTCCCCGATGTTGACCTTTTCTGACAAGGAACTACAGCCTGAGGGCTCGGATCACAACAAACCACTCTACATCTCTGTGGAGTGTAGAAACAAATGGATACCGGTGGTTCTTGTCGACACAGGATCCGCCATTAATGTGTACCCGTCGAGGATGGCATATGCAATCGGGTTGAAACCCGCGGACTTCGTGCCAACTGCCCAGGTGATAAGGGCCTACGAGAACACTAGCAAAGAAGTAATGGGGACTGTGCAGATCCAAACTAAGGTTGGTCCGGGACAACATGAGATTAACTTTCATGTCTTGGACGTCCTCGCAACCTTTAATTTACTCCTAGGGCGGCCGTGGCTGCACCAGGTGAAGGCGGTCTCTTCCACCTTGCACCAGATGTTGAAATACCCCCACGGGAAGGGGTGGCTATAGTTTTTGGGAATTCTTTGATCCATCCGCCACTGGAGGTGTCTACATTGGTTTTAGAAATCGAGTATGGCACGGAGGATGTTTTCCTGTCGGGATTCACCTTAGCTGAGGCCCGGTTCGTTCAGAATATCTTAGCTATTGATGAGGGGTTGTATGTCAGTGCACAGTCAGTGTACCTCATGAACAAGCTCCAACACATCCCCCGGATGAGACTAGGAAGAAGTGGCCGGAAGGGCATTGCTGTATCGATCGAAGTGTTGCACAATCCACATACCTTTGGCTTGCGTTATCTGCCCACCAAAGAGGACTAGGTAAGGAAGGGCAGAGAAATGGCTGGGAGAGCCAGAGCCAAGTAGATCGGGAGACATTTTGATTTGATGCATTATCCCATCCAGGGCACCCTGAACGGACGCTTTGTCTGGGAGGGGGAGGACTTTCCATTCTGCGGTTTCCCAGAGCCATGGTTGAATGCGGAGAAGAGGCGTCTGCCGGGATTTGAGATCTTCTTCGACTTGCAGTTATCCGGGGATGATGTTGCCGAAGAGCAGACAGACCCATCAGCCGAAGCTGAGTAGCGTAAGGAAGTGGATTCCGAGAGCACCGAGATTAAAATAGGGGTAGCACTGGCTTGTCTATTTTCAGATCCTCCGATCGTACAGAAGTGCTTGGGGGATAACTTCTTGGTATCCGTGATTGGGAATGAAACGGTTGCGAGCCCATCGTCAAACATTTTGGATGCATCCATCTCACCCTCCCTCATCTGGCAATACGAGGAGGGATTTTTATCAAGCAGCACCGGGTCAGGTAGTGAGCCAGAATATGATTCCACCGAGTCTGTAGAGTCGGAATCAGGTTCTAGCTTGTCTGAGTCTGAGTCCGGTATTCCTAGGGGTGATAACCCGGATGCCACAGTCTTGTCCAGGTCGTCTTTTTCTTTCTCTTTTGAGTTTGTTGTAACAGAGGAATCAGATGGACTGGATGAAATGATTAATGAGAATTGTGCGGCTGTGGCCTTTGAGTATTTTTCTGTGCCTTTGATTTATTGTATTAATCAGGACTTTCAAAATTTTGATGAAAATGACGAGGAAGAAATTCCTCCAGTTTTAAAATATTTGTTTGATCAAGAGCAGGAGAGGTTTGTAAAATTGCTAGTTGATGAAATCACCCAAATTAATGTTGGTACTGAAGAGGACCCGTGGCTGGTCCAGATTGGGTCCACGTTGTCTTCAGAGGAGCGCGAGTGCTTAGTCGCTTTATTAAAAGATTTCAAAGATGTTTTCGCGTGGTCCTACGAAAACATGCCTGGAATCGATCCTGAGATTATACAGCACCGAATCCCTCTTGACCCCGAGGCCCGACCCGTTAAATAGAAACTCAGAAGGATCCCCCCGGACTGGGCTCTCAAGATTAAGGAAGAGGTCACCAAGCAAATTGACGCAGGGTTTCTGCTGGTATCAGAGTACCTAACTTGGTTGGCCAACATAGTTCCGGTTCCGAAGAAGGATGGCAGAATTTGGGTATGTGTGGACTTTAGGGATTTGAACAGAGCTAGTTCAAAGGACGACTTTCCTTTACCACATATCGACGAGTTAGTGGACTTCACTGCGGGGCATGCATTGCTTTCGTTCATGGATGGATTCTCAGGCTACAATCAGATTGTGATGGCACCCGAAGACCGGGAGAAGATTGCTTTCACCACCCCGTGGGGAACTTATTGCTATAGGGTGATGCCATTTGGGTTGAAGAATGCTGGAGCTACATATCAATGGCTTGCAACCACGATATTACACGACATGATCCACAAAGAGGTTGAGGTGTACGTGGACGACATGATTGTCAAGTCCAAGGAAAGAGAGGGCCACCACACCGCCTTGCAAAAGTTCTTCCAAAGGATCAGAGAATTTCGGTTGCGACTGAATCCTCAGAAATGTATGTTCGGTGTTACAGTAAGGAAAATGGTGTGGTTCTTGATCACATAGAGAGGTATCGAAGTCGACCCTTCCAAAATCAAGGCCATCTTAGAAATGCCACCACCAAAGACCGAAAATGAGGTGCGAGGCTTTCTGGGTAAAGTGCAATTCATTAGACAGTTTATCTCAAAATTAACCTTGACTTGTGAACCACTGTTTGGTCTCCTAAAGAAAGGAAAGAAATTCCAATGGGACGACCGATACCAAATAGCTTTTGAACAGATTAAGCAATACTTACAGAACCCACCCGTGTTGTCACCACCTGAGCTGGGGAAACCGTTGATCTTATATCTTTCAGTGACTGAAACTACAATGGGCTGCATGCTCGCACAAGAGTCTGAGGACAAAGTGGAGACAACTATCTACTATCTGAGTAAGAAGATGCTGGATTACGAGACCCGCTACACTCCGCTCGAGAAAGCTTGTTTGGCCTTGGTATGGGCTACCAGGAAGCTGTGGCACTACCTGTTAGCTCACTCTGTAATGTTGGTTTCGAGATTAGATCCCATCAAATATCTCTTCGAGAAACCGGCACTTACGGGTAGGCTAGCTCGTTGGTTGCTTCTGCTTTCCGAATTTGATTTTAAGTATGTAACGCGCAAGTCAGTAAAGGGGAGAGCGGTAGTAGAGTTCCTATCCGATTACCCAGTTGAAGAGGGTGAAGCAGTTGAGTACCTATTCCCAGACGAGGCCATTCTGCATGTCGAAGAAGAGTTTTGGACAATGTACTTTGACGGAGTGTCAAACCAATATAGATATAGGATAGGGGTGTTGCTGATAGCACCCGACAATTCCCTCATACCTTTAGCATTCAAACTCCGTTTCAAAGTATCGAACAACGAGGCAGAATATGAGGCATGTATTGCCGGTTTAGAAGCCGCCCTAGAACTATGGGGCAAAACGGTTGGACGTCATCGGGGACTCAAACCTTGTTGTATCTCAAGCTAAAGGAGATTGGAAAGTCGAAGAAGAAAAGATGAGAATCTACCACCAGACCTTGGATTTGCTGATTCCTCGGTTTGAGAAGCTGAACTTCGCTCATCCATTAAAAGAGAACAACAAATTCGCAGATTCATTAGCAACTCTATCATCTATGATAGACATTCCTTTTGGAGTCCGGATGCGTCCGATCATCATTGAATAGAAATTTGTGCCGGCCTACGAGCTAATTACTGCCATAGATGAAGTACAAGATGAGAATTCCTGGTATTACGACATTTGGAACTTCTTGGAGAAGGAAATGTATCCACTAGGGGCAAATGCCAAGGATAAGAGGGCAATTAGAAGAATGGCTGCTCAGTTCATCGTCTGCGGGGAAAAATTATACAAGAGGGGTCATTTGGGGATGTATAAACTGCGTGTTGATGCTGAGGAATCGAAGCGCCTGATGGAGGCCATCCATGGAGGAGAGTCTGGAGCGCATATGAATGGGGTGATGCTAGCTCGGAAGATCCTTAGACAAGGTTACTATTAGTCCACCATGGATGAGGATTGTATTGGTTTTGTTTGGCGATGCCACAAGTGTCAAATCTATGCAAACAGCATGAACATTCCGCCGTCGAAGCTGTACAATATGACTTCGCCATAGCCGTTTTCAGTTTGGGGAATCGATGTGATCGGAGCTGTCACTCTGAAGGGGTCCAATGGGCATGAGTTCATTCTGGTCGCGATAGACTATTTCACAAAATGGGTTGAGGCTCAATCTTACGCGGTGTTGAAGGCTTTGTATGTTGCAAAGTTCATCAGGAACAACATCATCTGTCGCTACGGGATCCCGAATGAGATCATTTCAGATAATGGTTCCCACTTTAAGAAGGAGGTGATTGACTTGTTGGAAAAATATAATGTGGCTTTTCACAAGTCGTCTACATATCGGCCACAGACCAACGGAGCAGTCGAGGCTGCCAACAAGAATGTCAAACACATTTTGCAGAAGATGATGGAAACCTATCGGGACTGGCCAGATAAGTTGCCGTTTGCTCTGTGGGGCTACTGGACTTCAATTCGAACTTCTACTGGGGCAACCCTGTATTCCTTGGTCTATGGGACGGAGGTTGTTCTACCTATCGAAGTTGAGGTTCCGTCATTGCGAGTACTGGCTGAGTGTCAGATAGCCAAGGCAGATTGGCAGCAGAGCAGATTTGAAGAACTCATGCTCTTTGATGAAAGAAGGCTGAAAGCACTGTACCATGTTCAGGGTTATCAACGGAGAATCGCCAGAGCTTTCAACAAGAAGGTTAAGTCCAGGAATTTGAAAGAAGGGGATCTTGTGCTCAAAGACAACCAAGCTCCCATCCACGACCCTAGGGGCAAGTTCAAACCTAATTGGACTGGTCCTTATATCATCAAGTCTATCTGGTCGGGTGGAGCTGTCGTTCTGATGGACCTAGATGGCCTAGAATTCTCACAGCCGATCAACATGGACAAGTTAAAGAAATATTACCCCTGAGTGGCTCGCTAGGCCAAAAACCCGAAAGGGCGACCTAGGCAAAAGTTAGAGCATGAAAAATTTGAAATTATAAAAACTGAGCTCGCAAGGTTGAAAACCTGCAAATGGGGGCCTTGGCAAAAATTAGAGCGCAAAAAGAGAGTGTTAATACACGAGTGAACCCAAGCCGAACTACGTAAGGCTTGATTCCCATCTTTGGGATAGGTAGGCAACTTCATTCCGAAGTCCATCCATAAACACTTCCCCGATCAACTTTGTCCATTTGATCGCCTCGGTCATCTTTGTTTATTTTGCGTTCAAAGAGCTCGGTTGTGATCTCCAATGCAGTGCTATTTAGACTAGGGGCAACTTTCCAGTTGTTGGAATCCGGGGTTGTACATCTCAGTGACAGATCTCAGGCGTGTCCAGTTCTGATCCACATCGAAAATTGGTTTTGAAAAGTTTTAATAAAAGTTGATTTTGCTCAAATTAATCTTTTTACAACTTAGACCATTTTTGGACCAAATGAAAAATTTTCAATACCCACAACCTTCAATTTCATTGATTTCAATACAGAGTTCTCCTGTTCTTGCATACAAATTGAAATTGTTTTTTATTACATTCATAAAGAAAACTTGAAAGTACTGATAAAGCAATAAATTCGAGGCATAGATAAGTCAGGTGTTCCTGTGCCCCCTCCCTGAGCTGGTCGAAGCCTCTGATGCCAAAGTAAGCCCAACCTGTGCCTCTTCATTGAGCCAATCTATGCACTCATCAGAGAGGGTGTAGTTGAAAGCGGGAACGGGGGCTAGAAGCTCTCTCATCCTCCATGCGGTGGTATACCGAGCTAGCTGTACGCCTCGGACTGGAAATGCAGCTGGGTACTTTATCCCCTCTGTCGGGCAAATCTGATCATGGCCGAGCTGGCGCTGGAACCGGAATGGAAAGTAGAACACACAGTGTGTCAGGCCGATCAACTAGATCCCGGGCTGGCGAGACATGCTGTAACTCATCGCCGGCAAATTGAGCCAAGGACAGCGCCAAGCAATACTGGTAGCAGATAGATTGCACATCCATTCAAACCACCACCCCTCATCAAGGGCATCGACCAGACGTCATCGGAAGAAATAGCCGCGAGCTGAATACGCTGGGCATGAGTCCACCACTCTCAGTTTGTCCATCAACCATACCTGGGGAGGGATGAAAAATGAGAGAATAAAGAATAGAGAGGTGTACGCTGAGAGAAAAGCAGAGGGTTTTGAGAGAAAAACCAAGCTTGAGGGCTGAGTAATGTGAGCAATATATATGTAAGATATGGTGGGAAACATTACTTGCAGCAGTAGTGGACTCCCCGTGAATCTAGCTGTCTCCTGACGATGGAAAGTATCCAAGTCTATCAATGTCTCGGCCAATGTCATGGCAATGCAGCTCTTGCCCTCTCTTAAGCCTTGGGCAACTTTGATCAAACGAACGCTAGACCCACTGAAGCCTGGAGCAAGCAAAAAATGAGACAACATGCACAAGCAAAGGGCATGTCGCCGAAAACCTTGCCAGTGATGATCACCGCGGTCACCGGCATCAGAGAAACGATGAATCAAGCTGAGAATGTCCAATTCTCCGTTGCGGAGCAAAGACCGAGTGTCGTGCATAGTGAGCCCACACATTCGTCTTAAGGCTTGGACGTGGCCGAAGCGAAGCTGAGGCAAGACTTCTTCATTGCGTTCGGATTCCATCAAAGCTTGGAAGTCTTCGAAGGTAGGACATATCTCTTGCCCGCCAAAACTAAAGACATGTGTCACCGGATTCCAGAACCTTGCTGTGGCATGGAGAAACGGAAAATGCAGCGGGGTGCGACTCAATGTGAATAGTGCATTTATGCCGAAGCCTCGGAAGTTCAACTTTTCCGAGCCATCTAAGGTAGCAATCCAAGTTGTGAGATTTTGAATGAGAAATGCCTCCATTTTGATGTAAAACTGAGATGGAATGAGAGAACTACGAAGTTGGGGTTTTTATAGAAGATAAGATGTGAGTGGAAGACAGGTGGCAGCATCTTGGTGGTCCTTGCCATTTTTGGCCGATCGGCCAAAAATAGTGCCGACCGGCCACCATTTTTGGCCGGTCGGCTAGTAATGATGGCCGATGGCCATTTATTGTGGCCGATGGCCTCCTCCTTTGGCCGATGGTCTTCCCTTTTATCCTCAGAACTGCCTGTTTGCTGAGGATGTTGAAAACTTGTGACTGGTTCCACTCCCGGAGCCTTTCGGTGATGATTTTGCGAAGCCATACCTCTGTTACTTCAATTTGCTTATCGAGTTGTTGTATTTTTGTTTATCGAGTTGTATCCCGCATTCTTTAAGTCTTTGCTTTGCTTATCGAGTTGTATTTACACTTGGTTAGCTTATCGAGTTCTTTGTTTTGCTTATCGAGTTGTTTTTGTCGTTAGTCGGTTCACTACCTGGTTATTACGATGCAAGTGTTTAATTTTCAAACAAAAGTTTAATCTCATTTACATTGTTGTGTAATGTGATGCGATGCGATGCATGAAATGTGCAAATGTAACACCTTCTTTTTCAACAAAAAAGCTTGTTTCATTCCATCATCTTTTCAAGTACAGAGTTTTGAAGAAAATAAAACCTGCCTGAGGCAGTACAATGTGCTCAAACTACTAGTAAAAAGTAAAAGTAAAACAAAAGAAAGGAAAAGCAACGAAACGTCTGAACAAAGCAAAAATAAAAGAAAAAGCAGCAGGGTGTCTGAATCAGCATCAATCATATCAGGCACGAGAGTCTATCCTCGTTCTCTTCTTGGACGAAGGTCTAGGAATATCACCACCGGCTCCGTCATTTGAGTCCGAGCCCAAGCCATCTCCAGTATCATCCTCAGATGAATTCGCCTCCGCCTCAGACTCATTGTCGTTTGGAATCGGCGCCCGTGAGCTGCTCCCAACATGAGTACGCCCGGCTTTGGTGCGGGGGTGTACTGTAGAAGTGTGATTATATATATATATATATAATCACACTTAATTAGAAAGTGACATAAAAAATAAATATTATCACACTCAATCAAATTAAGTGTGATTAAAAATTTGAAAATTGTATATTTTATATAAAAATCAATTTGAAATATTTTATACAATCACACCTATTTAGGAAGTGTGATTAAAAAGTGGTAATGTAGATATAATCACATTTTAATTACATTGTGTGATTAAAAAATATATAAATAATCACACTTTAATTAAAATGTGTGATTAAAAAATATATAAATAATCACACTTATTTAAAAAGTGTGATTAAAAAGTAATAGTGTATATATAATCACACTTTAATTGTATATTGAGTTTAATTTATTTATTTTTAATTATTTACTGCATTTTAAAAATTTAGAAAATATATTGACATTTTTTGCTTTTTTAAAAATGTCATTATAAGCTTGGAAAGTTTTTGACTTAGTGACATTTCTTAAAATGCTATAAAATATTTGTTTATGACACTTTTCACCTAAGTGCCATAAAAAGTAATTTGCACCTACCTAGTGTTATGACATTTTTAAAAAATGCTATTGCTACTAAAGTTTAGTGACATTTGTTGGTAAATGTCACTAACATAATTTTTTGTGCCATTATTTTATAAAATGCCATAAAATTGATGACATTTCTTTATTGAAATGCCACTAGAGCCTTATATGTTTGTGGTTCTGTGGCATTTTTCTAAAACATTTAATGTCAATTTTTTTTATTTTTGTGACATTTTCTAAAAACATGCCACTAGTGTAGTGTCACTAGGGTGTAAATTTGTTGTAGTGACATTTTTGTTGTAGTGAAGTGACACTTTTTTTAATTGAAATGCCACTAGAGCCTTGTATGTTTGTGGCTCTATAACATTTTTCTAAAAAATGCCACTAAATATTCTTTTTGTGACATTTTTTAAAAATATGCCACTAGTATGGTGTCACTAAAATGTGTTTTTGTTGTAGTGAATAAAACAAATGAAATAGGAAAACTAAATTTATAAGAAATAAGAAACCAAATAAATTAGCCTATTCTATATAAAATTAAATTTTTTAAAACAAATTATTAATTTCAACAAATTGTTTGAAATTAATTTTAAAAGAACCTACTTCACCATGAGTAACATCGGCAAAGGAAATTATTAGTTATTGTTAGTGAAAAATATCTAAAAGAAAAAATATTAATTGTAGTAAAAGAAATAAAACACATGAAATAGGAAAACAAAATTGATAAGAAATAAGAAACCAAATAAATTAGCCTATTCTATAAAAAATTAAAAAAAATTAAACAAATTATTAATTTCAAAATAATAATAATTGATAAAATTTCGTCTGGATTAGTACCCTTGTATGTAATTGGCATTGACGTGAATCTCAGTATTGATAGCGTAGGCGATGCCGTCCATAGTGTCAATGAATAAGCTCACTCCCGACACGCTCTTTCTGTTTATCGGAGAGTTTTGCCAGAAAGTCCTCCAAATGAAATTTGTGGCAGAGATTAGGGTTTGCTTGCTGTATTCGAGTCCAATTTCGTTTGTGAACCGGACACCACCGGGGGTTGTTGCTGCCCTGTTGGTGACACTGTATTCCACTGCATGGGTTGCTTGTAGGTGTAGGGTTGCTAGAATCACTGGACAAGAAAAGCAGAAGAACTTCATGTTAGCCATGGCTAGTTTTTTTTTTTTTTTTTCTTTCCCTTTCCTTCTTGTAAGTAGGGTTTATACAATAAGTGTGGCATTGCAACACCATTTATATATAGGTTGGTGACCTATGATCAGCCCGCAAAGTTGGACCTGGTGACACTACAAGAATTGACATATTTGCCGACAACTTTTGCCGACCAAAAAAATTTTGGTCGCAAAAAAATGACATTTTCCGACCAAAAAATATTTCGTAGCTAAAAGTTGATATTATTACCGACTAAAGTAATTTTGTTGCAAAAAGGTGATTTTCTGCGACCAATTTAAAATATTGGTTGCTAAAAATGATGTCAGGAGGTGAAAGATTGGGCGGGAACAGTAAAATCTTTTAGCGACCAACACAATTTAGTCGCAGATATCAAAACGACGTCGTTTTGATATCTAAATGCACTGGTAGACAATGGCCGACCAAATTTTGGTCGTTATATGTTAAGATTCTGCGACAAAAAACAAATTTAGTCGCTAAAGATGAAATATTTTTTTCGTGGGATATATATCACCGCCCCTGTTCTCTGTTTACAACCATTTGTTTAAACCTCTCACACAGATTCTCCTTCACCACCAAGCCTCACCTCACCGCAGACCACCACCACCGGCACAGATCGCCACGGCCACTGCCGCAGATGAGCACTGCCGTCGATGATCCTCCTCCGTCCTCCTCTGCTGCCTCTCTCTCTCTCTCTCTCTCCTAAACACCCACCGCCGTCGATGATCCTCCTCCTTCTCCTCCTCCTCCACTGGTGCCTCTGCCGGATCCGAGAAGATCGTCGAAATCTAAATCAGATTTGAATCCTAGGCCGAGATCTAACCGTCGTGAGCGATCCACAGCGACGCAATGGCTTCCAAATCCTACGACAAGATCGCCGATATCTGCGACGACCTCATCCTCCAGGCACATACACTACCCATCCTTCTATTCTATTATTGATCTCTCTTCTTATCAAACCCTAATTTACTCGCTCTCTCTCTCTCGCTCTAGGTTTCAACGCAGGGGATTACATTCCAGGATGAATGGCCCTACTCGATTCATCTTCTAGGCCACATCTACATCGACGACATGTGAGTTGATTTTGTATGACTGTGTTGTTCAGTGTCATTGATTTGGGGTTTTACAATGGTTTTAGGGTTTATGTATATATATATATGTTTTGTATTGCAGCAGAGAAGTCTACTGGGATTAACTACGGTTGCAAATCGATCCCAAAGAAGAAGCTCATCTGCAAATCAATCCCAAAGAAGAAATTCATCAATCATACTGGAATCCAGGTCTTTATTTTGTAAATTCGTTTCAGAAATTTATTTAAATTTGTGAAATTTGGGTTGATTTTTTCTTGACTGAAATTTGGGTTTGATTTGTTCTAAATTTATTCTGAAATTTGGGGATTTTGTGATTTGTTCTTGAAAGCTGCCCGTTGAAGCTCTTGGGAAATTTGGAAAATTTGGGTTTCATCGTTCAGCTTGAAAGCTGCCCGTCGAAGCTCTGGTCCTTAAACTTTAATTGGTGTTTTATGTCGATCTTGCTTATTTAACATTTGTTTGGTTGCCGAGAAACAGAGCAAAGGTGTTGAAGAAAAGATTGCTCGGCATGCTCAAGACGGAACACGTACCACCAGGTAGCAACTCTTCGTTGTCGATATTATCAATTAGTACAATGGTCAAAACCTTTTTCCATTTGTGATTAGAAGTAAAGCTTATAAGGTGGAATTATATGTTTTGCATTTTTGCAATTTTTTTTTTTTTGCAGAGATTGATTTGTTTATATATATATATATACGTATATATTTATGCTATTAATTAAAAGTTGCAAGAGAGGATAAGTTTGACAGAGACTAGAGCGGGAGAAAAAAGCTACAATTTTTCTTTTGTTATTAAACGATATCAATGAAGTTTTACAACAACACTGATCAAGTTCTATAGTACAAAAGAACCGATACATTGATTAGATGAACCCCCATATTTGCTTCCATTTGTAACATAGCATAGTTTCATTCTTCCTGACACTTCATTTAAATCAAGAAATTAGAGTGAAGCAACTAATTTTAGGACTATGCATATTTATTGTACTTCTTAATTGTTAATTGAAGTCCCTGAGTGACCATCCGGTACATTTTCTGAGAAGATCTTGATCTAAAATTTCAATTGAGATGAATTTGTCCCAGTTGCATGCTTTGTTACAAGTTCACAATCTCTTGTTTCAGGGAGATTGTGGTGCAGTTCAATGCTGATGTGGTTGATGGAATGCAATGGAACCTATTGGTTATGTGCCGGTGTTGGTGGATGAGGACATTGTGCTTTCTGACTCTTTTGCAATCTTAATGGTGAGTGGTTGGACCTTTATTGTCTTCACCCCATTGGATTTGATTTTATTAAAAATTTTCAATGTTTCTAACATGTGCTTAGTAATTTGCAGTATTTGGAAGAGAAGTATCCTCAACATCCATTGTTGCCTCGTGATCTTCAAAGAAGAGGCATCAACTACCAGGTATAATGCATGTAATCTCTTATTTTCTTGATCAATTGATATGAGTTGTTTATTATTTACAACAACATTTTTTAGCTCTTTTCCATTCACCAGTATGATATTTATTTGATTCAATGTGTTTGAACCTAAGCATCCATGTGAGGCTCTGGAAAGGCTAGAATTTCATTGCTTGCATAATTTTTATGTTGTCATATTTTCTACGAGTTCACACTAAAATTAGCACACTTTATTTAAACCAAATATAGTTACAACTAATATTAGCAAACTTTATTCAAACTGAATATAGTAACAAATCAATTTTTATGAGGAATAAGCTAGAAAATTCAGGCCTGGTGAAGAAACGCTAGTTGGCTTAAAATTCATTATGTGACAACAGAGTTAACATTATATTGTTATGGAGTTGTACTATATGCATCTTATTACTCTCACAGTTGAAGGTGTTTAAACCAGGAAAATTTAATTAAAATATCCTACAAATGTTGGGTTGCTATATTGCTTGATGAAGGTCTTGTCAATTATATGGAGGTGATTACTATCTTGGTATTGGTCAATGACATGCCTAAAGAGTCATATACACATCATAAGCTCAAATGTTCTCTTCACAAGCCCACTCCTTTTTTTAGCAAATTTGGTTGAATTGGGCTAACCAGCATGTATGCATGTTAGTTGCTTCAAATGCTAATAGCCTCTCTTTATATAAATCATAATAAGGGTAGAAATCTCTTCTTTCGACAGAATCCGACACCTCATGCATGGGTGTGGTTGCCTCCACGGACACTATGAGAAGTTATTGGCCAAATTAATCACCAATGGTAGTCACTTTCCACAAGGATATTCCTCATACCAAGTTCGCCTGTATTGTTTTGAATGGGTTACCCATTGTTGTCAAATTGCGAATCAAATCATGAATCATATCGAATCATGAATTGTACGATTCTAACAACCATACCAATATAACTATCGTCAAAGTTAAAACTTTCAAACGACTTGATTATATTCATGTGAGGAGTACAATGAGATCAAATGGTTCTCAATCACAAAATAATGAACACAGGAATTCTTTGGACTGCTTGGCAACAGAAAATCGGTGATCTAAGCTTAGTGGTATCTGTTTGACCTCTCATCTTTGATGTTCGGTGCTCAAATCCACTTGTTGGTATATATGTGATCTTTTGTGATCAAGATATGCACCTTCAGTGGTATTTTCATTTCTTAGATAAGATAAGGATCTTATTGAAAGATAAGGGAATTCTTGGGAGGATGGAGTATAGGTTATATCAATGCTACTGAAAGTCTGAAAATGGACCTTAGTGGGTCCAACACGTACATGCAACTGTCATTTTACATGGAAAATGATATCATTAGAACACCCTTGCTCTAGTTGAAGTGCTTTATCCGGCTTTAAGGGAATAACATGTTAAAGTAATAAAACTTCAGGTTAGCAGAACTATTCATTCATTCCTTCTACTTTCTCAATTTTTTTTTTTTTTTTTTTTCATCCTGTTCTGTTCTGATTACTTAAACTAATCCTCAATGTATTTATTATTTGATTTATAGGCTGCAAATATTGTTTCCTCAAGCATACAGCCGCTTCAGAATATAGGTGTACTGGTGAGTATTGGAGTGAGATCACTGCTTTAAAATTTCTGTTTCATTGCTAAAATTTATATAATGCTATCACAACATTTTTTTTAGCATAGTGATGGGTATTTCCCTGCTTTTTAATGTACAGAAGTATATTGGGGAAAAAGTTCATCCTGATGAGAAGCTTGTTTGGGTTCAGTATCATATTGGCAAAGGCTTTGCAGGTAAGCTTTACCTAATGAACTACAGATTATGGATTTTTATTTTATTTTTTCATTTAAAGAAATCTGTCATACCAGTTTGAAAACACAAGTTGGTTGTGTGTAGCCTGCTAGTGCTGACTACTTGACGTTTCACCTTCTTAACCTGTTGCCTCCAATCATCCAAGCAATACTTTGTTTCCTTGTTCCTTTCAAAGAGCAAGTGTGTGCAACCCATGGACATCACAGTTTGATCCAAACTCCTTTATGATAATTTTGTTTTAATAATGTATTTTAATTGTTTTGCTAGTATCAACCAAATAATAGCTGGATCATTGCTAAGAAGAAGACTTTATGAAGTGACTGGAACCTTTTTCCTCATGCCAATTACTTAATTAATTTATTAGTAATTGACGTTAGCTTACTTTTAAAACATGTCTTGTGTTAGGATCATCAAATAAATACATAAAAAGTAGAAGATATGATCTTGTTATCTATTCAAATCTTCACTTTGTCCTCTACCAAAAACCCTATAATCTAGTAAGCATGGACATGGACACCGATACAACAGTTTTCAAAAAAAATGCAGGACATTACGTGGGGACATGAGTAAACTATAATTTTTTTATATTTATCATATGTTATATATATATAAATATTTCAGTCAAAGTTAATAAAAATACACAACATAACACGCATTTCCAAAGTTCAAATGAGAATGGATTAATGGGTATAAATTTACATTTTTTTTTATTTATAATTATTAGTTCCTAATTTATTTTGTTCAAATTTGTAATGTTATGTGTCCCTCAAATTTCCAAAGTGTGTCTGAGTTTAAATTTTAGTTGATAATAATAATCATCATAATAATAATAACTGGACGTGTTTGACACGTGTCAGAAGTGTCTAAAGACGAGTGTTGGAGTCCAACAAATGAAAATGGGCATGTCATTAATATACCTTGTTTTAGTATGCCTTATATTGAAAAGATGGAACTTTTTTAATGCAACCTATGGTTCAGTCCAATGGAAACATGTTCTATCCTTTTTTCTTTTTCCTTTTTTTCAAGCCAGACAACTTATGTGCAATGCAAGTTAAATTTGAGGCAACTTTATATTTTATGCCATGAGGATCTACAAACCATTCAAATGATCTTAGTATTGTATCAAATATAGGACTTTGCACAGAAGAATGCATCAATAAAAGGATTAATCAACGCATTCAATAAGAATGCATCAATTTATCTGATTGAACATACATAATTAGGATTAGCATATTCAATAGGTAATCAGCTCCATGAATGTGGGGAGTGGATTGAAAGTGCATCGTGGCTTCCTATTGGTTTAAGTTTCAATTACCATGAAGTTAGGTGAGAATTTGATCTTGTACTAAGCATTAGGAAAAAAATCACTGCTGATTTAAATTCATCATCGATAGGAGTTTCTTTTTGTAGAATTCCTCTGAAAAAATCCTAACCTATTTTAACTTTTAAGTTGGGAAATTTTCCATTAGAGTTTGGTAATTTCTGGGCAAACAGTGACCAAAAATCAAGTTTGCTATGATATGATTAAGGTTGCTTTGAAAATTGAGTGTTGAATTTGAGCTGATTTCTATGTACACACATTGCAGCTCTTGAGAAGCTATTAAAAGATTATGCTGGGAAATATGCCACTGGAGATGAAGTCTGTCTGGTTTGTTTCTTCCCTCCCTGCTCTCTGTGTTCAAGCCTATATGTGTACTGTATGTTTAGGGGAGATCTGTTGCAGAGTGTGAATATCTAAGCCCTAATGAAATTTTAAAATATGAGACCACGTTGGCTGTGTAACCTGAATAGATAGTTTTTTTTTTTTTTTATACCAAACACACGTCATTTCGAAACAAATTTCCCAAACTCGAGCCGTTGTGAAATTATATACCAAACCAAGTTTGTTTTTGAAATCATGTTTTCAAAACATGACTTTAAGATAAAAACGTTTTTTGAAAATATGATATTAAAAGCAATGGAGAGTTAATATGTGTATTGATTTCACGATTTCATTGAAATCGTGTGATCAATGCACGACTTCCATGGCTAAAACCCTTCCCTAACATAAAAGCCTTATTTCAATCAATGTTAGTTAACCAAATAGACAGACAGGGAATTTGCTGGATTTGTATGCTACGGTGGTGGTGGTAGCCCCATAATCCTATAATTGATTCACCAACTGTGTTGTGGGTTTTAGGTGATGCAATCAATAGACAGAATGGGAGAATAAGTGGGACAGAGAGGGTGGAATAGTGAAGGTGGAGGCACAGGTGGGAACAATGGGATGGGGGATGGCATTGGATTTTGTTTGGCTAATGAAATAGGGGAGGTTGTGGGTGGTGATAGTGTTTGGTTAGAGAGCAAAATGGATGGTTTTGAAATATGTGTTTGTTTGGTAATAGATACTAAAGGAAAGGATTTGTTTGGGTAGAAATATTGTGATGGAATTTTGGTATTGTTAAAGGGCAAAAGGTTAACTTCACGTTTCCCTTTAATCTTGGTCAGCCAACAAATGTAACAGGGGAGTCAGTGTAATATTGTGATTCTTTGCCTTGACCTTTTTTTGTGCCTTTTGTGATTTTCATTTTTAGTGGTTGGAATAGCTGTTGGATGATTTTTTGATTTTTTCACTGAACTAAAATCCTGTGAAAATATGTTAAACCCATATATATATATATATATATATTTTCCATATGGTTGTTTTACATCCAATCAATGGGGATGATCTGGCTACTATAGTATTTCCTAACAATCTGTTGAACCCATATATCAGTTTGCTGTGGTGATGGCAATTGTATGTACAAAAGTTCAAATTCTGGGTTGTATGTTCATGTCTTTAGAAACTTCAAATTCAAACTTCATAATTGACTTCATAAATTGATGTAGTTTTCAAGTCTTTAAGTTTCTCTTATTTATAAGGTGGTAAGTGTCGTCCTTTTTTTTTTTTTATAAAAATTGTTCTGTAACATTGAATAAGCATGTATGTCAAATATTACATCACAAAAATAAGAGCAGAATTAGGAGAAATGGGAAATTTATATATGGTTGGTTTTGCCTCACATTTACAACAAAAAATATTCTCACCATTGGCCTTATAGGCCAAGTGGTACCTGGGTGTTCTCCCAACCTTGATGTTTCGGGGCTCGGATGCTCAAGTTTCTTTCCTGTCTTGATTAGCCTAGAAAATGGGCAGGATCCTGTATTATTGATTATTTAGTTTATTAAAATTAGAAAAAAAAATATGATAAAAGGGGCTAGAAAAATGATGCATTTGGAAATATTTTTGGATGTTTTTGGTAGTCATATCACCTCATTCAAGAGCTGCTGATATTCCTGATAAATGTCAAGTTGCAGGCCATTAGGAGTCCAATTTGTTATTGGTATTTAAAATTATTGTCTTCTTGCTTTGTGGTTTTTTATGCCTTTATTTTTTTGTTGGTTGTATGGTTGGGCTTGTCTCTTTAATTAACACTAACTAATCCTTGGTATGCTGCTTACGCATGAAACTTCTATTTTGTTGGAGGGAGAGATTTTGTGAATCTTTCTTTCATTTGAATTCAGCTGCACTACATCTTTGATTTATTCTACAATTCAGGGCAAGCAAAAACGAAATAATCGCAAGGTGAAGGATAAAGGAAGGGATGACAAGTCAGGTGTTGCAATCCAAGACATCCTCCAAGAAGAAAGCCTTGCTGATGAAAGAAAAGATTTCACGATCGAGGATGCAGAACTCGTGCTTGAAAATTCTGATGTGTCTGATTCAGTAGATTGTCTTCCTGAAATGCAGCCTGATTCAGAAGACAGAGATACGGACACATCAGAAGTTCATCCTCCCACAGAGGCCAGTAGTAGTGTAGTAAGTGGGCTTTCAGCTTGACAAAATGGAATTAGACAAACAAATAGTTCGTCTGTAGTGGATTCCACAGACTCGGTTCCATCAGTGGTAATGAATGGGTCTTATAAAGGGTATTCACTTCCAAACCACAAAAAACAAAAATCACCAAGCAGGTAAACTTATCCTACTACTTTCTTTTTTTTTTTTTTTTTTATTTTTGATGAAGCTATTGCGTTCATTTTAAGCACCCAGGTATGAATATTTTTATATTTCATATGGTTTGCTACAATTTTGTAGAGGAAGAAATCAGCGAGGCAAGGCAACTTGTGATGCGACTGGTTTGGCCAATGAAGTCCGTATTCTTGCACCAGAACCTTCAAGAGATGCAGCACAACCAAATGATGCATCTGAAAGTTGCAAGGCTGAATCAGGTTCTGAGGCTGTTGTACACTCCTTGCAGGATCAGATAAAGAAGCTTGAGCAGCATGTGGTGAAGAAGGTGGTATTCCTAACCTTTCTTCTTCTTCTTCTTCTTCTTCTTTTCTCAAGTTAGTGTTATTAGAAAACGCTAAAACCCTAGCGAATTATTTTTTATTAGTTTTAGACCAAGACACACTTCTGATGCATGGGGGACACACATGTCCATTGCTTGCACACGCACACACGAAACACAGTACAAGTAACTTAGCCAATACAATGGTAAAAAGAAAAAAGAAAGTAACAATTGTTGTTCAGCATTCTTGTTGTTTTCATTTTTTTCTTGATACGAGTGTTTCAATGCTTTATAGGTGGTTGATGCTTATGCGTTGATTGGGGATGTTTCTGGTCTTGCTGAAAAGATACAAAGCTTCTTTATGCAGGAGGTTCTCTCAGTAACCCATTCTGTCTTGAAAAATATTTTGCAGGAGGTATGCTGCTGCATTCTATTATCAATTGAATTCATTACTGAAGCAGCTGGAGATAAACAAAGTGAAAAGAAACAAGATACTTGCATATCATTGTGTTTGTGTGTTGGTTTGGACTTCTTTGGGCCAGGTGTAGTTTGTCAGTCTGTAGATTTCCTTAAGAACAAAAGAAAGAAAAGTGTATCCCGTCCCTCATCGCATAGTTGTCTCACTTTAGTGGGTCTTATAACTCTCCAGTCATCTTAGTGTTATGCCCTTCTGGAGGTAGTGCATGAGTTTGGACTTATTTTTGTTCCGATATGGTTTCTCTCTGTTTCTTTTATACTTCTTTAAGATCAAAGGACAGAAAAGTGTATTCGGCCCACATCCAGTAGTTGTCCCACCCTAGTGAGCCAATAAGTCTCCATCACTCTTTCGTGAGTCAGGCCCTTTTGGAGATAGTTTGTGGGTTTGGACTTCTTTGGCCTAGGCGTGGTTTGTGTGTTACATTTCCTTAAGATCAATAGAACCAAGTATATCATTATGTTTATCATTTTGATGCCACTGTATTACATGCAAAATTATAACCTTGAGTCATCTACAAGTGATGATCACCGTAAATGGAAATGGTAGAAGCGGAATATATGAATTATTTAATTATGTGAGCATATAGCCCTTGATAGAGTGGATAATTAAATAATGGTTGAATGACACACACACACACACACACACACACACACACGCAGACACTTTTTCATTGAACGACATTCTCACTGAAATACTACTTAAATTTGGCAGGACCTGGAACCTTCCAATATGCAAAGTAGTAGGTATTACTTTTATGTCTCTGCATACATTGTTTGGTTTTAGCATAAACCATGCTGGTTCTGATTTAGTTTTTAAATATCTTCCAGTTCCAGACTTACCTACAGTGATCTATGCCATCAAATACCTGAATCCAAGTTTAGGCAATGTTTATTGACAACACTAGCTGCCCTTTTTAAGTTGATGAGTTCATATCATGCAATCATGAGCTTTCAACTAGCGGATAAGGTAAAAACTATCGTCATTAGTGTATTATGGGTCATTTGGTGTTAATTACTCTGTTTATATTGTAGATTGTGATTATATATATATACATTTCTACTTTGTCTACAAATTTTAAAATTCTCTTACTAAATCATTTGTTATCATTGGTACATATCAGTTCACTGTCTGTGCTGATTCAACTGATATTAAACATTTTCTAGCTATTGCTGCTTGTGAAATTTGGTGCTGTAATTGATCTGTATCATATCAGTCATGCTAGGAACACAGAGTTTTGTGTCCCATTCCGTGTTTGGTTTCTATTGGTACCTATTTTTTTTTTTTTTTGTGTATATTTCTCTTTTTCCCTGTAATGTATGCTCTGAACAGACTGGACTTTTGGTATCAGGTAATGACAAATCAGGAGGCAGTGGAGTGCATTAGGAACATAAAGGATGCTAAAGCAGCTGCTAAGCACCTTACTTGTTGATAGCAAATATTAGTAGTTTTATTTGTTGATAGCTGCGCATGGATAACAAATAGTTATGTTTCAAATTGTTATGCTAGATGGATGTGACTTGTGAATGAAAACTTAGAATAGTTGTATTGTGTCGAATGTTAATGAATTATGTATTGTGATTGAATGTTAATGATTCAGTTAATTTGAATGGTGCTTTAAAATTATAGATTTATTATGGATTGAATGAATTATTAGGAATTACAGGTGTATTGTTTTTCTGCTTTGGCGACCAATTTATTAGTCGCGACAAATAAATAATTTTTTTTCACAAAAAATGACAATTGCCGACCAAGAGTTTTGGTCGCAAAAAATACATCTATTGCCGACCAAAACAACTCTTGGTCGTGGAAACTCACTTTTGCCGACCAAAAGTTTTGGTCGCGAAAAGTAACAAATGGCAACCAAAACCTTTTTTGGTCGTGGAATGTCACAATTGGCGACCAAATTTTTTGGTCGCGGAATGTCACGATTGCCGACCAAAATTTTTTGGTCGCGGAATGTCACGATTAGCGACCAAAATTTTTGGTCGCGGAATGTCACAATTGGCGACCAAACTTTTTGGTTGCGAAATGTGTCAATTGGCGACTAAGAAATTTGGTCGGCAAATGGCGACTTTTCGCGACCAAAATGTTTTAGCGACAAAGTAAATTAGTCGCGGTAATTAAATAATTAGCGACCAAAAATTTAGTCGGCAAATCCAACTTTTGCCGACCAATCAAAATTTTGGTCGCGAATTACTTTTGCCGACCCTCAATTGGCGACCAAAGTAGCAACCAAAAAAATTGGTCGCGGATAATTTTTGCCGACCAAAAATAGACTTTTAGCGACTAATTTTTTTGTTGCCAAAAGTGTTAATTCTTGTAGTGTGACCTTTGCACTAAGAAATTAAAATAGTGATCATGGTAATTGGATAGGGCCAAAGGTAAGGAGATAATTCCTCCATTATAGTTTGCTGGTGGCATGGCTTCGCCGAGTCAGTCCACTACTGATGAAAATTAATTACAGAAAGGAAGAATTATAAATCAATGAAATTTTATAAAATTTATTTATGGGATCAATTTTTTAAAAAATTATTCATTTATATATTTTTTGTCATCTATTTTTGTGTTCATATATTTATTTTTATTTTATAATTTGGCCATATTGTTTTGTAAGAAAAAAAAATCAAAGTGCTTTTAAAAATATTTTAAATGAAAAAAAAAAAAGAAGCTAAAGTCATTCTTATTAATTGGAAGTTTTTATTTATTTTTTATTTTTTTATTTTTATTTATTTAAAGTAATGCATTTAGCCTCCGTTTGGGAAGTGGGTTGGCTCTTTGGCTTTTTGGCTTTTTTGGCTATATGAGCCTGGGTTCAAAAGTTTGGTTTGGGAAGGACTTTTTGGTTTTTTGACTTTTTTGACTTTTTTTGTGAGAGAAGAGTGTAATGATTATGGGTTGGATGTGATTTTTTGTCTTTTGTGGCTCAAAATTGCTATTTTGTCTTTTGTGGCTCATTGAGCCAAATGAGCCCAATGAGCCTCTTCCCAAACGAACCCTTAAGAAAACTTTATAAAACGAAAATCAACCCACAACATAGGGCTTCCCAAGAGCCTAATTAAGAAATTCACCAACAATAGAACAATGCTAGGTATCATGAAAAATCTTTTACGAAAATAATCATGAAAGTTTTGTGACCGTTAGATTACATTTAGAATAAAGCACCACATGCTAATCAAAGTAATTCAAGGATCATTAATTTTTTATGATCATTTTCATGAAAAAATTTTCATGATCCCTAACTTTTCTCACCACAATATAGGGCTTTCCAAGAACCTAATTAAGGTAGTGGCAACCATGGGTAAACTATCAATACATCTTAATAGTTAAATTTAATTCTTATTAAATTTTATTAAAATTATCACTAAAAATAAATTTTTGTGATTTTTTTTCATATATTGCTAAAAATTGACAATAAGCGACCTTTTTTTTTAATGATTTTTATAAATTGTCACTAAAACTTACAATTAGTGACTTTTTTCTATGACTAATTTGTTTAATTGTCGCTGAAAGTTGAAAATTAATGACTTTTTTGTCATGATTTTTTTAAATTGTCGCTGAAACTTATAATTAGTAATTTTTTTGTGATAAAATTTTTAAATTATCGTTTAAAATTAACAATTGGTAATTTTTTAAAATAGTGTTTGATGAAAAATATTATTAATTATCATAAGACCTATTGAATAATAAATTTATCTATTATGACCTACACGTAATGTCTTTCAAAAATTATCCACTGATGCGAACTAAATTAATTCGTAAATTGTTTTGATACTAATGCTAAGAATTTGGAATTAAGGGCTGCATTTGTAGGGATTGAGGGTAAAGATTTTGTCTCTAAATTTGTATTTTTTTTTCAAAAACTTAGCCTTGTTGATTTTTTTTTAAAGAATATTGAGATATAATTTAACAATTGTTAAATTCCAAAGTCAAATTAGCCTAGGTGAACGAATTTATTTAAGATATAGGCCCTGTTTGTCACAGTTTATTTTCAACTTTCAGCTTAATTTAAGCTGTTTTGATATGTTTGGTTTAGCTTATGCTTATAGCTTATAGCTTTGTGGAAGTCAGAAATCATTTTATTCGTGAAATTTGGATATGCTTTGAGAATAAGTTGGAAATCAGCTTAAGCTGAAAATTATAAACTATAAGCTGTTTGGGCATAAGCTATAAGCAGCTTCCCACAGCTCTACCAAACAGGGCCATAATTTAACAATTGTTAAATTCCAAAGTCAAATTAGCCTAGGTGAACGAATTTATTTAAGGGTTCTGAAATACGGATGCTTCAAGTGTTGTAATTGATGAAACGTATGAGACTCACAAGATACATGAGGTAATAATAAGGCCTCGTTTGGGAACAGGTTAATTTAGTAACTTTTTGGCTATTTGGCTAAAAAGGTAAGTAAAAAAAACTTGCATGTTTGGGATGACTTTTTGGCTAATTACGAAAAGATATGCAAAAAGTAGAGAGAAAAGAGAATCTTTGACTTTTTGATATGAGTTGTTGGCTTTTTGACTAATTTAGTAACTTTTTGACTTTTTAACTAAAAATGTAAGTTCCCAAACGAGGCCTAAGACTTAACATTAGTGATTGATAAAAGAGAAGTATACGGTACACTTGACCACCCACTAATTTTTTCAAGCGATTATCTAATAAGACATTGACTTGGACTAGAGCCTTATTGGCCGACCTGACGACACTCAGAAAATTTGTTGCAGGCCTTTAAAATTGACACTTTTTTTTTTTTTTCTTTTTATTTAACACAATGAGGAAGATCCAAATAAATACTTTCAAATGTTGTGTTTGGCAAACATTTTTTTTTTTTTTTTGGTTTTTTAAGATCGAAAGTGAATCTTGTTCGATAATGATTGTCACCTAGCCTTTTTAGTAAGAAACAACCACTAAAATTAGTTTTTTTTTAGTAGTTTGTCAAATGTATTAGTTTTTTTTTTTTTAATCAAAAAAGAAAAATAGAAAAACAAAAGCGCTAATGAAATATTTGTCAAACATTTGCTATGACTAATGGGGATATTAGTTTTGATATTATTTTGATATGATCCAAAAGGTGTTTAGTTATACGTTATGTGGTGTTTGGTTATAACATTTTATTTTTTATTTTTTATTTTTCATCACTCTAATAAGATTAAATTATGACATTTATAAAATTAACGGCACAAATATTATGATTTACATATGATATACCGTAACATAAGCCTTTGAGAATAACCATTTGTATTATATAAAAAAAAAAAGATGTCACAGATTCCATTGTATGCCCAGAAAAGGAGGCCCAATTTAGAATGGAGGGCCAATGTTTGGAAGAGAAGGAACTGAGTGAAGTTTGATTGGGCCGTAGGCGGATTTTACTGTCAACAATTTAGGTTGGGGCCCAACGAAATTTTCTCTTACAAATTGCAACATGAGATGGAACAAACATGGTCGGCGGGCTCACTTAGTCCTAGGCAGTCGAATCCATTCACTAGATTTGGAAGTCGACCATTTTTTTTTTTTTTTTTGATAACCGAGCATCCGGTTCAGTGTTTTTTAAGACACGCACGACTTGTCTCCAGTTAGGTGAATGGATTATGACCATCCAATATATATTTTTTACAGACATATTTATTTTATAAAAAATATATTCTCATTCCAAACTGGTTAATAAGTATACCTAAACAAAATATTAAAATCATCCAAAAAGATCTACCAAGATATTCATTATAGATAGATAATAGAAAAACAAGTTGTGGTGAAATGGTGTGTGGTGTTGATGTTGTGTGAATACCCAACAAGTGGAGAAATGGTCTCCAGACATGCTATTTGTGTGAATACTCCCAACACGAGTTTCCCAATTGTCAAATCCACCAAACATTACTAACTTATGATAGCATGGGTAATGAGAAGGGTGGAGAGTCAAAAAAAAAAAAAAAAATTGAGAATGCATATTTAGAGTGAAGGCATTTAATTTATATAGAGATGTTGGTGGGTTTGGGTCAATTATTTTGATGGATTGAAGATGAAGATTTTAAACTGTACACTATCTAATTTACATAAATTTAGGCCTCGTTTGGGAACATGATAATTTAATAATTTTTTTGCTATTTTGCTAAAATATAAACTAAAAAAAACTAATATATTTGGGATGACTTTTTGATTTTTTACGAAAAGATGTGTAAAAAGTAGAGATAAAAGAGAATCTTTGACTTTTTTATATGAGTTGTTGACTTTTTGACTTTTTTAATAATTTTTTGACTTTTTGACTAAACCAGCTTGTTGCCAAATGAGGCCTTAGTGTGAACTCACGTCACCTAACCCGACAACACTCTCAAACCACGAGTAGCAAAGCGAGTTAACTCGATTCGTACGGTTTGGACAATTAGGTCAATTTTTTGCACAAGTCTAATTGAAATATTCAAATTTGAATTTGAGAGAAACTCAACCATTTACAAAAAGATAAAACTTACTATGATTTTGAAACTTATGCTACAACACTAGTTGCAAAGTTATGAGAAAAAACAACATACAAAAAGAATAAACTTATTTTTAAATATCAACATTTTTTTTGCCTTTTTTAACTATTAAAAAATCAACGAACCCATACCAAGGCGCCTATTGAATTTGTTTGATTAAGTCTTAAGAATTTATTTTTTGAAAAAATTTCAAAAATTAGTCTAGTAAAAAAGAAAAGAAAAAAAAAACTCATTATTTTGATATAGGTAAATTTTTCTTTAGGGGGATGCACCAATAAATCCCAAATTAATAACTTATGCACTGTTTAGTCCTAAAAGTTTTCTTATAGACTGAAAGGTCCCATTACAATGTTAATAACATTAGATACAATGTTAATAACATCATAGTCATGTTACAAACATTAGATTTCAAACATCTAATGTTTATCAAATTTCAATAATGTTTGAAAATATAGGATGAAAAACATCTAATGTTTATCAGATTTCAATAAATTTTGAAATTATAGAATGAAACATCAGATCATTTACATCATTTACATCATGCTGATGTAAAAATGGGACTAAATGGAGCATAAGAAAACTTTTAGGACTAAATAGTTTAACGTTTCAAAAACTAGGACTTATGGGTAAATTTTTCTTTTTTTTATTATAAAATAATTTAATTTTTTAAAATATATTTGTTTTTGTCATACTAATTTTCTAATTTAAAAAAATGAAACTAAATAAAATTTGTATATATAGATTTTTCAAAACCCATATTTAGTGGGTTTTTTTTTTTTTCTTCAATTCTATGCATCATGATGTTACAATCCCAAAACATGCTGGAAAAAATAAAATAAGAAATACGGAGATAGTAACTCGTTACTATTGACATAATATTCAACAAAAAAATTCATAAGAGATAAAACTCTAGAGTTTTATCCACACGTCCTAAAAAAGAGTATTGTTCACCAAATCTTATTTCACTACCGCTTAAATTTTATACAACTCGGTTCTTTACTAATCAACAAAATTATATATTTAAAAAAATTATAAAAAAAAACATGGACACAATTATAATCCATTAACTTTAAATTCACACCATATATCTAACATTAAGAATAATTTTTGAAACAAAAATTCACAATAAATAGTATTCTCCAACATTAATACATATATCGAGATTAGTGAACCTACTGGTAGAGATGTAAAAATAATTTTCAATATCAGGAGTGGGATTAATTACTTGCAAAAACAAAGCACACACGATATATATAGGATTTTATTAACGTGTTTTTTTTAAATGTTAAGAAATTTAAATAAATCGTATATTCTGCGTAAGTTTTTTTAACATGTGTTTTAAGTACATATATCAACCAAACACACACACATATATATATATATATATATAAAATAAGCAAAATAAGTAAACAATAGAGAAGAATTTAACTTTTTATATTGCTGTATCGATTCAGATTGAATGTACACATTACAATGAATTTAGTACATAAAAAGAAAAAAACAAGACAAAAACAAAAACAAAAAATGTTATTTTTTTTCTCAAACTGCCTCTGAGATATATTCTTCGTGCTGCAAGAACTCTTACAAGAATTATGGAGTTGTTACGTTCCATTGGGTGTGGAACCAAGTTGAGGATGTGCTGAGACTCTCTATCCAAAAATGCTTTTCTTCCAACAAAAGAAAGATTGGGAAACAAAAACAAATGTGTAATATTCCCAATGAAATCAATATGAGTGTTTGGTTCACTAGAATAGTTCTGAATATATATTCTCATGTTTAAACTGAACCAAATGAGAACGTATATTTAGACAGAATAATTATTTCATTCTAATGAACTAAACATTACCTAAGAAGGTAATTTCTACCATGAACTAGTGACCGGCACCGCGGCGACTTGGCCCAGAGTAAGCTCTGCTTAATATGAAACCACTCTTTATGGATGAAGGAAAAGATAGATGATGATCATGAAGAGGTCTCAAGCCATGGACAGGCATGGAGTGAGACAGCAAAACAAAGAAAAGAACTACGCAAATGACATTGACAACCAACATGAAAGAATGGGACTTCATTGCGTTGTGTTTGGTTGGTGTTTTTTTAGCTCAAAAAGGCCTTATATGAAAGGGTTTGGAGGGAAGGTGAGGATGGGGTTGAATATATAGGTGACAAGAAGGTAGTAGGAGATCAGGAAGGGCATGTTTGGTTGACTTTTAGTAATTGTGTGCTGAGTTGGGAGGAAGAGAGAGAGAGGTAGGTTGTGTTTTTCTTAGATTTGATTTTGGGTTTGAAATGGGATAGTCCATGGTTTGAAAATTTGGCATGTTAATTGTAAAACTATTGAGACAAGTCAATGGGGTTGGGCACAAAAATAGGAGTTTGGTGGGTTTTACTTACCCAAGCGAATTTGTTTCCACATAAATTATCATTATCATTAAATTTAAAAAAGCACTTTTAACCTTAAAATATGTCTTTAGCAAGATTTGTTGCACGCGATATCTCTTATTTGAAATTGTTTTATATTTTTGTTTTAAAATATTTACAACTATTAAAATATATTATAAATTTTTATACTTTAAAATTTTTACATGATTTAAAGACAAAAAATCTTGATCAGTTATTGCAATTTAATTTAAGTTGCAAAACACCACAACTTCCAAATAAATGAATTTTCAAATTTTATTAAGTCCATTTTTAGCAATGAGTTGTAAGCATTAACTCAAAGCATTAACTCAATGGGTTGTAAGAAATTTATAATAATAATAATAATAAAAAAGTAAATTCCATTGACCTCTCTTAAAATTTAAAGAAAATATATTAAGTCACATAGTTTTAACATAATTATATTAATATTCCTTTTAGTGAAATTAAATAGACTAAAACTAATACAGATGATATGAAGATACCAAGATATACAAGATAAAATATATATTTTAATATAAAAATATGATAAAGTCATTTTTTCATTCACATGACTTATGAATTTTTGATAAAAATGGAATCCAGTGTTATATGAATTAAAATATAAAGTGAGCTTAATGTTATTATATAAAACTTGTGGGATATATTGTATTTTCTCTAAATTCAAAGAAAGTCAATGTAATTTACCCTAAAAAATATTACACATTTAGTATGAAGGAGCATATAATATATAATATGCAACCTTTTTTAGTCAGTCTTACATGTAAGGGTGGACAAATGTCGGGTCCAACAGGATTTGGGTCAGGTTAATAGTATTTAATAAGGGATTTGTATATGTTTAAGCATGGGTTCGCCTTAGCATTGAGCCTCTATATTCGTCCAAGCCCGATTTAAAAAATAATAATAAATCTTAAATTTACTTATCTAGTCATATGTTTAAAAAAATTTAAAATATTTTATAATTAAGTTCAATCAAACATGATATTTTTTAAATGAATATATTAAGATCATTGTAAATTAAAAGATTTTATTTATAAATTAAAAAATTTCTTAAATAAATACAATCACAAAAATGATAAATGAGATTGCGGCACTTCACTCGCCGCCAATGCGGAAGAATGCCGCCGAAAAAAATGGAAGCTGTTTCGCTCTGATTGGATGCGTCGTATCCCGTCCCGTACAACAAGCGAGCTGGAACAGCGTATTTTTTGCTACAAAATAGCTCCCAGAGGCAATCCACGAAGAAGAAAGCAGTTCCACTAGTGCAGGGAAGGCAAGCCACTCGCCCATTACTTTGGAATGGAGCAAAGGGCAACCCACCTCCTACTGGTCTTCTGACCGACTCTCTGAGTTTGATGAGTTTAATAAAATAATCAAGATAAAATAATAATATTAGAAATCTCAAAAATCTATCAAATTTGAGGTTGATGAGTTCAATCAAAATATAGAGTAATATTAGTGACTCCAAGGTTTAGTAAAAAAAATTAATAGATTATTTGGAATTTATAGTATATTCTATGATAAAATGTAAATTTCAAAAAAATATATATTTTTTAATGTATTATAAATAAATAATTTAATAACAAATAAAGCTGAATTAGGTTGAAAGTATAATTCTTAGACCTCAAAAATATTGGTCCGGCCCAATTCTATGGGCTAAAACAAACTTTTCAACTCTTAAAAAAATGAGAAATGTTATCTATTCTAAATATTCTATCAAATGCTATGTATCCTAAATATTCTATTTAGATCTCTCACCTGAGTTGGGATTCACACAAATTATTCTACTTAGATCTCTCACTTGAGGTGGGGTTCACACAAATTCACATATGTGTGGGTTTCATACCCATGTGAAAGGTTTAGAATAATATTTACATGAGAAGTTTGATAGAATATTTAAGATCATAGCATAATTCTAAAAAAATAGTATTAAGTTAGGTGAACTGAGCGGACCAACGGACCGATATCTACCTCTACTTGCATATACACATTAACGAGATGGTTATTGTAATCAACCAATTGAAACAGTTAATTGTATTCAATTTTATAATTGAATTTTACGCGTTGAGAATTACACATTTTTTTTGAGAACCGAATTACTTTTTTTTATATTCTCAATTCTTTGTTGGAACAGAGATCAAGTCGTTTGTCAAAATATGGGTGTTTTTGACTTTAAAAAGGGGTGAAGAAGGCCGGGAAAAGTACAATATTTTATGCCTGGGAAACTGCTAATCACAAGTTGCTGACTAAAAAATTAAAAAGCAAATACATTTTAAAATAAAAAGCAAATATATTTATTCTATTATATAAAAGGAAGGCATTTGATAGCGTTGACATTTTTGTATCACATATTTTAAATTTCTCTAAAATATTTTTGTAGTTGATATTTATGTAAAAAAGAAGAAAACAAGAATCGAAGTTAAGATTATGAATTTGACAAAGTAAAATCTTATCACTTGAGTAACAAAAACTATATTCACATTTTTGTCTATCATTATTTTTATATTATTACATTTTTTTTACACATGTATTTCGTATGCGGTCCGCTAATCAATGTTAAAAGGGACATCACAGGTATTTTTGACCAATTGAGTCTCTAATGAGAAAACAAAGGTAAGGTTTGTCTAGTGAATAGGCGATCAATAAACATACCATTAGTCATGATGTTCATTGCCAAAGAAAATTTAAAAAATTTGTATGGTGGGGATAAAAAAATCTTAAAATTTGAACTCAGTAAATTTTTGGAGATCAAACCTAGGGTTTATTTATTTTTATTTTTTTGGGTGCAATAAAGCTATCATAGTTATTTTATTTATTACTTTGTGTTAATATTATATTAATTTAATAGGTCCCATAAGTCATGTTTGTTATAAATGCAATATTTGCATGAGACTAAAAATATGAGGGGGTGGTTATGATTGTATATGCAGATAAGTTGCATGATGAATGATAATTATTTATTAATAGTATTTTTATTTATACAGAAATCAATTAAAGAATCGAACACAATATTTTTACATAAGCGAAGAACTTACAAAAAAAAAAAATAAGACTTATAAAGGTTATATTGTATCTAATTTTATAATCAGTCTTTGTTTTTTTGTTTTTCTGAACTTTTTATTCCACCAAATCTTCCAATCCTTCGTGATGATCAAGGCATGGCAATGGACGTCGGGGACCACTAAAATTTTGAAATAATGATATTTTGGTACTTTTACACTTTTACACTTGTGTCTTGTTACTTTAATATTTGTATTTTTATAATTAAGGGAGAGATGACTATTTTTATATCTTGTAATTCTTTGATTATAGTAAAAATTGCAACAATTGTAAACATAATTTTAAAGTGAACTATGTAAATTATGTAAATCTTCGTATACGTTTGATTTATCGTTTCTTTATTATTATTCATGTGTTTGTATTTCATTTATTATTGATTCTAATTAAATGTATCAATTCCAAAAAAAATAAAAAAAAAATCCCAAGTTTCATGTTTCTTGTACCACAGTATAAATAAATACTTTGAACAAGAAGAAACACAACTCAAAATTTGGTATTCGTCGGCCGAAGGTTTGTTCAACTTCGTATGCAATGAAGGTAATAAATTAAAAATAGACTAATGCGAAGCCTAACATTTTAACACCTACAAAAGTTAAAGCATGTTCAATATTACAACAACATTAACTGAAATGAAAAGAAATTGGGGGGTTTGAAATTCCAGACACGCAAAGGAGGCACTGTTCAAAGTCAATAACACATGGAACCACGAGTCTGGCAAGGTGCCATTGAGCCTGATAATTTATAAAGAGAATCTAAAAAATTTCTCCCCTAATATTAGATAATCAATAGTTTTAATTAACTCCGTTCAAAAAAAAAAATTTGTTTTAATTAATTTAAATTAATTTTACCATATAAATTATTAAAAAAAAAAGTTATACTCAACTATCAAACACAATCTTAAGACACTAAAAAAAATATATCATAATAGACAGGCGATTAAGTTACAGCAAAAAAACTGAGTCTATTAATTACGCTTTGTTTTCTTTTTAAAATTATTCAGTATCACATAAGACAATACTACAGACACATTAATAATTTGGTTTTCCATTCCCATAGGAGGCCAGAAAGTTTATTGGCAATTCAGTATGTTCACAATTTTTTCTGAGTAGATCGAATAATTTAAGGCCAAGTTTGGGATTCTGGAAAAAAGCTAAAAAGTCAAAAAGTTACTCAAAAAGTTAAAAAGTTAATACTATTCACCAAAAGTCAACAATTACGACTGCACAACTCCCCATTCGAATTTTTCCTTACAAATCAATTTTTATAATTTTTTATTACACATTTTTTCATAAAAAGTCAAAAAGTTAACCCAAACATCCATATTTTCAACCTCAATTTTTAAGTCTAAAAAGACAAAAAGTGCACTTATTTAGAACACTCCAAACAACCCCTAAATACAAATAAACAAAAGATGATGAAAGAGCAACCCATTTTAGTACATGATCAAAGAGAGATGTGTTCATGATATTACCATGTAAGTTTTATAGTTGTTGAAGAAATGAGACTGTTCAACATTCAACTGTTTACTCAAAAAAACAAAACATTCAACAGCATGTTCATATGATGGGGGCTTGAAAAATCTAAGTAATTATGAGGGTTCAATATATTTTGAACACATTCAGTCTATGGTCAACATTTTTAACAAAGTAACCTCAATCTTTTGTAATATTTTATTATGACCTGAGGTGTTAATCTCATATTTTTAACATAGAAAACATTATGAAGAGTATATACCATATACATTATAAAAAGAAAGAGACATAATTTTATATTTTTTAAATCATAACTAAACACAGCATGAAACATAACTAAAAAATTCATAAATTATAACTAAAAAAGAAAATAATATAACTAGAAATACATATAGTACATCATTTTCAAAAGAGTGTATATTAGAATTTCCCTTTCAACATAATTACATTAGTCTTCGTTAAAATTTTAATTCACATAACAATTAGACCAATTTTGCATTACTAATTCATTAATCATTTAAAACAAAAAAAATAATCTCTCTTTTTTACTAAAATGTTTATTTATTTCAGTATTTACCGACCATCAGTATTAATTTTGATCACTTTAACCTTACTAAAGAAAGGTCAATATAATTATGTCAAAAGTGTAAAACTAACTGTATTTTTCTTAAACCTTAATGGAAGTGAGTGTAATTTACCCAAATTATAATAATGATAACAACAATAATAATAAAGTTAATTACACTAGGATTTGAAAGAAGAAAAAAAAGTTACAATAAACTCCACAAGTTAAGCATAATTACATTAAATTTTTTATCTCATGCTAAACAAAAAAATAATATAAAATTAAGATAAACATAGAATTAATTTTTTTTTTTTAAACAAATTTTTTTTTGCTGATAAATATATATATTTTAAACAGTTTTAATGGTGTCAATTTATGAACACCTCTCAAAAATTTTATATAACACTACATAATTCTAAAAAAAAATCAAAGTTCAGTTGGTTCAATTGAACTCACTACTTCATGCATGGCTCCACCCATGTTAGAAACACTAGTCCCTCCCATCTGAAATATGCAAGCTTCCTCCATAGTTTTCACCAACAGATGCCTACAAAATAGGAGCTATGACATAAGAACATTACTTGAAACAAAATTCACAGGTTAAAACAATAAAGTATGTAGAGCATGTAACATAAATAACGTATACATGCAACTTTAATAAATAAATAATAAATCCAAAACAATCATCTTCGACTGCTAAAGATGTGCCTAACTGCCTACAAGACAGTTTTTAGACTGCTTACAAGAATACATACATACATACATATTTATCTTGTTCCAATCGCAACAAAAAATCTTAAATATCAAGAAAACATCACAGAAGAGGGCATGGTGACAGAGGTGAAGATACGAGGATGATGCCCTGGATCATATTGGAAGAAAATATCATTTTTCCATCAGTGTCAGGTGTTCCTCACAGAGTGCACCTTAGCCAGCATTGTTATGAGATTGGTGGTTTCAAGAAGTGTTCAGACAGCCTTTATTGGATTGATCACACAAAAAGGACACATGTATGCTGTATGCAAAGAATGATAATCAAATGTTGTGGTTTTTTTTACTTCACATCATGCAGAAGATATGCTACAGGATTAGGTGAAGTGTAGTGAAACTTGCATATCCTCTGCGGAACCCACCATTCTGGTGAATTAGATCCACATAGTAGCTTGAGGTGTCTTAGAAAGACAGGACACCCTTCACCCTTTTCTTTTCCTTCTCATTCTGATTCTGGTGATGATCCATAGGACAGACACAAAAGCAGAGTAGGCCAGAAGGGTGTGCATGTAGTTTTGAATCTGAAGTCTGAAGCTACAGATGCCATCACACAACAATTTCCCATTTCTGTATGCTGACAACAAGCCAGTACGGTATGTGTGTAGCTTTAAATCTGAAGCTACAGATGCCATTGCACAACAATTTCTCATTTCTATATGCTGACAACACAATTACTTTATTGAAGAAATGTGAGCCAAGCCGTTGTGTCCTCTACAGGACATTTTCAAAAATATATTATATTCTATTAATATCTTAGTTATTAGAAAGGGATTACTTTTTTCCAGAACTTTGTCCAAATTTTTGGGAGATCTTTTGTAAGGTTGCGAACAAGCAGAGGCAAGTCAAGTAGTGGGATGTTTGAGCTCAGTTGGTAGGATTCAGAGTGTGAGCTCTCTTAGAGCAGGTGTCAACCTCAGCCTAATATGTTCAAGCTTGGCCAAATGATATCAGATGAGTTTGGTTTGACTTGTTTACTTACTAAACAAGACAAGGTCAAGTTTGAATTCTATTTCAAGCTCGTTAGACCATTACATTAAAACATCCCCAAAAAAATATAGAAAAAATATTGTTAATGCTAAGGATATGATGACAACTTTCTCAAGGTGGAGTCCTACTTTTTCAAGTACTACCGCCATATCCGTGACCCAAGACAATGGCATCAATAAAGAGGAAATATTTCAAGCTGATATCTGTTGTAGAGGGCCTAATACCATGCAAGTGCCAAACAGACTAGCTGGTGCATACACATGAAATAACTACGATGACATTGGACACACATTTCTGAGCATGAACAATTGAGGAATAGTGGTCTACTCTAGTTATACACTGAAAAAAGTAATCAAGTAAAACAAGGTGGAGACCTCCTTTCCTCTGGGCAATATGCCAACAGGGAAAGCTAGCAGAAAGCATACCATAGTTTCTGAAACACTTGACATAAAAATAATAACAATAGAAGTAGCTGGACCAACCTGAAGGTGAGGAAAGACGACATTGTAAACTTGAAAGAAAAATTTTGACTTTGTAGTAAACCTGCAGGAACATGTCTAAATTTCAATGAACAGCTTAGCTAGACAAAGAAAGATGCTCAAAGAATGGTAAGCATGGAATGACATCTATAGCAAGCTAGTCAATGGAAACAATCCAGGAAAAGAAAGGTATTCAAAGATCAAAAAATTCAACATATTATCAGACTAAAGAGTGAAAAGTCAGTGATGTGAGTAAAGTGCTCTGTCCATATAGAAAGAAGGATTGTTTGGACTAAAATAAATTTATTTGCATAAATCCCTACACATGGAAAATTAGTTTTGATTTGAAGCAAACAAGATTGAAAGATATTGGATATAAATGAAATTTGTCCTAGTCTGATGAGACGGGCCAACTAGAAAATTCATGGGCAAGGAATCAAAAATCATTAGTGCATTGATTCCGTCCAACACAAATTAGGCACTTATTGAATACTACTAAGCACCTAAGGAAAGTTATCAATGAAGTGCTGTAAGAGTAGCAATGTCGAAACAAACATTTTTCAGAAAGTCTATCTATTGAAGTACGTCCTTTTCTTCAAGGATATTTTATGTTTTACAAACTACACATGCAACCAAAAAAAAAGACGTCAGCAGATTTTCATCATACATGCTTGTCTCATTTAAATTTGCACATTACCTTCTAAGAAGACGAAAGCAAACATAGATCTCTTCAATATCTGTTTCTATTTGTAGCCTAATATACTGCCTGAGAAGATCGCACAAGCAACCAATAGCATCATCCCATCCATCATTACTTGCATCACTATGAAGTTCAGATTCTGAAAGAGTGCATTGCAAAATAGACGACAGACGACCCCTCGAACCTGATCTGTAATACATGTCCGCAAGAAATTTCAAGATCGAGCAATTGCTATCTTTGAACTTCTCAACCCACTCTGGTGGATTTCCAACCCAAAGTTCATTCCTTGAAACAGAATTCATTGACCCAGGCCGTTTCTCAGGACATTTCAGACATGGTGATTCTTCGGATTTAGATGTAGGACCCAAAGCAGCATCTGATGTACATTCTGGCCTCCTATGTGCAGGAAGCACCTCAAGTATGTCAACTCTTAATTCCTCAGGCAGTTGTTGTAACACTGAGATATCTACTTGACTTAGAGATGAAGGCATTAAATCAATTTTATTAGGAACTGAAGTGAAAAAGACCGAATTTGAGGGTCCCGCTTCAGAAGCAGGCTCTCCCTGATTGTTCTCAACTGGACAATTCTCTTCCTAATATAAACACCAGTACTAATCAATATAAACACAACAAGATAATGACCAAGCAAATTAAAGACATCTTCCTAACTTTTCTGCATTAATGTGCAAATAAAACAGATTTCTTACAAACTATAGAGCATGCAGCCTCATGAAATGTAACTTGTTAATTAATTAAGATAAAGGCCCACATACATGAACTAACATTATTATCAGAAATCATAATTAATCAAAGACTGGTGAATATTGAAAAGTGTCGTGTAATATATTCTCTCATCTGATTTTGATCAAAGCCACAAGTGGAATTTGGAAAATCTAATAATCCGAAGGAAGAGAGAAAACAGAAACCTATTGTTCAAGCAAGCTATTTAAGCAAATGAGAATGATACCTTATCCTCCACAGGGCTTTCATTTACACAAGCTGGATCCAGCCAAAAGGGTCCCTTACGCTCATTTATTGCAACTAAATTGACAAATCAACATGTCTATTAGGTACTGGTACAAAGAGAAAAAGCTGCTCTTGAATAAGCAGGTCAGAAAAGGTTACCTTGTACTCTCTCCTGTCACATACTGCACAGAGAATTGCTGGCATCCACATTTTTGCCTTTCTTTTTTTAAATCAAATTAATCAACTTCCCATCATACATATCATTAATTTCTGAAAACAGATCTGGAGGAAGATCTTCTATAACTCCCAAATCAAGATCACCTAGCGGTGGTAGAGCTAAATCCTGGTTTACAGGAGCTTCAGCATTCGATGGATTAGTCCCAATTTGAATTGAAGGTGAATCGGTGCATATCTGACCTGGATTTACATCAATGCTTTGTTTCTCAGTATCTGTGACGTGAAACAGTAAGGAGAGGAATGCCACTTTGGTTGATCTAAAACCAATTCAACAATGACACATACAAATAATATAAAAAATAAAAAACTATCTATAACTTCTCCAATCATGAACGGAACACTCTTCTACCTAAAGTTAAAATTAGATGTCAAAAGTGCCATGTAAAATTTTGGCAGCTTCAAGCAAGTGAATTGAAAGGAGCACATGCATTCAGGTGTTTTCTTTTGAAAAAATATATTTAAACCTAGGATTGGTTCCGTTATCTCCTTGGAAAACATAGCTTGAAGAAGTAGCAAACCTCATCAAATTTTGAAGTTAAAACTTTAGCAAGCTCAAACAAGTCATCAATGGAAGTTCATAAACAGAACACACATGTATGATGTCAACCATGTCCTCCTACCTCAGTAAGATTCACCACCACAAAACAAAATATAATGTAATTAGCATATTTTGATAAGTAATTATTGTCCACTATACCAATAAGCTACCAAGAAAATTCTCAAATGAGTTGCCTTCGTTATCAAATTCTATCTCGAGTCTTGACCTATGAAGCACGGACATCTCTCCGGAGGTCACGTACGAGTGTCCGACACATGTTGGACACAGACATGCGCCAGACACACTCCGGACACGTGTCGGACACACTGGAAAGAATCGGACACGCTAGGACATTTGGGACACGCTACGGACACGTAGGGACACGCTAAGGATTATATTTTTCAAAAAAAATTAAATTTTTTATTTTTTGCTAAAATAACATATTTAAAGTTGATAAATTTGATAAAATTAACTATTTGACATAAAATACATATTAAACATTTAAAAATATGACATATAATAAATATGTAAAATTATATTTTTTGCACGTGTCCCCAATGTGTCATGTCCTGCATTTTTTGAAAATTTACGTGTCCACATGTCTGTGTCATGTCACGTGTCCATGCTTCTTAGCTCTTGACACATCATGATGTATGCTGCTGATGAACTACTTGTGAGAAAATAGGATAAAGTAACTCAAAAAACAAAAATCCAAATTCTTAGGATGATATGCCCATTTTCTTCAATAATTGGAGTGAAGAAAGGACCGTCCTTACTTGGATATCCACCCAAAAAAAAAAAAAATGGCATTTTCATTCCTTTATATTCAGCAACCTTTATCAGCATGTACATAAGCATAAAAAACATTTGGCATAAAAAACATTTGTGGCCATTCTCCATTCTCGTTCACCATCACATTCACAAATTTTTAAATTGACAAATGAATGAAATTGAAGCATAGCCAGTTACACAATACAACTTGTTCCGTGAATTAAGCTCGACATTAGACACTATGACTCAAACTTTTAGAATGACAGTGCCAAAAGAGCTAATCTGAAAGTGCTAAAAAAAAAATAAATTAGTATAATCCAGAAAAGAGAACAGCCTTATCAATACAAGACTACATTAGATCTATTATTAATAAGTATCTGTTTGCAGGAAATGGAAATTCAGAATACCTCTACTAGCACTCTCTTTGGCTGGAAAACCAATTTTAGAATGTTCTTTGGTACTTGCAGAGGCAGAGGCGAGCCAAGAACGAATAGAGTTCCTTTCATGCCCTTCAAGCCATAAGTCAATGAACAGTTGGACTTCAGATAAATTGAAAGATTAAACAGAGGTTGCAGAATATTCTATACAAAAAGATCTAGTCTACAGATAGACTACCATATAAAATAATGGCCAGCATGATGCAGTCAATGAATCTACTGGTAAGACCAGACTGTTATTGAAAAATAAAAGCGGGGAAAAAACCTTGCTTGGCAGGATCTACACTCTCAAGCTTAGAAACTTGTAAGCCCATGCCCCGAATATCCTTGACATCTATACAAAAATGGACAAAAGGTGACATCAGATTATTTGTAGCAGACTAATTTTTAGCAAGCCATTTTTTTGGACAAAACTATATCAATTGACTGTAGGAAAGGAAACAAAAGTGTTATATCCCCAAAAGAATGGGAGTGAAACATTATATCATAATCAGGGGCGGACCCAGGATTGGATCACTGGGGGGAACAAAATGAAGGCACTAGGGTGGGTTCCAATAAGCAGACATGCCAGCCTAGGGTTTTCATGTTATCAAATGGAAGTGAAATAATGGGTATAATGATGATACACGATTTTATGTTGGGTACACCATGGTGGTATCATCAATCAATGAGAGTTCTTGTGTTGAGGTAGCAGAAACTACATAATTCGGTAAGTGAGACAATTGTTGTCTGCCTAATTCCATTTACAGAATTCTATAACAAACACCACAATAAGTCCTAACTTTTTTAACCAAAATTATTCATAGCATTTCTCACCACAAATGATTTGTAACATTTACTCCACATTGTTCATAATATAACCAACTATAATGACTCGTAACTTTCACTTTAGGAATGCAAATCATAAATTTGTCATTTGTAATTTTTATTACAAAGTGGCCTAGTACACATCACAAACATTTGTAATTTTCACCACAAACAATAACTTTTTTACATTGTGCCTTTTTAAGGGTGCACATCATAAATTTCTTCTATAACTTGTATTAATTATATTAATCTATCAAAAAATACATCTTGGAGAACTATTAAGAAACAATGTTAGAAACATAAAGGAAGCATTAAGGGGGGGCGGCCATATAAGCAAAGTAGATGCAATCAAACAGAATAGCTATGCAAAATAAAATGGCTGCTTTTCATAGTATTGTGGAAGAGGAAGGCCACTTAGTCAAAGCTAACTTACCGATATGAAAAGAACCAAAGAGCTGTGTGGTTATCCTTTGGATTAGCTCTACATCATCAGTAGCCATGGGAACCTGACATTTTACCAAATAAACTTAGAACGTAGAACGCCAAGTCCAAAAACTTCTAAGAAGTGATGTAATTATCATACACATGCATCATTACCGTTATAGAGTGGCTTAGGTTCTCACAGTCTCCACAACCCATATACTTCACTGGCTCAGCATCATTTCTTCTCTTCTTTATCTACATCACATATCGCATTGATGAGAGTACTTTTCATTCTTGCACAAGACAAAAATTAAGAAACTTTCAGTGTGTGTTTTATGGACTCAGGCCAGGTATGGATATAGGGTGCTTGTGCGTGCCTACTGTCTAGGTGTCAGAATTCCTAAACCCCAAACCTTAGGATACAAGGATATGAATCCAAAAGTTGGGGACCAGTGTGTGAGCATCTCCTGTACATTTGAATAAATTGCATTCTGAATGATACTGCAATGAAGGATGTTAATATTAGGAATATATGTGAAATTATGAGTGACTGAGTGGGTTCCCTATCCATGTGAGAGGCATATTCTTCATCCATTGTTCAAAATTCACATATCCCAATGTCCAATTTGGGTATATTGGGGTTGGACAAACATCACGTATCCTAACCATTGTGATATCCTGTTGACGGGAACTTGAAGGGAATAGAAGAGTCCTTGAATACTGTTTTTGCATAATCTAATTATGAGGAAGCCTCAATGGAATAGCATATTATTTAATTAATAATGACATTGACAATACTTAATGCAATAGTCAGATGGACAGAACCTTAAGGGTAAAACAGCGCCCTTGCACCGTACATCCCTGCAAACGCAATGAGACCTCCTTGCAAAGGTTCATGAGAAAATGCTGACACTGGAATAACAAGATATCAATACTTACACTCAGTACAATCAAGGAGGAGAATGTTAAGATTGCGTTTGGTAGAGTTTTAGAATTATGATTTGAGAATAGAGTTGTATTTTGAGTTTGTGAGTTTTAGAATAATGATTTGAGTGTGGAAAATTTGTTTGGTTATGAATTTTAAAAAGAGTTTGAATTGAGTGATGTGACATATAATATTGAAAAGTGAGTGTTTTGAAAAGTGAGTGTGGAATTAATTTTCTAAAGCTGTAACCAAACAACACACTCAAACTAAGAGGTAGAATTAAACTTCAAAAAGTCCACCAAACAGAGCTTAAATGTTTTTATAGTGAATTCAAAATACCAACATCTTTCAGATCATTGAACCTCACACCCCAATTTACTTCAGCACCTACAGACTTGCATTCCTGTAGACAATAAGAAGCAAAATGTAAGCCAATAATGGAACATGTTTTAGATATTAACACATACCAACTTAGCGATGATGCAGTTTAATCTAAAGAAGGGAGACTGCTCAAGCTGTTAGACTGTGGACTGCAGCATTTCCTTAACATCCACAGACATAAAATTATGATGTGTTGCACATCAGCTGCCATTAATTGCAGATTGATGTCACAAGAATACATCTGAATGTATTTATACGTCGGAAAGTACTAAGATTGACATTGGATAAAAAAAATTATGCTATATGATTATCTCAGTGACACCTATCTAAAAAATTTGCCTTCAACAAGAACAATTTTCACCGACTGTTACAATTAATATCAATATCTTTAAATTTACCAGAGAACTTTGGCTTGCTAATAATTCCAACCTCACTAGGAATTTGGTGTATTACAACAATGTCATACTTACTAGCCTTCCAAATTAAATTATGTGTAACTAAACTACAATCAACTTGACAAGCCTTAGTCCTAACTCACGGCTAATGACACTTCTAAGAAAGTGACATGTCCATGTCGGACACCGACACTCTCAAATACGTGTCCAATACTCTTTTTTCCATGTCCATAATTAAAAATAAAAATTTTAATTTTGGACACCTGTCCAACATTCATTTTACGACATGTCCATCACTTCCTGGTCATGTCTACCACTAAAAAATAAACATAAGACAAACACTTCTTGGACATTTGCTAACACATAATTGTCAAAGCTCGAGAATTGGCATAAATATCTTATACCTTTAAAAAAAATGTACAAGTATTAAGAATAATCCTATAGAAGTTTCATATACAATTAAATGAGAATGGTAATGTAAATGTATTAGTAGATGGTTTAGCAGGATGAGGGAATTGTTGCAAATTATATATGTTTGCTGTCTTTTGTCTAATTTTTAGAAAAATTCATGTAAGAGAATTAGATACAAATAGTATAAAATAATCATTTAATTTTGTATAAATTATGCACATATATAACTGTATAATACAATATATTCCTTAGATAATATAATATCAAGATATAATTATTTGTGGTATGTCCAAACCGTGTCAGTGTCCTTTTTTTTTTTTACTTTTCCATATCAACGTGTCCGTGTCGTATCCAAGTCCTATGTCCATGTCTATGATTCATAGGTCCTAACTACATGGATTCATCTACACAGGTCTGCCTTCTCTGGTCTGCTTTTTAAAAGGCAATTCTTAAGAATTCGTAAAATATGACTTAAGTTTCACTTTGTCCATCTACATACAGCAAACTGCTCTTTTATCTTGGCTGGGAACCAACTGTGCAAAAGGTAAGACACTAAGCAACAAACAGGCTCTTTACTTTGTCGTTAATGCCCATTACAAGGACTATCAAACCCACAAGCTAAACTTTACCATTCCAGTTCACATTTTTTTCTTTAATCACATAATTTACACTTCAAACAAATATCAGTAAGGACTGATTGATAATTGAATATCATGTTACACATAAACTACAAACAAACAAAAGTCCTTGAGAGACTGTTAACAATAAGGGGCGCAAAAACAATTAACAAGAAGGTGTAAGAGAACCGACATGGTCACTCAATAGATAGATCAATCTTCTGCATGAATACATGGATACCATAAAAAATTAAAAAAGAAGATATGCAGCATCGAACTTGCAATCTTAGATACATAAAGGGCATGCAATTGTTGTTAAATTTTGAAATGAACTTTTCTATCTAAATAAAATCTACATTGTTTGCCAAACCTGGACCAATCCAACCAGCCGATCATCAATCCCTCTACTATATTTCCACAGCATATCACCAGTTCTAATCCCAAAGTCCTTTTGAAGAGATTCCTGAATAGGCCAAGAGTCCATGTAAAAAATTTCCAATATCATTGCATCCTCAAATGAATTATAAAACCGTTTATGCATTTCATTACACAGTTCCTACTACATAGATAGCCAGCATTGTCAAGCAGGTATTGCAAGGAACATAGTTGATTGTAATACAGTTTCAAGCATATAACTTATAAGAGAATTTCAAAAGTTATAATGCATCCTGAGTAATCGCGAACACTAGATCTTATCCACGCCCACAGATTAAGTAAATGTATATCAATGAAAACCAAGGTCATACAACAGTAGAGAAGCCTTGTTATAACAAGTACATAAAGCATTAACTATGACACCCATTTACTCAAAGAAGTTGGGACAGAGTCATCAGTCACAAAAATCACATCAGTTATGCACATACTTCACAATGATAACTGCACGCCAGACTAAACAGGAGGATACATCCATCACTGCATTCTACTCAATCTCAAATCAAAACACCATTCAAAAATTGACCGGAACTAATTAGCCACAACATCACTTTCCCATACATCAATAGATTGAGTTTCAAACTTTGAAAAAGCGTCACATGAGCAAGAAAAAGATAAAGCCATTATCATGTTGTTTTGTCCACTAGATCCTTCAACATAGGTTGAACTGCAAACACAAGAAGATTAAGATAGATAGATGAGTTATATGATATATCAGACCAATCATGCTAACATGTGCTTCAAGGATAAGCCATCTCAACTCTCTCATTTCAACTACACTCATTTTTTGTACATGTTTTTTCTTAATCGGCCAACACTCAATGCCATACATCATAGCATGTTTTATGACAGCCCTATAAGATATTCCCTTCAAATTAATAAGTATTTTACGATTACACAACACTCCTGATGCACATATTCCTTCTCTATTATTATTAACACATGTTTCTTCTTATGTTCTCTATAGGGATTATTGTGAACTTGTAAGATTGTTGAAGGGAGACAAGTTTTGATTTCGTGGCATATGCATGTTCTTCAGGCTATGATTAGTTTTCTTCTTATGATTTCATGGTTGTGTTATTTTTACTTTTGGATAAGATGATCATTTGAACTAATGTTTTATGCTCGTGTAATTTGAACTTCTAGACAATGTGGTGTAATAATTGTAGTTTGAAATATAGAGTTTGGGATCAAATTTAGGACAATATGCTGTGGCTTTGGGGAATGTGTAATCTGAATGGCTTGGATGAGGTTTGCCCAAGGTTTTAAAAAGTGGCAAGAATCATACGTAATTACGTAACGGTTTTTAGCGATTACCCACCGTTCTGCCGCTTTTGTAATGTGATTGAGATTCACAGGTGTGTCGGTCGTAGTGGTTGTCAGTGGTCGAATAAAGGTGACAGCAATGACCATAACGGCTGTTATGCAATCACACGTAACGGTTCCAAACTGTTTCTTTCGAAAAAAGCACGCAAAAAAAAGCTGAAAATGGGGGGAAAAAGGGATAGAGAGAAGAGGGAAGATAAAGAGAGAAAGTAGAGGAGCAAGAGATAGAGAGAGAGAGAGAAGAGGGAAGATGAAGAACAAGTTATTGATTTGTTGAAACTATAAGACCTATGTTATTCTATTCAGCTGCTATCATTAAACCATTTTATTTGTGTATCTATCTATATATTGTTTGAAAATAATAATAATAATAAGTGTGGTCATTATCTATTTGGCTTGGTTAAAATATGTATATATATATATTTAGGCTCTTCTTTATTCTTTTACTTTTGTCATTATTTATCTTATATATAATAGTTAATGATTAATTTTTTGTAAAATATAAAGTCATTAATTATCAAAATAAAATGTAAAAAACTCAGTTTATAGTGATTTAAAAATATAAAATATATTGGATCATACTTAAAAATTTACAAAAATTGATCAATATTTATTTTTAACCCAATAAATATGATCATGGAAAAAAAATATGCGTATCGGTGAGTTTTTTTTAAATTGTGCGAGAAATAAAAATTCACTTCCGTTATCAAATCGCGTTACACTACGGCCTTTACACCCCGTAATCAAGAATCACATCACACGGGCGTTCTGCCACAACCGCTTTTCAGCTCAAATTCAACTAATTAAGAATTTATTAAAGCCCCAAATTCACTAACAGTCCACATATGCGAGCTAAGTGGGTGTGCCTACGCCTTGAAAGTTCCTTTGGGGCCAGTCTTGAGATGGCCAAATTAGGCCCGATGTCGTTGGGCCTGCTAACACATATATCCTTAATATGCAATGTAAGCTCAGCTCAGACCCTTCCATGTCCACCAATAGTTTTGGGGCTCAAAAAGTACACTTTATGAGGGACGAAAACAATAACCCAACCAAGTAATTGGGTTATTCCCACAAAGAAGAAGAAAGAGAATAAGAGTGAAAGGAAAAAAGAATTGCTCTTGCAAGGGCCTATGTTACATGGACTTTGGTATGGTTATTGGGTGTGGGTGTCAGTCTCAAGTGTCGGATTCATCTACTTCTCATGTCCAAGACACAGGGACACAACAAATTATTCATATTTCTTAATATATATATATTTGTATATAGGGTAAAACGGTGTTTACAAGGTGCCATGTAACATTTCATGCATAATATGGAGTTTTATGCATATTTATAAGTCAAACTCGAATTGCTAATATGCTTCTTTGGCGAATGGCCAACTACACATGTTGGTCCCTTATCCAAGCATCAACTGTCTATGGGTACTTAGAAGAGTCCATGTAACATAGGCAAGGGCTATATAAAATCTCACAAACAAATAATAATTGTCCAAAATTTAAATCTATTTAATAGAAAAACCACATAGAAATACTAGAAAACACAAAATAAGAGTATCCAGTTCAAAACCAAACCCAAGTTTCCTAGAGTAATAGATACATTTGTAGTAGGACAGGTAATGTGACGAAAGCAAATATTGCAAATCAATTTTTAAGTGTTAGAGAAAATTTCATCTAATAAGAGAAAAATAATCATGTCAGAAATAGAACATTAGAAAACCTTGGAGATCATGCGCAACTGGCCACATGTCTGAATTTGTCTCACTTTCAACTTCTCCTCTAAGACATGCCCAATTCCTGGAAGTGCCTTAATTGGAAGTTCGTGCAAGTAATCATCCACCTGAAATACCCAATCCACTGGCAATCAATAAAGTTGAATTAATAACAGTCACCAAAAACTTCCTTAATTTCAGGAGTGATGCTCACTTACAAAGATATATATATATATATATGAAGTGTCTCATCATCAAGAAAGGCATTGACTTTGTTATAGGAAAGTATGGGTCATATAAGTCGATTGAATTACTCTCGATTATATAATATGAAGAAAATACACATAATAGGGGAAACAAAATCAAATGATCAAATATTTTAAAACAGACTTTAACAAGGTGACAGCAAAGCAAGAGTTTAATTATTCCCTCACAAACCCTACCAACAACTGTCAAAACTCAGTACCCCTAAGGAAGCCCAAAACTCACTTTAGAGACTACTTTTAAAGACCAATATTATCCCTATACTTTTTTTCAAAAAGCCCATAGTACCCCCTCATTCTTTATTCTTTATTTTAATTCACAACCCTTAACCTACACTCTTTTTTACCACCATATGTTGAGCTTATTCCGTCTCTGCTACAACAACCAGCAAAAAAAAGAGCTACATAGCAACACTTTATGCACAGTAGAGATTATAAAACCCACCCACTTGTTCCCTCTTTATTCCAAATCAACAGAAGCTGCCAAATACAATAAAACAAGATAATGAACAATTGTTTATAATATACCTTCTCAGGACAGATGTAGCATTGACCATCTGGTTTAGCAGCTCTCGTGGCAAGGCGAGCCATTAGCAAATTCCCAGCAATTCCAGCACTTGCAGTGCATCCTGTAGCTTCAAATATCTCTTTTCTAATTACTGAAGCTAATAACTGAGAATCTTCCACTTCTGATTCTGTGACATCTAAAAATGCTTCATCACAGCTTACAGCCTGTTTTCAATAAAAGATGCAAATTTAAAAGTAAACAGCTGGAAATTTGGTGTCATTGGAAGTCATGCATTTCCACTAGCAGACCTGCACTTTGCTGCAATGTTTATGCAGGATATTGTAAAACTGATCAGCCACCTGCAATTTGTCCAAGAGACCATATAACTCCAAGGAAACCCACATGATGGAATAACATGGTATAAAAGAAACGGAAGAAAAAGAGCATCAATTGTGTCCCAATACAAGTAGTCTAAACAGTGAAATTGGTAGTCGAATGTTTACCTGCTCATAAGCTTCAAAGTCGTAAGGAAGAATGACAAGGTGAGGACAAAGAGCCTTGGCATTTCTAACAAATATTCCAGCCCGTACTCCTGATAAAACACAAACTATCATTAAACACAAAAACAGAAACCCCGACATAAATAGGGCTGCTGATTGAAATATACATTACTAAGCACAAACCAACCATAATCTCGAGCAGGGTAGTTTGCAGACGAAATTTCAGCAGTTCCTCGTGGACTGTCAGAATGGCACACAGCTACAGGCTTATCCCATAATTCCGGATGGTTCCTTATGACCACTGAAACAAAAAAAGAGTCCTAGAAACAACATATTGCAAATGTGTTGTTACTCGATACTTGAGGGAAAAAGATGCCCCCAAATGGGGGGAAACCCGCATACATGCTACAGGAGACATTAAATCTTAGGGTAAAATTCACTGACCTCCCCTGCAGTATAGAGAAAATACAAGTAGCCTCACAGTTTTAGCATAATTACAATGACTTCCCTTCTAGGAAGGTTAAAGCAATTGAAAACTAATGCAAATAGTGTGAATCACAGTGATAAACAAGGAAAATATACATTTCAGTGTAAAAATATATGACATCATCATTTTTTCATCCATGTGACTAACAAATTCTTATGAAAATGGGGTTAAGTGTTATGTGAATTAAAACTTTAAGGGAGTTCAATGTAATTATGCCACAACAATGGGACTTCTTGTATCTTCTCCAAACCTTGGGGGTGGTCAGTGTAATTTACCCTAAATCTTATGTTATGATGTCAATGATGATAGTACTCAAATTGAACACCATATTAGATGAATTAGTGAGGAGAAACAGAAAAAAGAGACAGAAAATCATAAGCAATTGTTAGCCTGAAGATAAGGATTACCATGTCCACATGGATAACAGAAGTCCTCAAAGAAGAAACCTTAACATCAGGACCTGTGTACTTAAAGCTGGGAAAACGCTTACGATACCGACTTCTCCAGGTACCTATGAAGTGTAGCCTAGAGCTCTGAAAACACCAAAGCTTAGTAAGATATGCAACCCCCATAAAAGTAAGTTCAGTGATCTAATAACATGATCATGGCCAAAATTTATGTTATATAGCAAATCAGAAAGCATGTGACATTGCATTTTCATTTCAGGAAATTTAGAAAGCATCAGCCTCTGATTCAGTGTAACAAAAAGTCCAGAAGCACTGCTATTAATTGAAGTCCTGGACAATGGAAGTGAATCCAAATACTGAAAACATGATAGCAACCAGATAACATCCAATAGAGAATTTGCCAGTCAGGATGAGGAAAGTAGCTCAATCTCAATGCAATAGATGAAAATCCAGGAGTGTCAATCATGAAACGCTAAATGACAATCCACAACATTCTGCATTCTGGAAATGATTCCAAGCGTAATTAAAATTACTGAAAATCCAAACTAATTCAATATTTTATTTAAGTGTTTAAAAATTTTCACATAGAACTAAATTATTTGAAAATTATAGAACTTTACAATCATAGCAAAATGTTACAACTCTTGAAAACTTAAGCAACTTGACAGTGAGAATACATGTGGTGTGGTGTGCTATACTACATATGAATTAAGCCTGATTCATGAAAGAATCGGACAAATATGCCATTTCTGAGTCCATAGCAGCTGATTCGCCAGAGTCAGAGACATGATAATCCAATTTGGCCATAAAGAGGATGCACAAAAATAATCGTTTCTCTTTACCTTGAAATAATTTTCCACAAAATTGGGGTCAACAAGAGTAGAATGCTGCGGCTTGGAAGGCCCAACAATTGCTGAACTTATTGATCTTTTAGTATTGTGGCTGCTAACTGAAGCAGAAGGTCGACAGGGGCTAGCTTGATCTTCAATTCCAGCACTGCTCCTATGTATACTTGGTTCAGCCGTCTTCCCTTCACTATATTTTCCATCATTACATGTTGGCTCCTCAATTACTGTTCCTGTACTATTCCCATGCACACCATCGTCCCATTCTCCACTACATGGCCTTGAGTGTTCCATGGATCCACCAGATAAATGAGCCTCCTTAATTGTGCCACCTTCCAATGATGGATGCTCAGTTTCAGATTTTATTTGACCATTCATACAAGTCACAGTATCATTTGAGACTGGACTGTTTTTCAAAGCAAAAAAGGCTGATAGCTTTGGTTGGTTATGAGCTTCACTAGCAATCTGGTCAAGTTGGTAAGGTAACCCTGCAAAGCATCATGAAGTTCAAAGTTTCAAAACATAGCCACCTATATACTCAAACTACTGAACATTTCAAGGAATCAAAGCAACACAAGAAGAAACATAGTCTTATAACAACCTCATCTAACCATTTTCATTAGATAGATTTCTCAATACATTTAGACCATTGCTACTTTATTCCTCGGCATTTCAATATACCTTTGTTTTTGGAAAGGTCATTCCAATATACCTAGATCGTGCTTCAAGGAAATGCATGTATAGAAAAACTAACACTGCAGTTGGAAACAGATTACAAATTTACAGGGAAATGAATACAGAACTGTTAAAAAGGCTTCCCTCCTTAACCATTGCCAATCAACTTCCTTTCCTTTTCCTTATTGTTATTTAGAACCAAAAGTAGCAATTAAAAGTAATGAAAATTCAAAAGCTGCTCAGATCTAGAACCATTAAATTTCAAGTTAATAAATAAAAAAGAGAAAAATAATAGAAGGAAAACTTACAACTTAAAAGTTTATTAGCAGCAACAGAATCCAACACCCAAGCAGGTTTCACTACTGGAAGCCCACCACTAAAAGACCTGGAGTAAAAACACCAACAATACAAATTATAGGAGTTAAAGAAATGCTTATTATCAGTGTTGGATGTCAAACTTGATCATGCAATGCAAACCTCAGGTTCTTAATTTTACTGTCAGGAAGGTTACTGCAGATGATATGAGTGACACGATGCCTAGAAAAATAATTCTCCAAGCGTCCTCCATGCCTTAGCATGTAACTTCGCAGTTCCTGTTAAGGTTTCAGTAAGGAAACAGTTAAATAAATATGCACACACATACTACTAATGAAATCAATGTGTGCCAATGTGCATACAAATTTGGTTTTCCTTTGATTTTATTCCAATTTCTTGGCAACACTACAGAGCATTCAACACAACTTATCAAAGTTCATCAAAACCTGACTAGGGGGAACCGTAAATCCATCAACGAAAATAGAAACCCCTTGAAAAATAGGTTTCCCACTAGTTGAACCACTGTTAGAAGAACTCGAAGCTTCAGCATCAAACTGTTCCTGTAATTTCTGATTCTTCACTGTCATGTAACTGAAACAAAATGTTGCAAACCATCAACATACATTCACGATCTCAGAATTTCTCTTATTCTTCTCCTCTTTTTCTTTCACTCATTACTTTATCACTAAGGCTCCGTTTGTTTTGAGGTAAGATGTTTTTGTCAAAAATATTTTACTCATTTTCCGTTGTTTGGTTGAACAAAAAGCAAGTCACATTTTTTTTAAAAAAAACATTTTTACATCATTTTCTCAAAAATGACCTACCTTTAAAATTTTCGCAAGTCAATTTTTACAAAGACTTTCACTCACTACATTTTCAACACATTTACCATTTTCAAATAAATATCTTCAACTCACTAAAAGGTCATAAATGACACTTTGAATTCGTTTAGGAAGTTGGTTATTTTAGTTGACTTTTTGACTTTTAAGGCCTAGCTAAAAAAAGTTGGGTTGGGAAGTTGATTGGCTTTTTTTTTTTTTAGTTAATTTGATGGTTGTGAGATAAAAAATAAAATGATTATAATTTTGATATAACATTTTGTCTTATTAGCTAAATTAGCTTATATTTTGTCTTTATTGGCTATTTTAGCAACCAAAAAAAAAAAACATTGCCAAACATAGCCAAATTGAATCAAAATTTCTCTTATAGACAATAAAATATTTTTATTTCAAGGGTCAACCAAACACCAAAAAATAAAAACAAAAACATTTTCTCTTTGTAAAATCAAGAAAATATTTTTTTTTGTAAATACATTTAAACAAACGGAGCCTAATAATGTTTGCAAGCAAACTGCCAATATATGTTAAAATAAGTACTGAGAAAATAATTTATACCATCCTCTTCTAAACTATTTGTTGTGCAAATTTAACCAAATTTGTTGAAAAACATTGGGATAACGCATCTAAATACCAGCATTCAACTTTTTAAAACCAAAAAAGAGAGAGAAATTGATTCATTTGAACTACTTATAATTATCCAACAATGCCGTGGGGGTGTTGCAATATAAACAAGTTCTACTCAGTTATCTCACTCGTGCGATTATACTGTTTCACAAAACCATCAAGAAAAACATCGAGCATACTATGGAGAGAGAGAGAGAGAGAGAGAGAGAGAGAGAGGGAACCTGCCAAAATCGGAGAAAGGCGAATTGCGGAAGGAGGAAAGAGAGGAAGAGCGAGAATTGGAGCCCCAAGCCACGCCTAGGGTTTTCTGGGTGGTCTTTTTCTTTTTATTGGTGTTGTTGTTGTTGCCATTGTTAGTGTCAGTTGAAGGGTTTGAAGAGATTGAATTGAAGCTTCTCTTCGATTTGGAGCCAGAGTTTGCAGAGCGAGACGAGTCGAAACTCATTTTTGGTTGAGATTGTTAGGGCATGTTTGGTATGATTTTTTATGAGGGTATTTTGTGGCGGCGTTGAGAAACGAAACTTGCCTGGGAAGATTGTTATTTGCGTTTAAATGAACCGGCAATCTCAGACATGTCTGTGTTTGTTTCGGAGGAGGATTGATTTACGGTCGGTGGAGTTAGAATTGAGCGTAAGTTGGATAGATTGGTTAAAAAAAAACTAATTTTTTTTTTTTTTTTTTAAAGCTCCCAAGGCACCCCCCACACACTTCATCCTGAAATTTGTTTAAAATACAAATTATGCCATGTGATTTAAAAAATTATAAATATTTTTTTATCATAATTTTTTATTCAACAAAATTAATTTCAAATTAAAATTTTATAATTATTTATCTATATAATAATAAAATTATTTAAATTATTAATTGAAATAAAATTTTAATATTATTAAAAATTATTAATTAATTTGATAATTTATTAATAAAATAATCTATTTGTTATGAAATTATAAACCTTAGAGGGTATAATGTAATTTCTAACATCACATAAGATAATTTATAATTTAAATAAACCTCAATGGGGTGTATTTATAATTTACCCAAAAATTAATTTGTAAGTAACTTCCCAAAAAAAGTTTTACACGAATATTCCTAAATGGTTTTTTTTTTTTAGGGTCCCTGGTATTAAGATTTTATAGTATGAAGGACATCTAATATTTTCATAATATCTAAGGTCCCTCAATTTGATCCAGATAAATTTTGGTCCAAAGAAATTCTGCTCCAGATAAATTCTGTCCAGAGAAATTCTCTATTTTTCTCTAAATAAATTTTGATTTTGTTGAAATGCCTTTGAGAGTACAAAGCTAAACATTAAGTTTCTGTTTCTATCAAAGAGACATTTCAACCCCAGAGAAAATCTCCTCAAACCAGATAAATTCACTTGTAAACCCCTTGAAACAATGAAAACATATCTGGAAACATAGCAAGCCATTTAATCATTTGAGCTTTAAGTCCAGATTTCAAACTTTATAGCTTCCTGAATTTATTTCAAATTCTACACAAAAGTTTACTTTATTTTTGTTATCTGCAGTTTGATAGCTTCAGTGACTTGGATACATATTCATAGAGAAAATTTCATCGCCAGATAATTTCTCTGGATTCAATCCAAATAAATTCTTTACAACTAGAGAAATTTTCTGCATCACCCAAAAAAAAAAAAAAAAAAAAAAAACCTAAAACAATTGCTTGAATTATTGAATGTCTCTGCAACTCTCTGCATCATCCATTCATCCATCAATCCCAAAAACCCAACTCAGTCAAATCTATAATTAACCAACTCTATGCATATTTATCAAGTTCCTTTTTAATTATGTTTTTGGATTTTGAAATTTCTCTAGACACTTCAACCCAGAGAAATTCTTCAAAACCAAAGAAATTCCCTTTCTACCCCAGTGGAATGAGAGCTTATACTTCAACATATCAGACCCTTTCCAACCTCCACAATCTTACTCTCGATGCCTATATCTACAACAATATCAATGCCGGCCACACTAGGTCCTTCATCGCGAAAGTTTTCCTTAACGGGACATCGTTTGTTCCCTATTCATATACTATTGTCTTACACTACCCATTGGAAAAACGTGGAATATTTTCACGTATTAGAGGGGAGCTTGCCCTTAAAGTTTATATTACTGATGATCCATCCATAAAGTCCTCTAACCCACTTCCCGCAGTTGAAGATACCCGAGCACATACCCAATTAGTTCAAAATGCTGCACCAAACATGTTTTCTAATGTCAAAACCGAGAAAAGATGTACCTTTCATCATCTTCTGAACACTAATCATATCCAACAGCAATAACAGAATTCTTCTGTTGATGTTGCAGTACCACATCATGTGAGGGTTGATGAGATGAAAGCTGAAACCGAGCCTTCGAAGCTCATCCGCATGTACTCTACTTCATCGGCACAACCATTTGACTATGCACTTAAAAAGACAAGCCCATTCATTCTCCACCACCGTCGTTGCTGCTGACGTTGTTGAGCGGCTTTGGCAACGAAGGCCTAATTGCGCTTGAAGGTGGGAAATGCCGGTGGTAGAAAAAGAGCAAGAGTGGAGGTGATGCGACGGCGACATTGTCGGAGATGAGGAGGCGACAGTGGCGCTAGATTCGCTGCACCACTAGTGAACATAGAGTCGACTTTGAAGAGTCTCTGTTCATCTTCGGTCCATCTATTTACAGCAAATGATCTCGGTCTAAATCTTTGGGGGGTGAAGAGCAATAAGAGGAAATACACAATTCAATGCACAATAATATCTTTTGGAGTTGATGTAGGGGGGAGAGAGAGAGAGAGAGATAGAGGGAGAAGAGATAGACTAAACTCAGTTTTTTAAGCCTTTTGTTTCTTCTTAAATTTCTCAGTGATATATGAGTTTGGGATTGAAGGACTTTAGATATCATAAAATAATATTGTGGATCTCTTCCATTATTAAAAGTGGGAGAGGGACCTTAGACTAATTTTTTCATTCTTAAATGATTGGGAAATATATTTTTTTGTTATTATTTTAATTTCTTAAATTACAAAAATATACAAATATTTTTTTAAATTATTAAAAAATATCACTTTACTTTCTAAGTTATAAAAACATACAATCGAACTCCCTTTTATAATTTACGAAGTAAAATGATACTTATTAACAATTTATAGAGGCAAAATAATAATTCTTAATAATTTAGGAGTCTCCATATAATAACCTTAACAAATTATAGTACAAATCAGTCCACCCCTTTCATTTATAAAATACTAATTATAAAATAAAGTGGAAAAATACAAAACAGTATGTTTAGTTCAATTTTTTAGATTCAATTTCCTTCAAATTGAGCTTTTTATTTTTTGTAATTTTTTTTTTATTTCTAGTCAATATTTTTAAAATTTTAAGTCATTTTTTTTTTTTATATTTTTTTAGATACAGCTCACTTAGATATATTCAGAAACTAAAATATTTGTAAAAAAATATATTTTAAAATTTGTTTGGTAAATCTAAAATTTTTTAAAAATTCTTAGAAAAAAAAATGGTGAAAAAAAAAGCGAAAAATAAAAAATTTCAATTTTTTGAAAAAAATGAATCATGAAAATAGGAACCAAACAAGTTGAATAGTATTATTTATAGTTGTAGATTAAAATATTTATTTTTATCATTTAATTTTGTTAACATTTTAAATTTAAATAATAAATCATTTTAAATAATTTAATAAAAAAATAAAAATAAAAACTTAACAATTCATCTCTATTCAACTTGACTTAACATCAAGCCTATTCTACCTATCCTAGGCTGAGTATAATAGGCTTGATGTTAAATTAAGTCGATATTTTCTTATTATATAGTGCAAATTCGACACCAACCAAAACCAGATAAGTTTGTCCATTCTTAATAATTGGCCAATAAAAAATCACAAATAAATTAAGTGGACAAGTATTGTCTTCTATTAACCTAACATTGATGTGATCGCAATTGCAAATCAATATTGCTTATTGGAGGGTGATACTAGCAGGTAGTATTTGTGGTGCATTTATAGATTTCTAGCAATTTTTTAAAACATTATTTCTAATTAGTTTCTTAACTATGAACAAAAATAAGAGAAATTTAAATTATTTGTGATATTTATTTGGGTTAATTGTTAGACTTGATAATTGTTAACTTCCTAAATATTGTTAAACTAATAAAGTGATATCAAATTTTATATTTATATAAGCACCACGTAACAACCTCTCCAAGACAAAAAAAAAAAAAAAAAAATCAAAAACAAAAACAAATTAATATATTGGGGTTGTCTAGCATCCTCTATATTAATATTTTTTTTTTTATCATTTTGAAGTCACATCATTTTTATATTTTTTATATATATTTTAAAAAAAATAAAAAATACACTTATTTAAATTATTCCAAACAATTCCTTACATTATTATATTTTTTATAAAAAATAAAAAATACACTTATTTAAATTATTCCAAACAATCCCTTACATTATTATATATTTTTTTGGTTCACTATCATTTTTTTTTGGATAGATAAATTTATGTTAAATATTGATTTTATTTGGGCAAATTACATATACTTCTCTTGAGGTTTGGCTAAATTACAGATATCCCATGAGGTTTTGAAAATTACATCTTACCCCTAATGTTTATGTTTTCATAACAATTTATCCCCCAAGGTTTAAATTTCATAACAAATTACTCCCTAATTTGTTATGTAAATACAGCATTTAAGAGAAAATTTGTAATTTCTCAAACCTTAGGATGTATTTATAATTTAGCCAAACCTCGAGGGATATATGTAATTTGCCCATTTTATTTTAAGCAAAGAATAAATTTGTATATTTTAAAAGGAAACAGCTCGCCTCAAATCTAAGATCGGATTAGACGGTACTGTTTGCTTTGTAGAGGCTTATCACGAGTCTTGTTTTGATAATTCGAGCCGTTCAATATGTAGAAATTGTCGAATACTGTATTATTGTAAAAAATAATATTGATTGGATATCGATAGCTATCTCATCGGATCAATTTTTTGTCAACCGTTAATTTGTTTACCGTCATTTTTTTTAATACAAAACTGATTTGATCACATAACTATCGATACCCGATCAATATAATTTCTTATAGACATATAATGCTCAACGAGATATACATATTGTGATTCAAATTGTCAAAAAAGAAATTGGTGATGAACCTCCACAGATTAAACAATGCCGTTCAATCCAATCTCAGTTCGGAGTCAAGCTGCTCCCATTTTAAAAAGAGTAGTTTGTAATAAACAAATAGCGTGACGTGAGCTTATTAGCGTCGTTAACGAAGCAAACCTGTATAACCTGTCATTGTCACATCAATAATAGAATAGAATAACCCCTTGTTGTTTTTGTGATCTTCTCCTTCACTCATTTCTTTTTACTATTAGGTTTAGGTGTCTCCAATGGAAGAAGATGGTGATCGGGTTCTGGTGCGACGACCCTCGGAGAATTACTCGTGGGAACCAAGAAGCTCATCAATTGAATTTGAAACAGAAGAGACTTCGAATTCGAAGGCTCTAAAGGTTGAGTTCAGTGGTCCAGCTAAGTACTGGACCGATGCAATTCCAATCGGCAATGGCCGACTCGGTGCTACGGTTTGGGGCAGTGTTGCTTCTGAGACCCTCAATCTCAACGGTAACAACCCACCTCCTCCTCTGACTTTCCTCTCTGACTTTCCTCTCCTATTTGTTTGGTTGCCAAGAAAATAAAATGACTCAGTAATAAAATAATTTTTTAATTTTATCAATTTAAATTTACTGATAAGAAAAAATGTTAATTATTAAACTCAGTGTAAGATCACCTTGCTTGGTTATCATTTTTTAAAATCGCTTTTCAAAAATTATACTTTTTTATTTTTCGTGTTTTTTTGTTTTATTAATTTTTAAAAATATTTTAAGTAATTTTTTTAATTTTTAGACATACTTAATATAAATATACTTAAAAAGTAAATATTTTTTGAAAAAAACTTTTTAAAAAGTCACTAAATACCAAAAATACAAAAAAAAAAAACTAGAATTTAGTATATTTTTTATATTTTTATGTATTTATTAATTTTTTAAAATATTTTTTCACAAATTTTTTACTTTTTAGATATATTTAAGTAAGGTGTATCTAAAAAAATAAAAAAATGTTTAAAATTTTAAAAATATTCACTAAAAATAAAAAAATACAAAAATAAAAAATTTAATTTTTAAAAAATTTAATTTAAAAAACTCAAAGCAAGCACGCTGAATATTGTTGTCGAGTTTAATGGCTATGCTGGTTTGGTTTCATAAAGTTGAATTTTTGTTATTTTTCGTATTTTTTTAATTATTTTTTTTAATATTTTAAATAATTTTAAATTTTTTAAATATACCTAATATAAATATACTTAAAAAAATATAATATTTGTGATTTTTTTTTATAAATTTACTAAAATACAAAAAATACAAAAAATTAATATATTTTCATAATTTTGTATATTTATTATTTTTTTAAAATAATTTTTTATAAATATTTAACTTTTTGAATATATTTAAATTTAAGTAACGCGCATATTAAAAAGTAAAAAAAAAAAAAATTAGTTAAAATTTTAAAAATATTCGCTAGAAAAAAAACACGGGAAAAAACTAAGGCTCCGTTTGGTAAGTCTCTCAAATTATAGTTCCACCTATTAATTTAATTGCGGTGTTTGTTTTGAGTTTTCAAATCATAATTCTACACAAATTTCTCAAAACTCAATTCAAAACATAATCATTACTTTTCAAAACTTATAACCAAACACATAATTCAAAACTCTTTTTAAAACTCAATTTAAATCAATATTTTAATTTTGTTAAGATTTTAAATATTTTAATATTTAAATATGTTACGATTTTTTTAATTTTTTGAATGTTTTTAAATATTTTAATTTTTAAATATTACGATTTTAATTTTTAAAATTTAAAATATTTTATACAAATAAATTCAAACTCAATTTTATAAAAATATTTTAAAATATTTTAATTTTTTTGTTATGATTACGATTTGAGTGTAGGGTTGTGAAAGTAGTATGGAGTTTTGAGTTATGTGTTTGGTTATGAATTTTAAAAATAATTTCTTAATTGAGTTTTGTTTTATGTGTTTGGTTACGATTTGAGTGTAGTAAAGTTGTTTTTAAATTTAAAATATTAAAATTTTAAATTATTTAAATTTTTTGAATATTTAAATTATTTAAATTTTTACGATTTAAATTATTTAAATATTTATTTAAATTTTTTACTTATTAAATTTTTTAGATTATTTAAATTATTTAAATATTTATGATTTAAATTTTTTGAATATTTATTTTGAAAAGAAATTATTTCCTTTAAAGTATTTTCAATTAAAAAATTGATTAATGTTATTTTCTGTAAATAATAGATTTTTTTAATTGAATTTTAAAAAGAATTTGGTTATGAGTGTTGATCATAATTTTCAATAGTGAGAAAGTAGTGTGTTTTGTTATGAGTTATAACAATTTGAATTAAGTTTTGAAAAAAACATTTTCAAAACTCATAACCAAATAAATTTTCTTACTTCACATGTCAAATCAAACATTCAAAACTCAATTCCACACTTAATTCAAAACTCAATTTAACACTCTATTAAAAAATCATAACTAAACAAATTTTCTACATTCAAATCATAATTTCAAAACATACAAACTCAAAATACAACTCATATTTTTAAATTATAGTTAGAAAGTCTTACCAAACGAAACCTAAATTTTTTAAAAAATGAAACAAAACACAGGTATTTTTTAGGATTTTACTTAACAAAAATAAACTGATTTTTGATGAAAAATAAATCAAAATTATGATTTAAATTGGCAAAATTAAAATTTTAATTTGTTATAAATTCAAATACTGAGAGTTTTTTTTTTTTTTTTGAAAAAACATTTTTAAATTGAAGTTGTTTATTTTCTGCGTTTTCTTGGAATTGAAGTGATGTATCGTTTCTAGACAAAAAGGTTTGGTTCTATTTCTTTACTGCATTTTCTTGAAAACAAATGGATGGTTAAAGCACAGTTGAGTTGTCACTAAAATTGTTTAAAATGGTTATTTGACTTGAGTTGTCTGTTTTATGGTCTCGTATTGGTCTCAGTTGAGTATTTTATACATGCATTTTATTAGTTCATATAGTTTAATTTGGATACGACTCTGTTTGATGACTAAAAGAGAAACAGAGGAACTGAAAAGAGAACGTATTTTTGAATCTTCTCCGTGTTTGCTATTATGAATTCTGAAAAACATATAACCAATTTTTTGGGGAGGAATGAAATTGAAAAAAATAAGAGAATACTTGCCTCTACATTTAATCGTATACATTATTATAAATTGAAGCAATTGAAATTTCTCACTCTCTGATTATGAGAGTAATGCTTAAGCCAGATAATTTGAATTGTTTTGGTAGAGGACACTCTTTGGACTGGGATTCCTGGGAACTACACAGACCCAGATGTTCCTGAGGCACTATCTAAGGTCAGAAAGCTTGTTGACAATGGCCAATATGCTGAAGCTACTATTGAAGGGGAAAATTTGTTAGGCGGTCTTTGTGAAGTATGTTGCTTCATTACCTTTATTGCAGCTGTTTTCTTAGTTTCATTACTAATTGTTCGATAAATGTTCCCTACTAAATATGTAACGTTATAAATTTGTAGAATTTTAACACTGATTCCAACCCTGTTGACTATTAGATGATTAGCTTGTTTGGTAAAGTCTCTTGGTGGTGGTATCAAAAACTTCATCCCGAATAGGAAGGGTTATGGGCATTGGGGGGGGGGGGGGTTCCCCCTTCATGTGGCCATCACCATTGGATCAAAGCAAAACGTCAAGAAGTTTTTATATTTCTAAAAGATGTCTATGCAGACCAGTTTCCGCAATAGAGTAAGATGGAACTTCGTGGACGAACCCTGGTGCACCGATGGGTGAAGGTCTGCACAAGGAACAAATAGTTAGGCTGCCTGACCAGGGGTTGGTCGGAAACCCCTTCGACGGTCGAGTCAATACTGGAGTTTGGTAGAGACAAGATAGAGAAAACCAGTGTGTTTCTAGAGTTAAGAGATCACCCCTTTCAAGGAGAGTAAGGTTACCTTTTATAAGGATCGTATGATTTATTCATCAAGCTCCATCGTTCTCTACCTGGTCCTCAGCCGTGATGGTAGCACATCCCTTAATAGAGGGGAGCAAGTTCTGTCATTCGCGGGCACCACGTCCTTTTTGCTTTACATGGTATTGATTAATCTGTTAGCACTGATGTGTCGTAGAGTGGGAGCCTTGGAGCCCAAGTTATGGACTTACCCACTTCGGAGTGGGGAGTGGTGCTAGGGCTAGGCCCATGGTCTTCCCCTCTTCGGAGTGGGGAGTGGGCCAAGACTAATTTCTTAGCTCGGCCCATCATAGAGTGGAGAGAGAGAACCCACTTCGGAGTGGGGACCTTCGTTTAGTCCAACGAGGCTTCATACAAATAGGCTTAAGTACGGAGTGGGGACCTTCGTCCAGTCCAACTAGGCTCCATACAAATAGGCTTGAGTACGGAGTGGAGACCTTCGTCCAGTCTAACGAAGTTCCATACAAATAGGCTTGAGTACGGAGTGTGGACCTTCGTCCAATCCAACGAGGTTCCATACAAATAGGCTTGAGTACGGAGTGGGGACCTTCGTCCACTCCAACGAGGTTCCATATAAATAGGTTTGAGTAATTGTGCCCCCTTCATTTGCCCTCTAGCTAGCACTAAAAATTATTGAGTGGAAGCCATTATTTGTATCTCGGCCCAATTTGCTTAAACTTTACGTCGATCTTCAAATTTATTTATTTATTTTATTTATATATATATATTTGTTTTTAAAATAGTCATCTCGGCCCACTCACAGATTTTGATTAGGCATGTTGTCTTGGCGACGACCTTTTGACTTGGAATTGCCAAGTTTGCTAATTTAAATACTTGGATTTGCATAGATTAGCTGGGTGGGCCCTGAAATCCAGCAAGTTTATTATTGCTTTTATTTGTATGGCCCGTGTTCATGGCCTTTAACTTATAAACAATTTGAATGAGTGCTTGCTGGGCCATGATTCTTGACTTTTGAACATTATTATTATTATTATTTATATATATATATATTTTAAAAAAATTAATCATTACTTCGGTCCTTGAGTAGCTTGGTTGTGATAAAGTTATACCGTAAATAATAATAAACAATTCTTTTTTCTTTTTTTTTGTGAAAGTGTTGGAGTTCGGCTAGCTAGACATTGTCATTTTGTAAAGCCGAGCTCCTCTTTTTGTAATGGATGCTTTATAGTAATGCCATGCTTTGTTGCACTTTTGTATGTCTTGAACTTCAATTTCTAATTTTTGCTTGCATGTGTTATGCTTGCCCCCGACCGAGCAGGGGCTCCCTAGAGAAGGAGGCCGCGTGTGCGGTCTGATTAGGCTTTGTGCCGTACAAAAATTGGAAGAAATAACTTTTGATGCCCCAATCCGAGCAGAGACGCCGTAGGGAAGGAGGCCATTTGTTCGGTAAAACTAGGCTTTGTGCCTTAGAAAAATTTGAGAAAATAATTTTCCATGCCCTTCGGCCAAGCAGAGGCTTCGTGGCCGAGCGGACCGTCTATTCAGGCAAAATAGGCATTGTGCCTTAGAAAAATTAGAAGAAAGAACTTTCCATGCCCCTAGCCGAGCAAAGGCTCTGAGATTATATAGGGCGTCTAATCGGGTAGACCAGGCTTTGTGCCTTAGAAATGTCTAGTTGGATTCGGCCGAGTATTTCGTTGCTCGGCCTTTACTTGATTCGGTCAAGCTTAACTCATCGTAGAGTGTAACTTGGCTCTGCGTTGAGCGCGAGTTGTTATCATGGACCATGCTTTCAAGTAACGATATTTGGCACAAATTCCACCAAGCTATACCACTTGGCGCCCTACTCTGACCAAAGGGCCGAGTTTGCAGGCTGGGGTGTAGGTTAAGACCTGTAACCCGTTCTTGCTCAATTGCCGAGCGAAAATATGTACGACACATATGAAAGCGTTGAAAATATGTACGACACAGATGTTCTTTAGGGCATTAGTGTGAAGATGCTGGATCCCTCGCTGATCGATGTGAAGATGACGTTGTTCATTAGCCTTGGGGCTTAGTCCTCTGGTGGAAGGGCTGGGGGTTGTCCCTGTTTTGCCCTTATCTTTTCCACATCGATCCATTGCTGGAGGTGGCCGATAGTGACCAAGTCTTCGAGATGCCTCTTAAGGTCTCTGCAGTTTTGCGTCTTATGTCCTTTCTCACGATGGTAGGTGCACTGCCACTCCTGGTTGCGCCGAGCAGGGTCCCCCATCATCTTAGGAGGCCAAACAAAGTAGGGTTCTCCCTTTATCTTTTCCAAGAGCCAGGGCCGGCCCTGGGGCATAGGCCACAAGGCCATGGCCTAAGGCCCCTTAAAATAGACTCAAAAAAGGTGCCCCCTCCTATTATAATTTAGTATAATATATTAGGTATGTTTTAAGTTTAAAAAAATTAAAAAAGGTTCAAACTAACTTAAAATAAATTGACCCATTAAAAAATTGAAAGGTCATTCAAAAAAATTAGCATTGTTATCCATTAGAAAATAGACCCAAAAAAGGGGTCTCTCTTATTATAGTTTAGTCTAATATTTAAGGGAAATTTGGCTATAAAGCCCATTTACCTTCCTTTCATTGTTAAAAGGACTAAGAAAAAAATTATACTTTCTAAACCCCCTCATAATTATAAAGTCTTGCATAAAGGACAAAATTTATTATTTAAATATTTTATTAGACTATTATACCCTCAACTAAATTTTCCCACCTTTTCCACCCACTCTTTCCCCACCTTCCATGTCTCTCTCCTCCCTCTTTCCTTTCTGACTTTGTTCTCCGCCGATGTGCTCCTCCTTCCAGATCTGAAGCCCTGTTTCTCGACAATTTTGGTAACTTCTTCTCCGGCGATGATAGCAACGTCATCGTCATCACTCTCCTAGCCAAGTCCAATCAGTTATCAAGCAAAACTCCAACGATCAACAATGCCGAAACCGATCTCTACGAAGAACTCATCAAGAACATCGGGAACGAAATCAATTACGGGCCGGAAAATTGTCCTCCGGTGCTGGAATCGAACGAGATCGTCTACGAGGAGAAACAGATCGTCTCTAAATTGAGGTATGTTTGGTGGAGTTGTTTGGTTATACATATTTTTTTAAACACATTTGAGTTTTGAATATGTATATATATATATATATTTGTGTGTATGAGTGTTGTTGAACACATGTATTATTTTTATTGAGATTTGTGATTGTTGATCGAGTTTTAGAAGTTTTTCTTCTCAATTAGATATGTTGATTTGTTGATTAATTTGTTTTGTTTTGTTTTGTTTTTGTTTGTTTGTTTGTTTTTTTTTTTTATATTTTTTTTTGTTGTTTTTTATCTAATTTTATTTAACAGAAGCAGAGTAAAATTTTATTCTGGTTCTATTGCTTTGTTTTTTGTTTCAGATAATGAGAGTAAAATTTTACTCTTGTTCTATTGCTTTGTTTTTTGTTTGAGAGAATTAGAGTAAAATTTTACTTTGGGGTTAGAATGACAGTAAAATTTTACTGTCAAGAGGTGGTCATTGCCAAACACTTCAGCCGCCACAAACACTGCCTTCACTTTTTTACTTTTGTGCAGAGTAACATTTTACTTTTAGCTTCAGAGTCTCACAGTTTACTTGTTTTTCAGAGTAAAATTTTACTTTTATACAGAGTAAAATTTTACTTTTGTGTAGAGTCTAACATTTTACTAGTTTTTCAGAGTAAAATTTTACTTTTATACAGAGTAAAATTTTACTTTTAGCTTCAGAATCTCACAGTTTGCTCGTTTTTCAGAGTAAAATTTTACTTTTATACAGAGTAAAATTTTACTTTTGTGTAGAGTTTAACATTTTACTAGTTTTTCAGAATAAAATTTTACTTTTATACAGAGTAAAATTTTACTTTTAGTTTCAGAGTGTAACATTTTACTCTTATTCAGAGTAAAATTTTACTTTCATAAAGAGTAAAATTTTACTCTGAAATACACAGTGAAGATGGCTTAATAGAAGAGTTGATAGATATGAGGGTAATATAGTAAAAGAAACAAATTTTAAAATATTAGGGGGTTTTGAAAGTACTTATATAATTCTTGTCCTTTTGAAAGACAAATTAGATAGTAAGGGGGCTATCACCAAATCTCCCATATATTAAGTATATTTTAAATCCAAAAAAAATTAAGGAAGGCCCAAATTAACTTAAAATAAATTAATCCATTAAAAAATTGAAAGACCCATTTAAAATAATTAGTATTGTTATTTAGTGAAAATGATTTTGCAAAAAAATTAGATTATGCAAGTATGATTGATTTATTTGCTTCTAAAAATACAAGAAGAGTGAGGATCAAGCGATACTTATTAGTTATTGTAATGTAATGCTAAGTATTTTTTGTGATTTTGACACAAATCTTTTGTCCTTTACTTTAAATTTTTTTTTTTCATTCAATGAAAAAAAAATGTGAAGGGCCCCAGAAATTTATTAGTTAATTATCGGCTTTGGGTCCCGAAAATCTCAGGGTCGGGCCTGCCAAGAGCCTGTAGATCAGCTCCATGAACACAGTGGTTATGGCTTCGTAGGATTTACTCATTTCTTCTTCGGTTTGCATGGTCGGTTGCTTATTTTGGTCATACCTTCTTCTTTGGTCCTCTCTCCTAGGCTGTTCGGCCCTATGTTGCCAAGAGGCCTTAACTCCCTCATCTGCAATTGCACTTGTATAGAGGCTGTGTCATCTTCCACACGGGCTCACTTCTCTATTCGAGCCCTCAGCTCTTTCAAGTCAGAGGCGGGTTGTTTTGTCAATGACTGCCTGAGCTTATATAAAGGGAGGAGGCCTTGTTTGAAGTATAGAGCTGCCAATGGCTCACTACAAACATTTTCTTCCAAATCGCCATATGCCTTCCAATATCGCCGAGCGTATTCGCGCAAAGACTCCTTTTTATCCTTCCGAGTATTGAACAAGGTATCCAATCCCTTCGGGATTCGGTTATTAGAAACAAACTGTGTGAGGAAGGCTTCGGAGAGCTGAGTCCAATCATAGATTGATTGAGGAGGAAGCTTGTCATACCACCGGAGGCCGTGCTCACCAAGACTAGAGGCAAAAACCTTGCACATGAACGCATCGTTCTGATTCCAAAATGACATCATTTGGCGATAATGGCTGATATGAGTCAGGGGGTCTGACTTCCCATCATAGAGGATGAATTTCGGTGGACTGTACTTATGAGGAGCTTCCACCGCTTCAATCTTAGGGCAAAGGGGGGAAAAGACTAGTCGGTCCAGAGCACGACGCTCTATCTGATGAACGGACCGATCTAGATGCTCCTTTTCCCTTTCTAGTTCGACCGTCGGTCATTTCCTTAGTTGTCGTTCAACCATGTCCTCAAGTCACGTGGTCGCTCGTCACGACGGTGCGGAGGAGGAGAGATTGCTGAATAATGATTAATGGACTTTTGTCTCTTGCGAGAGTCTTCTCGGGGATTCTCTGTCCTACTACTGGCTCCCTCACTGCGTACCGGAATCGGCCGGCTACGCTCACCACGAGCAAGACCGTAGTTAGATCGTTTACGTCGTGGGGGCGGCGGAGGAGTGTGCCTCCGTTGCTACAACGATCCCCTTCCGGACTTCCTTAGCTCACCCTAAGGTATTATCTGCTTCCTCAGTTGAGCACGTAGCTCCTCAATCTCTAGACTCATCGAGTCGATGACATGATCATGGATTCACGGTGGTCCTTTTCAACAAACAGCCGTTGAGATGATTGATAGGCGGCGACATGACGTCGCTTCACCGTATGGAGGGTCGGATTGTCGTGGTCCATCAGGTTGTCGTTCCCGGTAGGGAAGGCCAGACCCGTGTCTTTGGTTCTCTCCGTTCCTGGAGTCTTCTCTCCCATCCCAAGTTACGAGGTTCCTTCAATATCCATCGTCGGAGTTCGTCACAAAGCAATCAGAGAACGATTCCCATAGACGGCGCCAAATGTGCAGACTAGTTTCCGTAATAGAGTAAGATGGAACTTCGTGGACGAACCCTGGTGCACCGATGGGTGAAGGCCTGCACAAGGAACAAATAGTTAGGCTGCCCGACCGGGGGTTGGTCGGAAACCCCTCCGATGGTCGAGTTAGTACCGGAGTTTGGTAGAGACAAGATAGAGAAGACCAGTGTGTTTCTAGAGTTAAGAGATCGCCCTTTTCACGGAGAGTAAGTTTATCTTTTATAAGGATCATATGACTTATTCATCAAGCTCCCTTGTTCTCCGCCTGGTCCTCAGCCGTGATGGTAGCACATCCCTTAATAGAGGGGAGCAAGTTCTGTCATTCGCGGACACCACGTGCTTTTTACTTTACATGGTATTGATTGATCTATTAGCACTCACGTGTCGTGGAGTGGGAGCCTTGGAGCCCAAGTTATCGACTTACCACTTTGGAGTGGGGAGTGGTGCTAGGGCCAGGCCCATGGTCTTCCCCTCTTCAAAGTGGGGAGTGGGCCAAGACTGATCCCTTAGCTCGGCCCATCATAGAGTGGAGAGAAAGAGCCCACTTTAGAGTGGGGACCTTCGTCCAGTCCAATGAGGCTTCATACAAATAAGCTTGGGTACGGAGTGGGGACCTTCGTCCAATCCAATGAGGTTCCATACAAATAAGCTTGAGTACGGAGTGGGGACCTTCGTCCACTCCAACGAGGTTCCATATAAATAGGTTTGAGTAATTGTGCCCCCTTCAATGTCCATAATTAAATCCTTGTACCAATTCAAACATGTAATTTGTGAGATATCCACCACTGAGTGTGTATTTGGTCTTTTTCTTGAGCCAAAACTTGACTTTTCCCCTGGAAGAGTTAAAATCGAGAGAGAGAGAGAGAGAGATCCTTCCATTAAGGCTCCTATGCAAATGTAAAAAAACCAAGGTGATTCATGCAAGATATAAAAATAGATTTACATTCACATGGCTTGATTATGAGTCAAAGTTGATAACCTTCTATCTTGATGACTAAGAATTCATGCTATAAAAGACAGCTTGAATTTGTTATCGAATTATATCCTTGTAATTTCTTGTGATGATGAAGGTTTACCAGCTACTGGGTGATATCAAGCTAGAATTTGATGCTTCTCATGCTGCATATAATGAAGAAACGTATCAGAGAGAGCTGGACTTGGATACTGCAACGGCAAAAGTTAAATATTCTGTAGGTGAAATTGAATTCACAAGGGAACATTTTGCCTCAAATCCAGATCAAGTGATCGTGACAAAGATTTCTGGAAACAAATCAGGCTCTGTCTCCTTTGTGGTGTCTTTAGACAGCCAGCTCCATCATCATTCATATGTAAATGGAAAAAATCAGATTATCATGGAGGGAAGTTGTCCTGGTAAAAGAATCCCACCGAAAAAAGTGAATGAAAATGACAATCCCAAGGGAATTCAGTTTTCTGCAGTTCTTGAGTTGCAGATCAGTAATGGTGTGGGTACTATACATGTTTTGGATGACAAGAAATTAGAGGTTGAGGGTTCTGATTGGGCTGTTCTGCTTCTAGTGGCATCATCTTCATTTGACGGGCCATTCACTAAGCCTATAGATTCAAAAAAAGATCCTACTTCCGAGTCTCTAGCCACGTTGAAAGCAATAAGAAACTTGTCGTATTCTGATCTTTCTGCACGGCATTTGGATGACTATCAAAACCTTTTCCGCCGTGTCTCACTGCAGCTCTCAAAAAGCTCCAAGAATGTTGGAGAAGATGAGTCTATAGAGATGAAGAAACTTTTGTCTTGTGCAACTGATGTATGTTTAGAAGGTAGTGACAATAAGACGGTTTCAACAGCAGAGAGGGTGAAATCCTTTCAAGCTGATGAAGATCCTTCTTTGGTTGAGCTTTTATTCCAGTTTGGTCGATATCTGCTTATTTCTTGTTCACGGCCTGGAACTCAGGTGGCTAACCTGCAGGGAATATGGAACAAGGATATCGAGCCAGCATGGGAGTAAGCTCTCTCTCTCTCTCTCTCTCTCTCCCTCTGGTTTTGCATATTATCTTAGGCTACTTCTAGTTTTCCTTTTTCAAAATAGTGATGCCGCCATCTATGTTTCGGAAGGTTGTTCATATGATATTGGGAATGTTCCTAATTCATTTGGATATCTTGGTGATTTTAAAATTTTTAAGTGCACCTAACGAAAGGAATTTCTTTTTTACTTTAAAGTTCGTATAGTGGCTGGAATTTTTTTCTCCTTTTGAACTTTCACCCAAATGAAAGTGCATATTTACTATTATTTTTCTATTTTGTATTTTTTTCCCTTTTTCCTCTTCAATGACAAGTTTGTTTGCTTAAGAGGGTTTTAAAAGGGAGATGGGAGAGACGTTGAAGATAGTAAACCATAAAAGGAGCAATATTGCCTTTTACCTTTTTACTTCATTTTGTATTCATCATTATATGTAATATGACTAAACAGCTTTCTTGTTGATAACAGCGTATTGACAAAATTATTTACGATTTTTTATTTTTCTTATCTATTCACGTCCTCTTATACGGACAGTTACTTACATGAATGTTGTTTTCTCCCAGGTGTGCTCCTCACTTGAATATTAATCTTGAAATGAACTACTGGCCTTCTCTCCCTTGCAACCTTCATGAGTGCCAGGAGCCTCTGTTTGATCACATTTCATTTCTGTCAATCAATGGGACTAAAACTGCCCAAGTAAGAATTTCTTTTACCGAATGTACCATTTGTAGTCATGAATTACTCATTATAGTCATCTTATCTTAACATATATAGGAATATGTGTCTACACATACTCATGCTTCTTCCAAATTTAGAGATGCTGCAAGCCTACAAGTCATCATTTGAAGGTAGTAAATTTTTTTGAAACAGTAGTCAACAAGGAAGTATAAAAAATGCATTCATATGAAATTCTACATCATATTTGGTAGATGGCCCCATGGAGACGCTAATTTGTCAACAAGTGATCAGTATGATGTGATCCTTGCTATTCTTGTGTTTGACATGCATGCCCTACAAGTAAAAAGAATCACAAGGCTGGAAAACGGTGTGATATTTTCTAGTGGTCCAAGCCCAGGATGAACTCTATGATCTATTGTTTTCCGTGATAAGTTGTTTTTATACATATTCTCTATGAAAACTCTATTTTTAGTTGAATGTTACAGGTGAACTATGAAGCAAGTGGTTGGGTGGTACATCATGTGTCCGATATATGGGCAAAATCATCTCCATTGCAAGGGATGACTGTCTGGGCTTTATGGCCAATGGGTGGAGCATGGCTTTGCACTCATCTGTGGGAACATTATGCTTTTACAATGGACAAAGTGAGCAACTATCCTCTTTACCTTTGTCCTCTCTTGTGTTCTAGTGGTTCTAGTGTTCAGAATGAAGGCCAGATGCATCATAAATAAACTTCTAATTTTCAAAAAAAAAAAAAAAAAAACGTGTGTATAAAATGTTGGTTGCTTGGATATATGGTAAGGTCATCTTATCTAGTTATAGTTAAAATCAGGATGAAAATTATATTTAAAATACCATCTACAAGAAGACAAGGGTAACCAAAGTGAAGGATCTACTTGTAAGAAAAAGATTCATATGAGCAAAACCCCAAGTGATTGGAAGTAGCACATTACATGTAGAGGCTGTTAAAATTTGTTGTACTATTGGCTATCTATAACCTTGTGATTCAAACTTAAGTATTTAGCTAAAGCATCCAAGTAGAGATGAAATATACGTTTTGAATAGATTCTTCAATAATGTCCTTTTGTTTATGGGAATTGACTAGTTCATCTTTATTATCCTTGTATGCACATGCATTACGACGTCACAATAGAGTATTGTATTATTTAGTTTTTCTCGTAATATTTAAAACTTTCTGGTAGACGAAATTGCGGCTAATCGTTTGATATAATTAGGTTTTTCTAGAAAATAAGGCATATCCCTTGCTGGAAGGATGTACTTCATTTCTTTTGGATTGGTTGATCGAAGGCCGAGGAAGATACCTTGAAACCAACCCATCAACCTCTCCAGAACACAATTTTATTGCCCCTGATGGCAGGATTGCTAGTGTGAGCTACTCATCAACCATGGATATGTCAATCATCAGAGAAGTTTTCTCTGCAGTTGTTAGTGCTGCTGAGGTAATTCTCCTATTTTCACTCGTCAAAAAAAAAAAAAAAAAAACCTTTGTTTTCTCTCTTTACAAAAAGATTTGTGAACAGGTCTTGGGAAAAAGTGAGGATGATCTGATTGAAAGAGTTCGTAAAGCTCAACCTCGGCTTTATCCAACAAAAATTGCTATGGATGGATCCATCATGGAATGGGTATGTGAAAAAACTTGAATTCACATTTCCAATATTTTGCACTTCTGGTAAAATAACAAAATTTGCTGGGATTTTATTCTAAGCTGAGAAAAAAGAAACCTATTTGTCTGTGTCATGGTAGGCCGAAGATTTTGAGGACCCAGACATGCATCATCGGCATCTATCACACCTATTTGGGTTGTTTCCAGGGCACACAATTACTCCTGAGAAAACTCCTGACTTATGTAAGGCTGCGGCATATACTCTCCACAAAAGAGGTTTGTATGTAAAATATGCATAGGAAGAAAAGGGTTAGCAGAAATTGTGATTAAAAAGAGTTCAAATGATGTCACTTCCTTAATTGAAAAGATCTTTGCATGGATGCAATTAGTTAAAAAATGAATAAAATTGCTAAAGCTGTATGTGCTTGCGTTGGTTCAGAGATTGCTTGCACTTGGAACCTAGCCAGGGAATTTTGTTGGACTCTAACACTCTGTTTGTTTTCAGCGGCGTTTGTATCAACATAAGACAACCACTAGAGCATTAGTTTCAAGGTTGCAACTAAACATAAGAAAGCATTTTTAATGGAAATATTTTCTGTTTCTGTCGAAACAAACGGAGCGTTAAGGCAGATCACTATTTTCTGGCAATTGGTGACTACTATCTTGCAATCATGTTTTTCTCTTTCTTCAACTTCATTTTGTCAACCGAATTTCTTTCTTATAATTCCTATTATACCTATATCATGAGCATGGTTATACACCATGCGAACCACGCAAGCCACTCCCTTGGCGCACTCCCTTAGTCGTCTCCCTTGGCACACCATCAAAGCCGCCCCCTGGCGCATCTATTGTCATCATCATTCAACACCACGTTATAAGTTATGTGTGTGTCATGCTTGTTGGTTCAACTTTCAGTTCTTCTACATCGGTCCTATTTACATCTTTATCAAGAATGATATTCAGCAATTGGTACACACTGTGGTTCAAAATTTTCTTCTCTGGAAGCAGGGGAGGATGGTCCAGGATGGTCAACAGCTTGGAAAACTGCTATATGGGCACGCCTTCACAACAATGAGCACGCATATAGGATGGTCAAGCATTTATTCAAATTGGCGGATCCTGATCCTAAAATCGGTTTTGAAGGCGGACTTTACAGCAATCTTTTCACTGCACATCCACCTTTCCAAATTGATGCCAACTTTGGGTAAGCAGCATTCGTTGAATGTGTCAATCTATATGCACCAATTCCAATTCCACCTGCTGACTTGCCATCGTTAAATATTTAAATTCTAGCATACCTGGTTGTGTCTGCATGCCTTTCTCAGACATAGATTTCATATTATGTGTTTGAAAGTGTTTTGCATCACATTATTGTCAAATTTATTTTATTATTTTTTATAGATTGTTGAACACATTTTAGAATATGCAGTTTCTTCCAGAATTCTGTTCTGTTTTAAATCAGTAAATTTCTAGATTACGTATATTTTGATTTTTTGCAAATTGTCAAATTCTAATGGGCTTTAATCACTGAAAGAATTCATGTTTATTGAACTTGTAAAAGGGGGAAAAAAAAACTATAAAGGAACCTCTCTCTCATTTTCAATTCCCAAGCCTTTTTAAATAAATAAATACAATCGGTAGGAGGGAAATAGGGAAAGGGAATCTGCATTCGTAGCGGTTAGATTCGAACCCAGGTTTCACACTAGGTAAGGGAGCGCCTTATTTATTAGACCAACCCTAAAGTCTTATTTCAAATTCTCAAGTTGAAAGGTTGTTTTTTTTATACATCGGAGCCCATAGCTTGGGGAGGAGGAAGTCGTGCATGTGGCAAGACTCAAACCCTTGATCTCCTTGTACGGTGCAGCGTTATGGCCACCCAGTTGACTATTTGTATATGTGATTTTTTTTAATTATTTTTTTGTTTTATATATTTTTTTCAAATCCACGCATTTTAAAACAAATTTCTCAAACCCAATAATTTTCAAACTTATTTTCGGAACTCAAATTGTTTTGTGCAGTTGTATTTTGAAAATAAGACTTCAACTTCAAGCCTGAAGCAAAGTTTTCAAAACACAACTTTCAAAAAAAAATCTTAGTTTGGAAATAAGTTCAAAACAACTTGCATCAGGAAAAGAAGTTTTGTAATAACGGGTTTGGTAAAAAATTTGTATATCCTTTCAAACTTTTTGACATTGCTCCAAAGTGGGCATCTACATAATGTTACTGATTAATCAAGCTGCTAAATTTGTATTTGCTGGTGACAGATTTACTGCAGCGGTAGCAGAAATGCTCGTGCAGAGCACCATGAAGGACCTCTACTTACTACCTGCTCTCCCACGCGATAAATGGTCATACGGTTGTGTCAAAGGATTGAAGGCACGCGGTGGCGTGACAGTTGACATCTGCTGGAATGAAGGATATCTTCATGAAGTCGGTATTTGGTCTAAAACTCAAAACTGCATTGAAAGATTACATTACAGAGAAATTACAGTTGCGGTGAATATTTCATCTGGCAAAGCTTACACGTTTAATAAACATTTGAAATGCGTGAAGACGGACTCTCTGTTGGAAGCAGTTTTTCGCTGAAATTCTCAATCAGATTGATTCTAGGATGAGCATTGTTTTCTTATCCCTCCTAAACATTGCCAGTAAACTTGGATTGGATTGTATAACTTTCTTGTATTATAATTGATTAGATTTTCTTTGGAAATTATGAAAATAGGCTCAAAATTCAATGAAAATTATAGAGAAATTATGATTGATAGAGAGAAATTATAGAGAAGCGGAGCAAAATTTAGGTAAAGCTTTGTGAGTGAGTTATTTCAGTTCAACATTTTCTTTTCCTATAAATCAAAATTCAATCAAGAAGAGTAATAAGTTCAAGTATTTAATTTGTAGTAAACAAGTAATTAGTTTATTGAAATCAAAGTATAAATTTGAATGGGGATTTTTTTTTTGGTGATGTGAGATCTATTTGTAGAAAGATCGATAAAACTAAGAACTGAGAGTAAATATGAAAATTGAATAATGAAAACTGAGTTATTTCAATATATTTTCGTAATGTTTTTTAGTGAATTTTTTTCATATTTCTTCACAAATATTTTTATCTTTTAGGTGTATTATTAAGTGAATTTAAAAAGTAAAAAAAAAAATGTGACTAAAATATGGGGGGAAAAAAAAATTACTAAAGGAAAAAAAAGAAAAAACTAGAAACAAAAAATTTGAAAATAGTTATAAAAAATTAAACCAAATAGTAAGCATGAAGTTTGAAAATAATAATAAAAAAATTATTATTATCTTTCTCCTTGTGATGTTGGGTTGGTATATTTTTATTTGTTGAAATCAAAATTAAATTCTCAATATAAACGTTATGCTAGGGGTGTAAAAATAGCCCGTGGATGGCCAAAAATTCACCCGCGGCCCGAGATGGGCCGGGCCCGTTTAGGTTTGCTTGGGCCCGAGCCCCTAGGCTAAGGCTTGAGCCATTGTTTTGAAGCCCGGCTCAGCCCGTTTGGCTAGGACCATTGTCCGCTTAGGGCCCGGCCCGTCCAAGACCCAATATATTTTTTAATGAAAAATAATAAAATTTTGATAGAAAAAAAATTTTAAAAACAAAAAAAAATGGTTAGATCGGCCCAAGTCCATTGGGCCGACTGAAGGCTTGCCCTACTGGCCCACCCAAGACCCGAATACTCCTAGACTTTAGTCTGGGCTTGGGCTTATTTTTTTTTGACCCATGGTTCGGTCCGAATTTTGGCAGGAGCTCGCGAGGCCGAACCGGGCCAAATTTACACCAGTGTGCGTGATTTTTATTCCTAATAAAAAGTAAATCTCTAACTCTAAAAAGGCTTATGCACATCACTTTCCATGGAGCAAAAAAGAAAGGACCATGCTAAATTAACGAAAGGAAGCAGAAACTAAAAAAGAATAACTGGAGATGTGTGCTAACTTTATAAAAGAAGGATAATTATTCAATAATTTTGAAATATAGACATATAATATTTCATAATATTATGATTGGTGGAGAAGGTGAGGTATTCTGTTGGATGATTGGAGAACATGAGGAAACATATTGAATGATAATTGGTTAGGGAGTACAAACATGTATTACTTCAAGAATATTTATGACTTCATTCATTAAGGATAATTGTTCAGTAATTCTAGAATATGAACACGTGATTTTTCATAACAGAATAGATTGGTACTCTCGCAAAAGATAGGAAAGTGAATGGGCTCAATGAAAGATAGGTTTGCGAAAGCTTGACCATTACAATCTCGCTTCTCCTTTAAAAAATCATGAAAAAAAATTGCAATTTTAACATCCAACTGTCCTATTTGATACTCTAACTTATCTACTTTGTTCAAATGGTATCCAATGCTGTTTCCAAGTTCTTTTTTTAGGGGGGGATAAAATTTAAACAGTCCCGAAGATCATTTGAAAATCAAATTGACAATTAAACTATTAATTAACAGCTAAAATAAAACAAAACACATAGTATATTGAATTATGTTTTTATGTCACGTGCCTGAGTGCATGTTTGTACACGTAACAGAGAGATCTATCAAACAAGTCCTAATACATTTTGCAATTTCTCAAATAAAAAAAAATAAGAAAAAGACAAAAAAAGACCCTTTATGGGGGTGCTGATTCAGATTGTCATCTACGTTTTTTTATTTTATTTTATTTTATTTTTTAACAAAAAAGACTGAGAGCAAGTACAATACAAGTGGGGCTCTTAATGCACTTGTACTGTACATATGCAAAAACCACTACATCTCTGAAAGGAATGCTGACGAAGCCCCAGCATGAAGACAACCCATCTAGATCCTCTTGTTCCTTAACTACTTATCTATAACCACCTCATCTTGTTTCCTACTTTATTCACCCATTATTGACAACCTCACCACTCTCCACAACTCTCTCTCTCTCTCTCTCTCTCTCTCTCTATATATATATATATATCTCAAACACACAATATAAAAATATATCTATTTTTCAAAAATAATGTAATAGGTCTCACTACTATGTATACCTCTAATGCAACGCCGACAACTAAACTCACACATTAAATAGTAACATAAGACAGTTGAAATAGATGCTCATTGTAAAATTACTTATATTTCATGCCTACTTAACATGAAAGGGTTTACTAATTACAGTGATATCAAGTGAAATACCAAACTCGTCTGATCTGAGACTTGACTTGTGATGCTGAAAAGATCATATAACTGATTACCATAGTGAAGCTTCATTTGGACACTGGTTATGGTAGTCAATTTCTTTGTGTCGAGACTTTTTTAGTCTGATTTTTTTAGTCTTGTTTGGATTTTATTTTTGAATTTTTTTGACTTTTGTAAGAGAAAAAGTGTAATAATTATGATTTGAATGTGACATTTTATTTTATTGGCTTATATAGCATATTTTGTCTTCTAGTATTTTTTTTAGTCCCAAAATGTTACCAAACTAGGATTGAGTCATAATCAACTTTTGACAACGTAATACATATAAGACCATCTCCAACGGTGAACCAAACCCAGCATCAAATTTAAATTTTGATGAAAAATTCACTTTTTTGAGCTCGAACGGTTTCACCAAATCGATACCAAATCAAGAATTCAGCAAATCTTTTATCAAAATGAGAACAGGCAAAGCATTTCACCAAAACACTGTTGGGGAGACCAACGGTTGCCGTGGGTTGACCAACGATCAACCGCCTAAAGGTTCAAGCGGTTGAAAAAGGTTCAGACAGTTAAAAAAAAAAAAAATTTTTTGCCTGGGTGGTCGACCACCGGTCGACGGCGATTGACCATTGATCGACCACCCAAAAGTTCAAAAAGTTCAGAAAAAAGGGTTCAAACCGGTAAAAAAAAAAAAAAATTTTTGCCGTTCTGGGTTGACCGCAGGCGACCACGGTTGTCCCGAACGATCCCATGATTTGATATTTGGTGAACCATTGGAGCCTCTGGTATCAAATCAGGAAAAGAGTGATTTTTTTACTCAGATTTGGTGAAAAGTTTGATGAATCGTTGGAGATGCTCTAACAATCACATATTAAAGACTATTTTGGCAATAGGTTAAAATAGTTAAAAAGTTACTACAAAAAAGTCAATTATGTTCTCTATTTTTTTGTACGTATTTTTTGTAAAAATTTAAAAAATCTACTAAAATAACTAATTCCCAAAACAACTCTCATTTTGAAAAGTGGGTTAAAAGCCGCTTTTAGCTTAATCCACTTCTTAGCTTTTAACCAACTTTCCTCTCTCACAAAAAAATAAAAAAAATAAAAAAATAACTTTTAATCATCTTTTTAAAACACCCCAAGTAGCATATGATGCAACTTTTTGAAGAGTTCATATTACATGCCAACACCAAGATTTTGGATAGGAAGGGTATCAATCCTCTCAATCCAACCTTCTGGACTCACAAAATAAAATATATGGATAAGATTCATTCTTTAATATAATCCACTATCATATTAAGTTTAAATCTGTGGTACACTTTATTTTCGGATAACTCCCTAGCCTTTTTCACATCGTATTGCTGGATTTAGGTCTTGTTTGACATGATTTAAAAAAATTAAAAAGTCAAAAAATTACTATCCTATTTAAGTCACATCATCTTATTTAAGTCGCATCACCTTTTTAATACATCACTTCAAATCTAACCCATACCCCACTCATATTTCATAAAAAATTAAAAAATATACTTATTTATATCATTCCAAATCACTCCTTATGGTTCAATGTCAACCTTTCACTTTTATGCTTTTAGTTACTCGAAAGAGAACCATGTAAAGTCGGTGCGATTAAAGGAGAGAGAAAAGGAGAGACATGGGAAGTGGGGAATCCTAAGATTGACATGGGAACAGTAAACAATGACGACATCCTTGTCTCCTAGAAGGCCAAGCATCACTTAGGTGACAAAAACTTGAAAGAAAATCCATCCTCGTCTTTGATCTGGACTCCATTTAAGCGTCGGTCACAGCTATTCCACAAGAATCCGGATTCTCACGTTAACTTCTTTCTTGACGCTCTATTTGTTGGGTTATTGAGCCCACTTTTAGGTCCAATTTTGATTATTTGAATCGTTTAAATTTGTTGAATATATCATATTTATAAAAAATCAAGTTGATCGGATATCAAAAATTATGTATTCAGTTCATCAAACAAAAAAACTATTTTTTAAAAAAATTTAATAAACAGTTTGCCGAATACATACTTTCTGATATATGATTAATTTGATTTTTTACATGTGTGATATACTCAATAAATCTTAAAATGTAAACGGTTTAGATCATCGAAATTGAACCCAAAAGTGGGCCAAATGGCCCAACAAGTAAAAAGTCAAGGAGAAAAGTTAAGGAGAGGATCTTGATTCAGTCCACAAAGCCTCTCCTATTTATTCACCTTCCTAAAGGCGGTGAACCCCCAACGTTACAGCAGAATGAAAACAAGTGATAACAGCGACCAAGGAACCCTAGATGGGCTGAATTTGAGCCTAGGAAGGAATCTAAACAGACCGCCCGGAGACTCCAACTCACAATCAAGACCTGTTTCTGCCAAGGTCTTTTCGTGTAACTTCTGCATGAGGAAGTTTTTCAGTTCACAAGCATTAGGAGGTCACCAGAATGCCCACAAGAGGGAAAGAGGTGCCGCCAGACGATATCAGAGTCAGACCACGATGACAATGATGGGTTTCCCGGCCAATGCTCATATGGTCCGATCACTTGGTGTCCGGCCTCACTCACTGGTGCACAAACCAAGTAGAGGAACAGGAACAACAATCGTGGGAAGGTTTAATGAGACACATACCGGGCTTGTGAGTCCATGGGAGCCACACACGATGGAGGAAGAAATTAACTTGATGTGGCCTGGAAGCTTTCATTTGGATCCACAGCTACTACCAGAGCAGCCATCAGACACCCTCAAGCTTGACTTGAATCTCCGGCTCTAATATGTTCATCCATCTTCAATAGTTTTTGATTCATGCTTCCATCAACAACATCAATTAACTTAGCAGGAGTTAAGAGCATAACTTCGAAGAGTCAAGATCTTAGAAGGTGGTTCTTCCAAATAAGACTAGAAGCGGCAATGAAGAATTTAATCTTCCTGCAAATGCATTCTAATAACCAGTTATTTTCATCTGTAGTTTCTTAAAGTAATCCCGGTGCACTATAATATACCTGCCACCAAATTCAAAGGTTCTTGATCCTTACAATGGCCTTCAATTTTCATTCCTGTTGTACTTTATCAATAGTTTAGCTAGCAATTAGAGTAATACTACCTCAGAGAATGAGGCGAAAGCTTAAGAGATAGCATCATCTACTAATTTGAGGAGACCACATATTGCTAAAGAAGAAAAAAGCATTTATGTGTTAGTTTAGTAGCAGATGTAGGGTTATTGAGAAATGCTGATAAGGATGCATTACAATACCCAAAAACTCCAAATTGTTTCAAACATATATGATAAGTTTCAGACAATAGGCTGCTAATGACCTCTAAAAGGAGCAACTACAACACTTTTTTAAAAAACATTTCTTCATGTGAGACAATACTGTAAGGATCATGTAAAGTAGATCCCAGTTGCAGTCCCTACATTGACTTTTCCAGTTTACTTCAGTGTTTGATGTGCTGTAGCTTTTCTCCTCAATCTTTCCCACAAAATTCAATCCTTTTAATATACGTTTTCTAAAAAAAGGAACAGAATTCAGGGAAGAAATAGAATTTTTTTTTGGATTGCTGCATAATTTATTGGAAGAAAGCTGTACCATGTTCCAAAACACATGTTCAAGAATTAAGAACCCTAGGGTATTACTGTTTTTTCAGTAACTCTGGCCCAGCTTCTAAAATGCTTGAATTCATTGCCAAGCTTCATGTACCATAAAGAATTTTAGCCTAATAGTGATACAATAAAGTTTTCCCCTCATGTAACAAATGTCACACATTGCTCCAAAAAGATTCTCCACTTCATCCATTCCACTACAGTTATAACTGCAGTTTACTCTCACCATCCATAAGACAAAATTCCCCAAATATGATTAATAATATCACAATTTAACTAGGGGCAGGACCCATTTAACCCTGGTGTAACAAACTTTATTCTTACACCAATTCAAAACTTCTCATAGCAACTGTTGGCCTTCATGCTCCTCAAAATAACTTTCAAGCTAAGATTGCAAGTCAATTGGACATCAAGAGCTTTCTCATCCGCATGATCATATTCTTCTCTAGAATGCAACTATAGAAGAGATAGCTCTCAATTTCTGATTGATCTGAAATTCAGCAAGCTCGAAGGTCACTTAAGGAGCATGAAATCCAGCGTTAAGATTTTAAGAATAAAATGTGAGTTGACCCTGCCATGTTTAATTTTTATATGATGTTACCATATGTAAAGGTAAATATATGGTATGTCTTTATTTGTCCAAATTACAATTCATAATTCTTTCTAGTTTCTATATTTATTTATTTAGTTTTGATAAGTAAGGTCCCAGATAATTATTACAAACACTGCCAATGTGCCCGCTTTGTTTTCTCATTTCCTTATCTATTGCACCCTAGCCACAGCCCATTTGTCTGAAACCTTCAAGGCTCCCAGCCCTTGCTTCTGCTTTCCACACCTTCATTCTAGCAACAATCACACAAACATGCCTATATGTACTAAAATGTGTTCAAGCAGCATAAAATTGTTCTTCAATTCTCTAAATGTTATTTAATAGAATAGCTCACCAATCAAACACAGATGATGAAAATGAGAAGTAGACATGGATGTGTTTACCACAAAGGAGATTATAACTGTTAAATGGGAATGATTTGTGTCTTTTGCACAAGATTCAGTACAGTTTTGTGTCGCAGTAATCTGAACGATTAATTACAAGCTTATAGGTTACCAGGGATTTTAAGCTTTTGGGACTTATGCATGATGATGGGAAGCCTCTGGCTGATGATGCTTGGATCATTATATGCTGCAGAATCAGATGGGTATCCTTTCTGTATCAATTAATAAAACAAGTCAATGCATTTAAGCTGATAAAAATTAGCATTTAAAAGATAAAGAAAGCAAAGCTGCTCAATTTTCCATCAATAGATGAGTTGGTAATTGAGAAACGAAAAAAAAAAGAAAGACAAAACATGTGGATGACAATTTAAAGCAATATGGCATAAAAAATCATGAGGCTCAACACTTTATAGAGGCTAGAAGTTCAAAGGTAAGAAGGCAAGTAGTTGATAACAGTTTACTGTGCTACAAAAACATGAGAAACTCTGTCAAGAATTCATTCAGGCTACCATAATGCCACCTAAGATGGATTTGTTAGAGTAGCTGTGGATGAAATGCCATAATTTCAAAGAAGTGGAGGACGGACAGAATTAAAACCCTTCCATGTCAAGCAGAATAGGCAATGCTGTTTCTCCTCCATAAGATATAAAATAAGAAAGAGGGTTGTCACTATAAACTGTCAGAACCCTCAACTAAACCATAAATAGAATTTGGATGGTAGCCCCATTAGGTAAGAAAGTCAGGGCTGCAAATGAACAGAGCACTTTGCAATCTCGGCTTAGTCCATTAAGTAAATAAATGAGCTCAAGCCAGAATTTTAGGCTCATTTATTGCTCAAGCTTGAAGCTCAGCTCATTTATTATTTATATATTAAGTAATATAAAAATGTAAATAATATCCAAACCTAAGAAGCACGGACATGAAAACGGCAGCCCGGAAATTTTCAAAAAATATAAGACACGATATGCGGAGACACAAGCAAAATATATAATTATATATGTATCGTATGTCATATAAAAAATAAATAATTATTATATCATATATATGAATGAATTAAGTAAAGAAAATATTTTTTAAAGTCTAAAGAATGAGAATATGTATAAATTTATATTGTTTTTGTTTTATCATTGAATTCCAAGTTATTTTATTCAAACTTGTAATGTTTTCTGCGTGTCCTAGTGTTGGAAAGTGTCCAATGAGCATCGTGTGGTGTTGGTGCCAGACACGATACATTAACTTCTTAGATGTGAGTGTCCATGCTTCTTATAGCCAAACTTTTTTTCATTATCAAGCTTCGAGTCAACCTCCAGCTTGATTAGTATTAAAGAACCAAGCCGAGCTAGATTAATTTTCGATTCGAGCTTGAGCTGGATTTTAAAGCTCAATAAACAAACGAGCTGAGCTCAAGCCTTACAAAGATCAGCTTGTTTGCAGGTCTAAAAGTGACACAAACATCAGCTTGAGCCTTACAAAGATCGGCTTGTTTGCAGGTCTAAAAGTGACACAAACATCACTTCAGCTCCCCAAAAACAAAAATTAGACACAAAAAACTATCTAAGAGGGTGGCAACTGGCAACAAGAAAGCCATAATTATCATAATTGTACACGGAGAAAATAAGACCTTTGCATATGCAAACACAAGCATAGACGTGCACACGCATATGAGAGAGAGATTGTAAACTTACTGCAGACAAAGCTTTAAATGTGGCTTCCCTCCAACAGCTTTCTCGAAGAATAATGGGGGTTGCACTATTTGCAAAAACACAATGCATACGTGTGTCCCTCAATCTCATAAGCACCCCATCAACTCTAAGCTGTAAAAAAAAACATCATTTCTCTTTCAGTTCCTAAAACATCCATTGTTTTTAGATATGTAGACATTCTCTTATGTAATACAGCAGGATTCCAAAGTTTAGAAAGAAAAAGAATGAGTACAAAGCTTTATGTTTAAACTTCATAAGGTAAAAAAGATGAACTCACCCAAAAACGCAAGAGAAGAAACCAAGAGTTTGGCATTACCCTCTACAAAATAAAAAATATGATGAGTCCTCAGACATCCTAACATTGTGAAGGAATCTTATTGAATCCATTCTAGCTACATAAAGCTGAGAGAGTCGAGAATTTACCACTTTTACAGTTAAAAGTGAAACACCACTATCCGCCAATTCATCTTCATACAAGATTACCTGTTGAGGTGTATAATGACAACTTCAGTCATGGCAGATAAAACATATAACAGGCAAAGAAAGAGAATATCAGATTTGCATGTCTATCCACTTCTAGTAATCTTCTGTTTTGCCAACCTCATCATAGAAGAGAATGGGCTCTTTCGATGCCAGTGCAGCCAAATCAATTTGCTCTTTGCAGTCCTCCCAATAAAGACCACAGTTGTTATCTTCAGAGGTTGCTCCTCTCACAAGCTGACCATGTAAATAACAGCAATACTAGTATTATTCGATGCAATTTAAGTACCAGCAATATAAGAGGCCACAGTCAGAAGCATAAGTAGCATCCTTTCACTAACTCCATTACTCAAAGGGGCATGATATTGCACATGGCAACTGGACCCCCGGTGAAACAATGTAGTTATGCAATGACTCATAGTCATCACACATAAAAGTGAAATATAAGCCAATCACCCAAATGGCACAACAAATTTGAGAAAGAGAGAGCACACACCTCTGCATTTATCTCAATCGTTTGACTTCCACAATATGGTGTTGTAAAGGTATAGTCATAATCCAATTGCTGGAAGGGTTGGCTACATATGTTTAAAAAGAAAGAGAGTCAGGATAACATTCTTTCTGCAGATTGTTATGAAGGGGACAGGGGAAAAAGAAGAGAGAGAAAATTTTCTCAGTTACTACTCATTAGAACACTAATTTAAACAGTACAACAATGGAAGATCAACATTAATAAATACATTGTAAGGATGAAACGTTCAAATTGACACTCATTTTAGAGATCTAGATTAGTACAACTAATGGGAACCATTACAAAGCATCCAGGATAAAAGGGGACTTGGTGTCGCCCTGAGGTGACATACTAACTAAGGTCTCGATGCCTGCAGGCTACAAGAAAGATCAAATGGAAAAAATAAATAAATAAATAAAAAAAAATTAAGGAAGTGAAAGAAAAAGAAGGGCGTGGAGAGATAATTTCCATGATTGAGTAATTGCTTCCATATAAGGTTTGAAGCGAAGCCATGAAGGTGACAATCCCCTATTGAGCAAAGCAATCATTGGTTAGTAAAGCTTACTATGGATACATGTGTCCAAATCTAGCATGCCACGTTACTACCTTGTCATCGCCGAGTATAATCTCCATAAACCTGAGACCCATGTATCAAAACCTCTGTACATCTCTCCTTGAAGAATATCTACAGGATGACCATAAAGCAGCTACCTAAAATTACATGTTCCTCCTTTCAACAGAGTCCGTGTCCTAATTGCTTAGAAATTACTCAATGCTCATATGGTATATAATAAAACAACCACCAATTGTGAAGCTGGTATGCATTGTGGATGGATCCTTCATATGGAAGTGACTTTCACATAAGCAAACTTATTCAGGGACAAGGATACGATCAAATCAATATTAACTAGCCTTCTTTTTTGGCTTGTAGCATGTTAAGATGGATGCCTATATCACTGAGGCAGTCTACCAAGGCTAGGTACCAACATCAATGGGATTAATGCCACAAGTAGATTCTTCTCTACCATTTAAATGTTTCCCTCTTACACTTGAAGCTTCATGAGTAATTATTCTTAAAAAGGAACAAACAGGGTCCACCATTGACATAACTTTCCAATGCTTTTTCATCTTCCTGACATAATTCTCTTCTAACTCAATAATTAAATTGCATCCCGCATGAAAGTTCTGAATGAATGAATTTGTTTCCAAAGGAAATAAAGTTTCTGGACCTAATTCTCTTCCTCAAGAGTTGGATTCAGTATTATTCAACAGAACTCCAAAATTCATGTTGTACATATGACTAACTTGCTTAAATGAATGATATGGTGCTAACAAGAAAGAATAAACAGTTCCCAGCTTACCTTCTGAATTTCCATTTTGCAGCTGCAGGAACTTCAACTGGTGGCAATGCTTCCTGCTTCCAGGCAGTTAGAGCATCAAATGTATTAAAATGAATCTTAATGCCACTACTGACATGTTTAAGAACCAAAGAACTGTCCCCAAAAACCATCTCTGGAAAGTGAGATGTTTGAAGCTTATGCTCCCACCTGCAAATAAAGAATTCAAATGGTAAACAAACTAAGGCCTTAGTGCACTCTAACAATTCCAGTGTATAGGACAGCACATGAGTTTGATAAAAGAGATGAAAATTAAAAAGACAAATAAACAAAGAAAAAAGGAGTTATGTATCAAATGGCATATTGCATAGTAAGTATTAGTCGGGAAAATTTAAATGACATAAAAAAAAGGAGTCATGTATGCTTAAATTCGTCAAACTAATGGAACACAAATCTAGTTGCTAGACCATTCATGAGGGAACTGACTATCATCATACCATGAGCGGGTTCCAAATGATAAGCACAATTGTAGAATCATTAAAAATAATTCACTAACAACTAGCTAACTGAGAGGGGAGATTCACACCGTTAGTACGGCCGAGCTACGGCAGCACGGGTTGTGACGGACCTCACGGTGCCGAGCCGCTTCCTCCACTGACACGGTCCGTGGTCCGTGTTGCACGGACAAAGAGATCGGTCGATCAAGCACGAACCCAGGCTTGACCGAGCTGTGGCGTTTGTCGAGCTGAGCGTGACCCGGGCTAGATCGAGGACGCGACTATGACCGGCTTGCCTCTAACCGGTTAGCCGAGATAGTCGGGCTTCATACAACCGAGAACGAAGGTAGAACGGTGGAGGCCGGCATGCTCGCACCGGCTAATGAGGACGGTCAATTGCCCCTTGGCCAAGGGACAGAGCGGCGGTTCTTAGCTCGGTTGTGAGCTTGTGGCAATTTTCCACAAGGGATAGGCCGGTCGTGGTACTCCGGGTAAGTGTGCCACTTGGGCCAATGGCGTGAGAAAGAGGAAATCTGCTCCAGGCACGCGCCAATACCGTTTGGCAGTTCTGCATGTACTGGTTGGAGGACAAAACTTTTACACGCGTAAGGTGGTGAGAAGCAAGCACTGCCACCTGTCCATGGAAGGACAATAGAGGTGGTGCGCGTACGATCTTGAGGCTGCATGGCCAGCCTAGAAATAGTGGAGAAAGATGAACGTTAGAGGTATGCAACTTGAAACCATTCTCGCCATCTAAAATACTCTCTCTCTAACTGTCACCTTCTTTTTCCTCAAATGGTCTGACTTGATCGTCAGAGGGTCTATCCCAAGACACCACCGCCAGCAAACACCGCTTCGTGTTGCTGTGTTAGACGCCGTCAAGTGAAACTTGGAGTACAAGGAGTACGGAAAGCAGAGGATATTTCTCCCCCGTACACTAACCATATCTATTTTTTATTTGTTTATTGTGAATTTCATTATAGCCCAAATTACACCCAAAACAATCCAAAGCACCCAAATCATTTTAGATAGAACCAAATAAATGCCAAAATATTATGCAACATCCATCAGTTAGAAAATTTCATTTGACAAGAACCAGAACCTATTCCTTGATCTAGGACCTTAGATTATTTACAAAAAGAGCCAACAACACGATTAACAAAAGACTACTACAGCACCTCAACAATTATTACCTCCGCATGAAATAATGCCCCGCAGACCAACTTAACAAATAGAAAGAGGGGCAAATTTCACTTTACCCCAATAGTATAGGTCATATGCACATAACACCCTGTTATTACAAAATAACCAGTTAACCCTTGTAATTTGTGGATGAGTAATGCTACAATGACCGCATTTATACACCACATTTGGTTTACCATCTCAATTGTCGTATTTGTATTGGTTGGATTGGATACAAATATGACAATTGAGATGGTAAACCAAATGTGATATACAAATGGGTCATTGTAGCATTAATGTTTGTGGATTTTTTACACTTCTAACTTCTGTTAACGGCCTTTGTAAATTGACATAAATACCCTCATCTTCTTCCTCTCTACACTAAACCCTTTCACTTTATGCACATAACTCTCATCATTTGAAAGTATTCGTTTTAATTCACAAACCACAAGAGTAAAATTTGCTCTATCTAGAGAGAAAAATTGGAGTACTGTTGGCTACTTTTATTAGCTATTCTGAATCGAAGTAATCCTCTGCGTTTAACAGAAGCTATGAAAGCAACATTTCCACTTAAAATCAACAAAATTGTTCTCTATAAATTTCTGATCAATTGATTCTAGATTCATGGACATGTAATTGTATTTCGACCAAAAAAAGAGAGAAGGTGATATTCATGTAGGTCTTAATAGGTGATCTTTCAACAGGTCCTATGATAATTAATGACTTTTTTAATCAAGCACTATTAACAAACGTTACTAAGGCCAAGTTTGGCATCCTCCAAAAAATCCAAAAAGTCAAAAAGGCACTATCCTATTTAAGTCACATTATCTTATTTAAGTCACATCACCTCTCTAACACATCACTTCAAATCCAACGCAAATCCAACCCATATTTCATAAAAAGTCAAAAAGTGCACTTATTTAGTCTTCCCAAACTTGGTAATTGTTAATTTTCAGCAACAGTTGAAAATTGTCATAAAAAATGTCCTTAATTATAAGTTTTAGAGACAGTTAAAAAAATCATCACAAAAAAATCGCTAATTTTCAACTTTCAACAGCAGTTTGAAAAATTCATCGTAGAAAAACATCATTAATTGTAAGTTTTAGCGACAATTTATAAAAATCGTGATAAAAAAGTAACTAATTGTCAGTGACAGGTGCAAAAATTATCACAAAAAATTAGTTTGAACAACGATTTTACTATCACTTGTTGAAAATAAGAGTTGATGGGAATTAAATCCAAGTCTCCTATATAAGGTATCCCTCTTTAGAATAATAGAGGGTGGGTGTCCTTTCTCTGAATTGGCGCTTGACAAAGAATTAGCCCCAGCCCAGAAAGCAAAAAGGCTATTTGTTCGCCAACAAGAGGAGTCGATTTAATAGTTCACGATGAAAGGATTTGTAGTCTGCCTTGAACGGACAAGTCTGAGCCCGATCATAGAAAGGATAAAGGCTAAATAAGAGTTGATGGGAATTAAATCCATATTGGTAGTTTACCAAAAAAAAAAAAATTCGAAATACCAAAAAAAAGCAACAATCTTTGCTTGCATATATACATGTACATATATATATATAGAGAGAGAGAGAGAGAGGAGATTGTACTGTTGGAGGTGGAGAGAGTTGAGAATGGGACGCTTGCGAGACTCGATCTCCCAACCATGTATGAAGAGTCCAACGCGTCCTTCCGGAAGAAGCTGAGCTCCGGCGGCTTTGAGCTCGGTCTCGTCCACTTCCAACTCCATTCCCGATCGCACCGCCGGCAACCACCGTCTTCTACCACCGTAACCTTTCTCAAAATATATTACGGCACTCTCTCTCTCTCTCTCTCTCTTTCTCTCTCTCGTTTTCTCTCTTCTCTCCCTCTCTGTGCCCCTTTCTTTGGGCTTGGTCTGATGAACTGGGTTGAGCCCTTCTTCACACATGGGCCTTTCTAATTGGGCTTCCATTGCCAACTCCAATTCGAACTTAAACTAATCAAAATTAAAAAAAATTAAGGTCCTATGTGATGGATTTAATGTCGGGGAGATAGCACATCAGTGGATAGATGGAAAAAAATTACAGATTAATGATAAATTTTATAAATTTTAATTATTAAATTTATAAATTTTTTCATGTAATTATTTTTGAAAGTTTCACCTGATTTGTAATTTCTGCTTTAATGGGTACTTTTTTAATATTTTAGTAAGTCTTCAAATGTTTATTTTGTCTCAGCATTTTTAAGGGGTATTGATAATGATAAAGGGAGCAACACTCATAGGTAAATAAGTCTGTTCAATAAGATCGGTCTATAAATTTTCTTGAAATTAATGTTTTGTTTATTTATAAGATTAAAAGAAATTGAGTTGATTATGTTGAGTTGAGTTAGAGTTAAATGTAAACCTATTTATGGAATGATAAAGTGTTTGAGTTCAACTCATTTAGGCTTCGTTTGGGAAGTCAAAAGTTAAGTTTTTTTGGCTAAAATAGTTACAAAAAACAAAATAGACTTTTTAGCTTAATAAGACAAAATATCACATACAATTTATAATCATTACATTCTTTCTTTCACAGAAAAGTCAAAAAAGTCAAAAACTCTTCATAAACTAAGCTTTTTAGCCCCAAACTAAAATAGTCAAAAAAATTAAAAAGCTAATATACTTTCCAAACGAACCGTAATGATTGAGCTCAAAGCTCGAACTCAAGTTATTGAATCAAAACAGGACGTGAGAAATAATCGGTAAAACGGTCACTTTTGATCCACAAAATTGGACTAAAAATAGCTCTCTCAATCTAAAAATTATTTTTGTACTTATTGAACAAAAATCTTTTTGTTGGGTGTCAATTAAACGGAGGACCAGTTGTAAACTTGCAAAATCCCAACTAAGTTTACCCCTCAGCACCAAACACAAAGATAAATTGTTATTATTAGTGGAGGACTCCCAATTATTTTAATTTTAAGTTACCAAAATCCAACTAACTTTGGGGTTTAATACAAAAATCAAAAAATAAAATTGTTTTTATTAATGGAAGGTGCAAGGTAAATGATTTTCACTCTACCAAATTTCGACCCAACCCAATTCACTATTATAATATTAAATTTATGAAGTTTTAATTATATTTTTATATACTTCAAATTTTGTATCATTCTAGATTCTACTTGAAAATTAAAATCTCTAAAATTTGAATTGATTATTTTTGGTTGGATTGTTTATTTGATCATACTTTCTATAAAATATTTACCTACCAAAAAGTAGAGGAATTAATTCAATTTCAAGCATGAGCTCTTAATTCAATTTTACTACTAAAAATGCGAGAACAACAACATTAAGTGATATTTTATGAACCTTGTTCAATTTTTTTAAATATTATAATTCTAGAATTCTGTTTGATATTGTGTTTTTTTTTTTTTTTTTTTTCTTTTATGTAAATGGTTAAACGATAAAGACTAGATTTTTGTGTGTTTTCTGTGTAGATCATACAGAGACAACCCTACATTGGCTGAGAATTTGTTTTTGATTGTTATCTAATTGATAGAATATAAAAGAGAAGAATTGTAAATGAATTGTGTACTATGAACAGTACATAGATCTCTTTATATAGTGAGGGATGAGAAGCAAAAAGAACTAAGGTAAAAAGAATATCGATACAATTGCTTGATAAATGTTTGGCTTTAATTTTGGATAATTCAATCCTTTCCAGCCCACTCAAAACTACTTTCAAAACCTTCGAAGGCCAAGAAAAAGCCAACACAACCTCATTATTTAAACTCGCAAACCTTAATCAATATTTTTTTGACAATAAATAAGAACTTCATAAATAAAGGTTGGGAACATACAGTTTCCACTTACATATAAACTAACAAACATAAAGATTGTCATAAGCTAAGACTGAAAAAGAAAGGCAAGCACCAGCTACACAACCTCAACTTTTGAACTTGCAATCCTTGATCAATAGTTTTTGAGAATAAATAAAAACTTCAGAAATAAAGGTGGGGAACATAGAGTTTCCACTTTCATATAAACTAACAGACATAGACAAAAAACTATCATGAACTAAAATTGAAACAGAAAGGCAGGCACTAACTGCACGACCTCTACCAGCAACTGCAAGCATCAACAACGAAATCCTGCAAAGATAAGCCAAAGCTGAAGGTCAACCCCATTTGCACAAAAGTAGCACCACACATCAACTTAAAATTCAGTTTGACAATTACTATTTTAATTTTAATTTTTTTTTTTGTCTTAAGTGAATGTTTTTTAAAATTTAAAAATAAAACTTCTCACTTTTAAGTCTTATTAGACTAATAAATGGACCTGAAAAGTGAAAAAAAATGAGGAAAAAAAACTCCACTGAAGATTAAAAAAATTAAGAATTTTTTTCCAAAATTACTTACTGAATCCTTCTAGACTAGACGAACTTGAAAAATAAAAAAATTTTGACACAAAAAAAAAATAATAATAATAAAATTCACTGAACTCAAAAAAATAAAAAAATAAAATGTAGCAGTTGTCAAACAGAAAGTAAATCTCCAGAGGAGTATTGTTAAAAAATGATCCATATTATTAAAGTCATCTTAAACACGAGGAAGACCATATAGCCATGGAACTGATACAAGATAATAAAAGTTATCATAGTGCTAAGATTTGTTTAATATAATGAATTATTTTTGAATATGGTGATGTACAAGTGTTCGAGGACTGCATGTTAATTATGGACAAACCACCAGCTCTTACTACAGAGAATATAGCTATTTGGGGCTATTTGGCAAAGCCCTAAGACAACAACTAAAATGGTATTTACTGTTTGTTGCAAGACAAACTAAAATCTGATAATCCAAACACAAAAGAATCCTATCCTCAATTACTTGGGTATCATATCATTGTCAGTTTTCTATTTTCTGGTTACAAAAAACAGCAAACAGGTTTTCAATTCTTTATTTATTTATTTATTTTTTGTAAGGAACATCATCACAAAAAGAAAAGAAAAAAGGAAATAATCATCATTTATAAATCAAATATAGATCCATACAATCTTCTTCCACCACCACCCTCCTCATAGGTTCTAACTCTCAACCTTCACATCATATCATGCAAATGGTCATTGTGCCAGACAGAATAGAAAACAATAATAAATAAATAAATAATGGAAGCCATGGGTATTTTGTTTGAATGAGTCCATTGTGTTTCCAAGACAATTTATGTGTTTCACAACATTTCAGGTCACAATGATGGCAAATATGCACGATGCATGCATGGCAGAATCAGTTGGACCAGAGGACAAGGTTTTTCACAACATTTCAGGTCATATGCACAATGCATGCGTGGTGGAATCGTTGGACAAAAGGACAAGGTTATGGAAATGCTTTTAACGTTTCAGGAAAATTTCTTGATGAGATACATCACGCAGATGTTGGTTTTGGCATGTGCCGTGTTGGTTGGGGCCAAGAATCTTTTTGTAGCTGAGGACATGAGCACAAGTTCAAAGCACTCACCTGAAAGATGAAGACTTCTGTTTCAGTTGCTCCTCTCAATGCTTGGAATTCAACCTGATCCTTGATGATCATCTGACTTACTTTTTCTCTTGCGAACTCCTGAGGTCGTAGATCTCTGCCTGGCAGGCAATGGATGGTGAAATTTGCAACGTGCATTTGCAAACCATTTGCTAACCTGTTTAACTGTAATTTCTAATTCTGTTGCCAATTTTTCTTTCATAGCTCGATCTGGATAATGGTTTTCATTGAAGGATTTTGCTAGTCCCTGCAAAATTACCACCATGAAACTTGTCAATTGAAATGTGAAAAGAAAATGAGGTACAAGAACATAAAGAACACATAAATACTAATACTGTGGCCTTTTCTACTAGATCAAAGCTGAAGTTCTTGTGCACAAGATTATTGTTTGTGTGTTCCAGGGATGTTCACCTCTGCCTATACCATGTTATAAGATTTGCTGGCTTTTGGTAAAGCATTAGTTTTCTCATATATTATACAAAAACAGCTTTGTTAGAATCTTACGGTTTATGATTTAATTCTGTGGAGGCCGAATTGAATCAATGAGGAAGAAAGGCCGAGCCATCCGGTTGAGACATCAGGCCGAAGACAATTCGGCCCTGACCAAGTGCCCATGAAGCCGAGTATACGAATCGGCCATATAAGGAGTTGAGCTGGAGCCAAGACTAAACTGGAAGACCCACTAAATAATTATATGCAAGGTCAAGAGTGGGCCCGACCCTTGGGCCCAGACATAATATAAAAAGGGAGGAATGTCAGCCAAAAAGAGGGATGTGAAAATAGACAAGATAACTTGAGATAGAAGTAAGTTTGAGAGAATATTGACTTGTCCGTTGGACTGCTAATTCCGACACCCCCGACCGGAGTATTCATCCATTTTTCAGGTAGCAATCAGAGGATCAAGAGCATCTAACTGGATCCAAGAGTATTTCCAAGCCACTTCACTACAATTGGCGCCGTCTGTGGGAATCCTCAAGTGTGTCCATGGCAAGCGTGACAGATGATCCTTCGATAGTTGTTGATGATGTTACACCAAGAGATGACATTACTCCAAGAAACATGCTTGGACCGGAGAATATCACTGCGCGAAGGGCCCTGATCTTCGACCTAGTAGCTCAAACCTCACCCTCAACTTTTGGGTAGGAGACTGTGCAGACGATCATGGATCAAGTAAAACGAAACGAACAGTGTCTAGAAGATATGATGGCTGAGAACGAGCGCTTACGTAAGGAATCGGCCCTGGAGTCAGCCAAATCCCAACAGGCCGCACGTCATGACCGGGGTCGATCCCCAGAAAAGAAGGAGGATGATCGACGACGTCGACGTCGGAAACATGATAGTGGCAGTGATTTCGACTCGCCATCTCAGGAACCCAGAAAGAAGGGGCGAATTGGTGTATCGAGCTCATCCGAAGGAAGTCCGCATGTATGGCATAGGCGAGGGAAAGGAAGTGATGGTTCGGATGAAGAGGACAAGCACGACCCTTTCGTACGATGCATTGCAAGAGCTGTGCTGCCTAAAAAGTTCAAAGCATCGACATTCACCCTGTATGATGGAAAATCAGACCCCACGGATCATATTCGTCACTACAAACAAGCAATGACGTTGCATGCTGATGATAAAGCCCTCATGTGTCAAATGTTTCCAAGTAGCCTGGGACTGTTGGCAGTCAAATGGTACTATAAACTGGAGTCGGCGTTAATAAGAAGCTTTCATCAGCTCCAAAAATCTTTCAGGGCAAGATTCATCACCAATGAAGTTCAACTAAAGCAAGCCGACTCTCTCTGGGCGATGCAAATTAAACCAGAAGAGACCCTTCGTGAGTATTTGGCGCGTTATTAGGAGTGTTTCAACTTGGTGGATGATGCCTGCAATGATTCCATGGCCATTACCGCCTTTAAGATGGGGTTACATCCCAATAGTCCTCTCTGTAGTTCGTTGACCAGACGGCCTCCGAAAACAGTCTGAGCACTAATGAAGAAGGTTGAGGAATATTGTAAGGTGGAAGACGATGCCCTGCAGGTCAAGGCCGGATATAAAGTCGTTAAATCGGCTTCATCTGGTCTGGTTCAGCTAATAAGCGTCGTGCCACCAAGGAGCCTTGAACCTAGGACTCGGGCTAAACGAAACAATCGGTGTGACTCTCGCCGATCAAGCGGGCAGTGTTCACACCGTTCGAACAAACAGTATCAAGTGGATAACAGCCGCACCAGACGTTCAGACAAGGAGTATACAGAATTGACAGAGCCGATCAGTAAAATCCTACCCAAAGTCCAACATCTTCCGTTCTTCAAGTGGCCGCTTAAGATGATAGAGCTCCCTGATACTAGGAGAAGGGATAGGTGATCTTGAATATCACAAGGACCATAGCTACGACATTGACAGTTGTTATGCATAAGGACCACCTGGAGAAATTAGTGCAAGACGGCCGACTGGCACAACATGTCCGAAAAACAATCCACTGAACATGGTAGCTCTACGGACGGATTCACCTCCACTTAGTGTAATTCACATGATATACAACCTACCGCCGTCAGCCCAAATACATACAATTTAGTTGCAACCTAGCCTATCGAAGCTAATCACACTAGCCAAACGACTCCATGAAACTGGCAAGATTAGTTTCGACGACACCGACCTAGATGGAGTAACTCTCCCCCATGCCGATCCCCTCGTTGTCGAGCTATGCTTGAACCGATTTCCAGTCGAGCGTGTTCTCATCAATGAGGGCAGCACCTAAGAAATAATGAATTATAAGACGTTCATCAAACTCGGCTTCGGTGATTCGGATCTGTTACCGGCCGATTCTCCATTGTTCGGCTTCAATGCCAACCCCGAGTATCTCTTGGGTAGGATTACACTACCTGATGGTACCAAATCAATTGACGTAGAATTTCTGGTTGTCAAACCCCCCTCGCCATACAATCTTATCATGAGAAGGACCTGGTTGCATGCTATGCAAGCTGTGCCAAGCACCTACCAACTGAATATGGCATTAAGCAAATTCGGGGCTCTCAAAAATCGACACAAGCATGCTATCTTATTGCTGCTGCAAAAGGGCCAAAGGAACTGGAAGTGAACTCGATTGAAGCCTTTGGATTGAGAGTCTTAAGGACATTGGGAAAATCCTAGCGAGAAAACCGAAGACCTTGATTAGATCGAAATCAATGGGAGCCCTGACAAATTCTTCATGATCGGCACTTTCCTGAACAAAGTTGACAAACGTGAGTTGGTTTCCTTCTTATTTGGCAAGCTCAGCGTGTTTGCATGGACACCATACGAAATGCCGGAGGTGGGTCCAGACGTGGCCCAGCGTCATTTAAACGTCGATCTAAAATTCAAACCAATCATTCAGAAAAGTCGGCGGTCAGCCGTGGAGCATGCATCGGCCGTTGTTGATGAAGTTGACAAGTTGCTTGATGCCGGGGCAATTCGTGAAATAACTTATCCCATATGGCTGTTCAATACCGTGGTTGTAAAGAAAAAGAATAGATCTTGGTGCGTCTGTGTGAATTTCACGGATTTGAACAAAGCTTGTCCTAAGGATTGTTTTCCTCTTCCCAGAATCGACCAACTTGTAGACGCAACGGCATATCATCAACGCATGAGCTTCTTGGATGCCTACAATGGTTATCACCAAATTGCTATGCATTCGGAGGATCAGGAAAAGATTGCATTCCTCACCCCAAGGGGAACCTATTGTTACAACGTCATACCCTTTGGGCTGAAGAATATGGGGACAACCTACCAGAGGCTGGTTACCACTATGTTTAAGGAACAACTCGGCCGCACCATGGAAGTATACATCGATGAAATGGTGGTGAAATCCAAGGAAAAGCATGCCCATTTAGCCGATTTAACAGAGACCTTCGACGTTTTCTGAAAGTACAAGATGAAACTGAATGCCTTGAAATGTGCATTCGGCATTGGATCCGACAAGTTTCTCAGCTATATTGTCAACCATTGCAGAATAAAGGCTAACTCGAGGCAGATCACAGTAATTCTAGAACTTGGCTCCCCTTAGTCGGTCAAAGAAATTCAGAAGTTGATGGGAATGGCCGCCACCCTCAATAGGTTTATTAGTCGTTCCTCAGATCGTTGCCGACCATTTTTTCACACACTTCGGCAGGGTAAAGCATTCCAATAAACCCTTGAGTGCGAGGCCACGCTGGACGGCTTGCAAACTTATCTGCGTTTAGCGCCACTCTTGGCAACCCCATTGCCAGGCGACCCACTCGTCTTGTATCTAGGGATATCCGATTGGGCAGTCAGCACCGTGTTACTAAAGGAAGAACTTGGAGAGCAACGATCAATTTATTATGTAAGCAAGGCAATGGCCGATGTCGAAACACGATACTTACCACTAGAAAAGCTCATCCTTGCTCTCGCAGTGGCTGCAAGAAAGTTGATGCATTATTTTCAGGCTCATACCATAGGAGTATTAACGGACTATCCTCTCTGATCAGCGCTCCGTAACGCGGAAGCATCGGGGCGAGTCTCTAAGTGGGCTTTGGAACTCGGCCAGTATGATATCCAGTTTTTGCCCAAAACAACCACTAAGAGGCAAGTGCTCGCCGACTTTGTAGCCGAGTTCACGGGATGCCATGCCGACTTCAAGGCCGATCAAGCCCGCCTTCAACTTAAACCTGACTGGCGAATATATGTTGGAGACATTTGGCAAATGTATTGTGACGGATCATCCAACTAGCGTGGCAGCGGGGTAGGCATAGTAATCATGAGCCCCAAATGGACAATAATTGAGTAGGCAGTCAAACTGGACTTCGATACATCAAATAACGAGGCCAAATACGAAGCATTCCTAACTGGCCTTCGTAACGCACTTCATCTTGGTGCACGGCGGTTACATGTTTTCTGTGACTCGAAGTTAGTCATCAATTAGTTGAAAGGGGAATATGCGCTAAAAATGACCGTATGGCAACCTATATGAAAACGGCAAATTCCTTACAAAATTTGACCACTATGAATTGAATCAGATAACCCGGGATCAGAACACGCATGCGGATGCCTTTGCTTGCCTAGCTTTCGCCATTAACTCAGAAGTCAAACGAACAATCGAAGTAGGGTTCATCCCAGAGCCGAGCATCACCTCTTCTAAACCAGTTCAAATTAACATTATTGAACCAGGATCGAGTTGGATGGATCCTATCGCTACATTTCTTTCCTCAGAACAGCTCCCAACAGATAAGAAAGAAGTCCACAAATTACGGAATAAAGCCCTGCAATATTATCTGGATCCGCAAGGAAAACTTTACAAAAAATCGCTCTTTGGGCCGTATCTGGAATGTGTTCATCCAGACAAAGTTGAGAAATTCTTGGCCGAAATACATGAACGTAGTTGCAGTGCCCCCTCTAAAGGACGCTCATTGGCCTACCGACCCGTAACGCAGGGGTATTATTGGCCGACTATGCGTACTAATGCCGAGAACTACGTAAAGAAATGCGAAGAATGCCAAAAGTTTTCCCCATTAACTCATCTGCTTGCCGAAGAATTAAATTCCATTACTAGTCCTTGGCCGTTTGCTCAATGGGGACTTGAAATCATTAGACCATTACCGCGGGCTCCGGGAAACAAACGATTCCCGATCGTTGCAACAGACTATTTTACAAAATGGGTTGAAGCAGAGGCATTAACACATATTCGAGATATCGATATTAAACATGTTGTATGGAAAAACATTATAACTCGATTCGGTATACCGAAAGCACTTGTATCCGACAACGGCACCCAATTCGATTGTGGCATTTATTGAGAGTTATGCAATACATAAGGTATCCGGCCCTACTTTTCTTCGCCGGTGTACCCGCAAAGCAACGATCAGACTGAGGCTTCCAACAAAGTGATCCTGGAAGGCATCAAGAAACAATTGGAGAAGGCCAAGGGCAAGTGGGTTGAAGAGTTACCCAACATGTTGTGGGCTTATCGCACCACTTCGAGGCGGTCTACTGGAGAAATGCCGTTCGCTTTATGCTTTGGGACACAGGCTATTATCCTTCTCGAAATCGGCTTGCCCACACTGAAATCCAAGGTTTTTGACATGGGGCATAATGACATGATGTTGGCCTTAGATCTGACTTTGATTGAAGAGCGTTGAGATCGTGCTCTTGCGTGCATGGCTCGATATCAGCAGCAGCTCACCAAGTCGTACAACCAATGCGTGCAGTTGCGTCATTATACACTTGGAGAACTAGTCCTCAAGAAAGTGCTTCCTGTTACTAAGAATCCGGCAAACAGTTAATTAGAACCCAACTGGGACGGTCCTTACCAAATTGATCCGATTGCCGGAACGGGGGCGTATCGGCTTTCAGACATGGCTGGTAGAAGTTTACCACGCTCCCAGAATTCAACCCACTTGCGTAAATTTTATCATTAAGTCAACTTGTACGACATGCCAGTTCGTTTTTGATTTTTGCTGTTATACTAACATGTACACATCTATGTATTCCGCAATGCAATATGTCTTTTTTAACGCCGTCTCGTCAAAAATGGTTAAATGACAAATAAGACTCCGGATTCGGAGCACCCTACGTTCATGTTCGCGTTTGGACCGAATAAGCCTCCGAATTCGGAGCGCCCTTCGTAGATATCGCGATTGGCCACAAATAAGACTCTGGATTCGGAGCACCCTTCGTGCATGTTCGAGTTTGGGCCAAATAAACCTGCGAATTCGGAGTGCCCTTCGTGGATATCGCGATTGGCCACAAATAAAACTTCGGATTCGGAGCGCTTTTCGTGCACGTTCGCATTTGAGCCGAATAAGCCTCCGAATTCAGAGCGCCCTTGGTGGCTATCGCAATTAGCCACAAATAAGACTTCGAATTTGGAGCGCCCTTCGTACATGTTCGCATTTGGGCCGAATAAGCCTCTGAATTCGGAGCGCCCTTCGTGGATATTGCGATTGGCCACAAATAAGGCTCCGGATTCGGAGCGCCTTCCGTGCATGTTTGTGTTTGAGCCGAATAAATCTCCGAATTCAAAGCGACCTTCGTGGATACCACGATTGGCCATAAATAAAATGCTGGATTCGAAGCACTAGCTGAAAATGTTTTTCAAATAAGTACATTACCTAAACAGAGCAATCAATTTACGAGAGCTAATAAACACACGGTTCAAAAGATACAAACTAAGGGCAATAGAATAGCATTGGAACACAGTGCAAGAACAATGAATATTTATTTCAACCAATATGACTTCCTCCTGCCAGTACATGAGTCCTACTAGAATGTAAAGTATAATACATGGTTTCTCGTCATTTAGGCCTTCTCCGGTTCGGTACTTTCCTCTTCGTCGTCCGTCTTTTCAACATCAGAAGCCTCGAAGGGAAACTTGTGCTCTTTGTATAGCGAAGACGCCGAGTCGACGCCTGCGGCTCGTAAAGTCCTAACCCATTCGTGCTTGAAGCCGCAGTTCTCGCATTGACAAACGTCTTTTGCCAATTTTTCCTTAGTCTTTTCAATGCTGATTTTTCAGTCGTCAAAAAAGCCTTCTTTATAGGTCCGAGTTCTTATAGCCTTTTTGGTGAACATGCTTGTCGTTTCCCTATCGGCCATAGCATAATCCAGCAGGCGCTGGTTCACTCTGTCCGTGACAACCGGGTTTGTGGCACAAGCTGACTGTGTCTCAGCCGCCTTGCCCTTTTTTAGCTCACTCTCTGCTTTCTCCGCACGGCATTCCAAATCCCGAATGCGCCCGTCCTTCTGCTTGATCTCTCTTTTCGCCGCTCGCAGGCGGATGCCAACTTCATACGCGCTATAAAGTCCTCGGATCGCCCCATGTATACCTTCCCTGAAAACTTCATAATCACCCCGGCCGACAAGCGACTGCTGCACCTCTGGCGAGAATATTTGCTATGTGAATCCCACCGCCACGTTAGGATCACGGACTATTGAGTCCCTTTCGATCATTGGTTTGTTCCCAATAAAGGCCGAAGCTTCGGCGGCGTGATGCCTTTCGACTCACTTCATGCATGTCGCGGTGTGGTTCGGGCGGTTTGAGAGTAAAATTACAAACCGAATGGCGAGTTGGCGGATTAGCGGATTGACAAAATGCGGTTTGGGCAGTTCTTGGCGGATTAACGGATTGAAGAATATTCTAACTAATTATCATATATTTGCATAATATATGACACTATTTTGTATAATATTTTTTAGATATATAACACAGTAATTTTACATAATATGTTTTATATATATAACTACTAATTTGTAATAAATTTCATATCTTAAATATTTAGCACACTAATTTTTACACTGATATTTCATTGGAGGTTAAAAAAAATATATGTATTAACTTAGCGGAGCGGAGCGGTTCGGCTAGCGAATTATAAATTTTAAAGTTTAAATCGCGATTAGCGATTAGAGCGGTGCGGATTGATGTGAATCGGTGCGGTTTTAGCGGATTGGGCGGTATATTGCACAGCTCTACGTGCATGGGCATGCCCACTCGCTGTCTTTGAGCCCCCTTGTTGTTGCGCCCCATTTCTGGAGGACTTCGCTACTTCACCTCTTTTGAGGGACCTACTCCGACGTCTGGGCGACCGACGTCTCTCTCTCCCCTCTGCTATCACGTTTCTTATTCTCTGAGCTTCGCCACCAGTAGCGAGATGCATTTCAGCGTCCAGCTTCGCTAAGCTCCTCCCTTCTCCTTTACTGTTGAAAAATAACCTTTGAGACATTTATGACCTCGCTCACGACCACTGTCCACACTCAAGTTTTTACTCGTTCTCAAATTATCGACTACCCCTTTCATGGTTTATGCCAGATCTATTCCACGACGCCTGGAACCTCTTAAATACTAGGCACCTCGTTTATTAATTACGGATGCACCATTTCCGATACGCCCCATAGCTAACCCTGCGTCGGTAGTCAGCTCTGGAACAACATGTCCAAATGGGGCAAGGGTAGATATATGAATCTATTCGGCAACTTATGTTATAGCTGAATCACGATACACTGCCAGACGTGCTTAGCATTGGGCCATATGTTTTATTTGGCTCTGGGGCAAGGGCAGATATATGAATCTATTCGACAATTTATGTTATAGCCAAATCACGATACACTGACCCACTTGGCCAGACGTGCTTAGCATTGGGCCATATGTTTTATTCGGCCCGGGAACGACATGTCCAAATGGGGCAAGGGTAGATTTAGTGCTGTATTACGCTACATTGTCCTACTTATCCACTAATTAGCAAATATAGAATGGAGACAAAAAGGCAATTTTCATTAATAAATTGAATACAAACAACCGTCACTTTATATATGAAAACTGCCCTACGAATGGCCTCTAAACAAAATGAGCAAAAACCTACAAAAATTACATACAGAGAATACCTAACATGAAGCAAAATTACACTAACACTATTTATTCTTGAGGGTTAGACTCCAATGGCTCAACCTCTAGTTGCTCATATGGAATCGGCTGCTCCAATGTCACATTAGTGGCCGCCAGGGCTTTAAGTCAGCCGTGTTTGAAGCCTCGGTTCTCAAACTTCAATACCTCTTACACGTACTTCTCTATGGCCGCGTTCTCTCTGGCATGGAATGCCTTGGAAATCTCTGAGTCAGCGAGTTCTTTCGCCTTCTTTGATTCTTCCAAATCGGTCTCTAGCTTCGTGATCGCCTCTTTGGCCAACTTGAACGCATCATCACTCATATTCGCCCTTTCCTCGGCAGCCACCCAGAGTAGACGACCTGTCTGGCCTTTTCTTCTTCAGCATTGGCCCTCGCTCGCTCCTCTTTTGCCTTTTTGGCCTCAGACTCGGCTCTAAGAGACGTCATCGCCAACTTGGCTAACGCCCCTTTAGCTTTCCCCTTTTCGGTTTCAATCTCGGCTTTAAGTACGCCGATTTGCTCGACGCCGTCATAGTGACGGCGGCCTATTTTTGCGATTCTACCTGCCGCTTGAAACAAAACATGGGCAAGTTAGTCGGCATATAAAAGAAACTGGAAGTGGGAGTTTGCTAATTACATACCAATATCGCCTACTGCGCAGCTAATGCTATTGAAACCATGTCCAGTTCTGTACGGAATGTAGCCTTGTCCATCGACAAGGAAATCACCGAAGCCATGCTTAGGGCCACGACAGGATCTTTCATAGCCGACGCATCGGTAGAAATCGGCGCACTCTTCATTCTAGGTTGGATGATAAACGGCGCCGCCAAGTCTTGGGACTCTTCTAATCGAGGCCGTTTATCGGTTAACTCTTCGGAAGACTCGGCCTCTATCTCAGCGGGGCGTTTCTCATCCCTTTGTTTGGCGCCTAAATCGCCCGATTGTTGTTCAACGACCGAGTCGGCCACAACAATTTCTCGCTCCACTTCCTCAACAGGAACGGACGGTGAAGGTACTGGTGTAGCAGTTTCGGCTCTTCTTCGGGCTACTATCTTTTCGGCATTTTGCCTTCTAGCCATCTGTGCGAGCGATTCTCCAGCCATGTTCTCAGGATCTGTGCTAGGTAAGTCTCCCAGATTGTGAAAATGTCGTCTTTTAAAGAGGATGTTTCAATTTGACCTGAAGTGGATGGGAGGTCAAAGCCGACTTCTTCAAAGGCCAAATTAAGAGCTGCGTCAACTTCCTTCCCTAAGCGACCCTCAAACCCATCTGAGTTCGACTAGCTCGGCTACTCAGTGACCTGATTGCCGACTTCACTGCCTGGGACTGAATCTGAACCCTCAACGCCGATGTCCCTAAGACTCTTGAAGTTTGGGAAGATGAGTGTCGTAAGATGCTGTTCACCCCTTGGAATCGGGATATGATCAGCAGCTGAAAAAGTCGAATATGTTGGGTTATATCGTAGTAACATGTGGACGCCACCTTTGCTTTTGAAGGTTTGGACAGCCGAAGAATTTAAGAGCGGTTTTGACTTGCTCAAGCACAGCGTTGTCGGCCGTAGTGAGTGCTTTCTTCAGATTGTTACTTGCACAAACGAAAAGATAAGTACGTGAAATCGAAGCCGAATAAACATACGAAATCATAAGCGAAGAAAAATGGGTCTGTACGGCCACTTGGTTCACCTTTTTGTCTAGGCATAGGGTCTAGACGATCTTTGCCTTCGCCGAATTCCCAGTTGCCTTGGACAACGACCATGACGTCCTCAACACGCTTACTAGAGCTGGCAAGCATAGTCACCAAATGGTGATTTGTGTCCTTGGCCTTAAGAAAGTAGTGTCCCTGCCGACCGGAAGATTTCCCCAAGGCATAACAGTGTCGAATAGCAGGGATTCCTAGGTTAATGCTAAGTCAGCGATTTAATTCTATTACGCCCATTATAATTCGGTAAAAATTTACATTTGGCTGCGAAAGGAGTAGACCCCAATAGCCTAAGAAGCACCGGTACTCCTAAAATGTTCTTTGTCTGTCGAGTGCGGCACGCAATGCGGTATGCGTATGCCGATATGGTTGCAGCGTCTGCAAGATGCGGCCAAAGGGAGTCTGCACGTCTGGTACATTTAGATGCGGCATGGAGTGCGGAGAGTGCGCCATGGAGTGCGTTCTGGGCAAAAATACTCAAACTACATGTATACATACATAGAGAGAGAGAGAGAGAGAGAGAGATAGCCTCGTGCTTTAAACATACCATAAACACATCTATAGAGGGAATCGAGAGAGAGACAGAGGAAATGGAAGAGATCGAACCTGATAGTGTAGAGAGGCATCGATTCTAGGGTTTTCTCTTCGATCAATCGTCTCTCTCTTTGACCGATCTTCTGCTCACTGTTGATCGATCGTCTTCGTCTCTCTCGTTTCTCTCTCTCTGTCTCTCGATTGCCTCTGTTCTCTTGTTCTCTCTCTTTGTCTCTCGATCGCTTTGCTCTCTCGCCTCTGTTCTCTTCTGCTCCTCTTCGTCTTTGACTTCTATAAGATATATAATATAATATATATAATATAAGATATATTATAAGATATATTATATATAATTGGTCATACATATAATATATAATAATATAATAAATTTTTATATATAATATAATTGATCATGTATAATATATAATATAATTGATCATATATAATATATATAATAAATTTTATAAATTATAATTTTTATTATATACAATAAAAATATATATATTTATTGGCGTACCGCAGCCGTACTTGTACCCTACTTTTTTGAGATTTTGCCGTATCGGCGTACCCGTACTCGTACCCGTACTCGTACTCGTACCCGTACCTGTGCTTCATAGCCAATAGCAAAGAACGACCCTCAAAAATTGATGAAGGAGAAAACGGACTCCGCGCCTCAGCGATTGACAGGAGGGGAAAGATGATCGTACTTGCATCAGTCCTCTCCATGTCAACTACGCTGTTCGCCACGAGTGACAGAGGACGTCATCTGAAATTGAGAAATGGTGACAAAAAGCGAAAACACGGTCCACAGAAAGGAGAGCTTTCAAGTGTTTCGCCATTCAAATCGGAATAGAAAATATGCTTAACTAAAAACGAACAAGAAAATGGGAGTTGGAATGAGGAAGAAATACAAAGAGGAGAAGAACTTATAGGTCAAAGAGAAGACAGTGGGAAACAGGCAGAAATCGCAAAGGTCGTAGAAAAGGAATGATACTGTGAGACAACCAGAAAGCCTTGCACATTTAAAAATATTCGAAGGGACAACGCGGTTCCATATCGCATTAAATGAGCAATGCGCACGAAGGGGCGGGAAATTATAATGATTTCTAAATCATGTTCATTCTGACGCTTCAGTATTGGAGGAAGTGTGAGCGTTGTATTTTTGACTTTTGATATGCAAAACCAAACATGTTGACTAATTGGTATTAGTCGGATGTTCGGGGGGCAATTGTGGAGGTCGAATTGAATCAATGAAGAAGAAAGGCCAAGCCATCCGGTTGAGACATCACTAGGTGCCCATGAAGCCGAGTATATGAATTGGTCATATAAGGAGCCGACTGGGAGCCAATACTCAACTGGAAGGCCGACTGAATAATTATATGCAAGGTCAAGAGTGGGCCCGACCCTTAGGCCCAGACGTAATATAAAAAAGAAGGAATGTCAGCCAAAGAGATGGATGTGAAAATAAACAGGATAATTTAAGTAGAAGTACATTTAAGAGAATACTGACTTGCCCGACGGAGTGCTAATTCTGGCACCTCCGACCGGAGTATTCATTCCTTTTTTAGGTAGCAATCAGAGGATCAAGAGCGTCTAACTGGATCCAAAAGTATTTCCAAACCACTTCACCACAAATTCCTACGATTTGATACGAGTTTCAAGCAAAAAGATTTGATTCATGCAATTGAATCTTGAGTTGAGTGAATCTTACGATTCAATTACGATTTACTCCGACTCATTAAGATTCAATTCTGCTTGCATAATGCATAAAAGGACATTGTTTTCACCTAAGAAGCATGGACACTTCTAAGAAGGTGGCGATGTCACGTAGTCACACACCTTTGTTGGAATGTGTCCTACATCCTGGAGTTGCCTAATCTGTGCTAGTTATAAGGTTTCAGTTTCTCTCTCCTTAATACCTAGGTTTTAAGGAGAAGTGTGGGTTGAACTTTTCAATTGACACTTGGTCTCTTCCTAACACATGTCCGACATTTGTCAAAACGTGTCCTATTTTTAATTTTTTTTAAAGACCCAGACCCGGACACTCTCAAGACACTTGGAGGACACATGTGTCTATCGCTTAAACACACATGTTTATCAATTAGACATGCATGAAACTAATTATAATTTTGAACAAAACAACTTAAGATATAATAATAAAAGAAAAACAAAATAAATTTATAAAAATTAGTATTATATTGCGTTTTTTATTATTTTTGAATGATATATTCAAATATATATATATATATATATTTTGATAAACAAAATAAAATTTTTTTTTTATTATCTTTGAATGATATATTCATATAGATATATATTTTTTTAAACAAAATAAATTTATATAAATTAGTATCATATTGCGTTTTTTATAAATATATAAAATTATATATTTTCCCTCACGTGTCATGTCTTTCATTTTTTGAAAATTGGTGTGTCGTGAGTCCGTGTCCATACTTCTTAGGTTTTCACAAAATAAACAAAGAGATTAACTAATTATATTGATATACGTGATTATATATATACATATACACAATTTAGTTATATTGATATTTATTTCATTTTGAACACTATATGTGTATGTATACATACAAAATCATTTATTATGCTACATAAAGTGAATCTTATAATTCGCGATTCACTATTTTAGCAAAACAATTCACGATTTGACAACAATGCAAACACTATTTGTGGAAATTGAAATAGCAGTTGTAAAATAATCCAGTTTGAAGTTGAGTGGATGGAAAAATGTTGATTCCATATACAGACTACCATCTAAATTCAGTAGTAAAAATTAATTCATAAGCACGTGATACCTGAGTTACAGCTTCTCCAAATCTTTTAGTGCTAGTACCATTAGAACCACGTTCATAAAATTTCGCTGGTGAATTATTTGTGCCCTCAACATCTAGCTCCTCATGCGCTCTTTTCTTAGGGGTATGTTCACTCTCTCCCTGGCTGTGCTGCATATCCTTAGCATTTGTCCCCTCTAGAATTGGAGTCCTTCCACTGGGTGACGCCGAAGCAACTTTGTCGGTATTGTTCTTCCTTCGCTTCTTTGGTATGCCATCAGCATCCAGCCCATCACTTGAATCACATGAAACATTTCCGTATGCCTCCTTTACATATCAAGGCAGTATAAACAAAGATAAGAACATATGAGATAAGAGAGGAAAGAAAATATAATAGAGTAGAGATGCAAGCGTACAAGAAAACGGTCAAAAAAAAAAAAAATGAGGATACTACAAGGGAACATGGAGAGAGGGTAAATGCCCAGTTTTACAGCTATCATATGATAGCATAACAACGATCAACAAAGAATAGCACAGAAAGATAATATAATAGAGTAGAAATGCAAGTGTACTAGAAGACGGAAAAAAAAAAAATTGAGGATACCATAAGGGAACATGGAGAGAGGATCAATACCCGGTTATACAGCTGTCATATGATAGCATAAGCATAAACAAACACCCATCAACAAAGAATAGGACAATGTAGAGAGACTAGGAACTGAGACGATTATGTATAGACATTCAAAAAAATTCATCAAATATTTACAGTAGTAATGAGTAATGACCCAAAGCATCTTAAGCAGTCCTAATGCAAGTGCCATGAGGCCTATGCGCTAAGGAAGAACACTGAAAAGCAGATATTAAATAACAGAGAGACATATTAGTCCCTGCAGGCTGCTTAGAATTCCAAAACCGTAATGTTAATCATTAGGCACTAAGAACAAACTATATGAAGCCAACATAAAAACTACTACAAAAACATGAGCTTCACAGTTACCCTCCTTCCCTTTCCCTTCCCCACACGACTGTGGAACCCTCAATTGTTGAAAGAAGTACAGAACTGCAATGCTGCCAGTTGTTGATTTATTTAATAAGGATAGGTTGGTTGGAGTATACATCATTCAGCAATAAGAAAAAGACCATGTGAAGCCATTACACAAACTATCATGTCTCAATGGCCCTAGATTTCAGCTTGAATTGATGAAAGGCCATTATAATAACTAGTGTTCGTCTCACTAATGCAATGTGCACAAACCTAACACTTGACTTGTTTTGCACAAAGTGGCTGTGCTTGGTCTTTAAACCAATGCTCTCATGCTTGACAGCCCCAGTTTTTATCATGGCAAGCAATGATGGAAATACAAGTATGTGCATTAACAGCCAGGTGAAAAACCAAATGCAGAAACACAAACCAATTAAATAAGAATAAATCAATAAATCTAGACTAATTCAATATACTTAGCATTGTGCGTGATTCCCATCAATTCAAAGCGCAGCAGGTAAAAATGATGGGACGGGAGATCATGATTTGTGACTAATGTTACGAAGGGAACTCACACCATATAACTCTTCGTAATCCAACCTTTCTACATGTCCTTTTCCAGATACAGGTGCATGTTGAAGATAAGACTATATTGTTAAAGATATCAGAAGAAATGGAGATCTCATGATTTGTGCTTATCATGATTTTTTCTATCTTTGATTTATCTCAATCCCTTAACTGAAGGGATTTGATTGTATGTCGTACCATGTAATCAAGATGATCAAGTGAGTGAATGAAAAATGTAACCCATAGGACTTTGTGTGTGTGGATGCAGGCCAATATTGGCTGAACCACATCAACTCTTTGAGCTCTCTCTTTCTTTTATCTTTTCTGACACTATTATCTCTCCATATTCAACCTTATTGCCTTATTACAAAATTCAACTGTGTGCAGAATCCCCTGGTTAGGACAAGACTATTGGAGATAACAGCTCTGCATTTAAAGCTTGTTTTTTCCTCTGCAGAACTTTAGATCTTTCTCCATCAGAGCCTGCAAAGGGCTCGGTATGGTCTGACAATGCAGAAATGAGTTCGTCTAAAATCCTGGGAGTCAGATGTAAAATAAAAACGTGAAGTTTCATGCTTAACCTGCTTATCGAGATCTGGAGCAGTAGGATCATAATCATCATCCTCTGAATCATCAGAAGAATCCTCGAAGTCTTTGGAAGCAGAATAGAAATCAGAATCGTCAGAACTTGATTCATCTCCCTCAAATTTCTCATCCACCTCTGAAGGATCTGGGTCATAATCATTTTCCTCAGAATCATCTGATGAAAATCCAAGTCCAAAATCCTTATTTATAGTTGCTTCCAAAGGGAACACCGTCTGCGCATGGAGAAGAGTATAATAAGCAACATTTAAGTAGATCAATTAATCTTGGACAATAGTACAGACCAGAGTTTTTAATTGACCTCCCAGGTGTCCAGAATAGAAAAATTAGTTCCTTGAGAATCATTAAGCAATTTGATGCAGTTGACCTTACAAGCACATCCAGGGCAAAGCCAACCCTCATCACCAGGAGGAACTATAAAGTGGAGGGGATATAATTAGGACAGAAAAAAAAGAAAAAAGAAAAAAAAAAGAAGACGGACAGAAACCTGAACAGAAAATAAGGAAGTCAAGAAAAAATCAAGGTTAGTCCTATCAAGTGAGTAGTTTGGACATACTGTCTTCTTTTAACAATGGTGGTTCCAGACAAAACTGGAGAGGACTATGTTCACAATCACCGTCACAGAGTATGATATCATCATCAGCTGGCGAATCTTTACACCCACATTTTGCACAGAATATCTGGCACAAGAAGATAAAGGAATAAGTATTTGCCACTCCAAAGTACTAAAAACACCATCAGAAACAAAAATAACATCAAATTAGCAGTAAGAGTGCTATGCAAACATAAAAATGGCTTGTTATGAGAAGGCATCTCCTACGTCGTCGCTGTCAATCTGTCCTTCAGAATCAAACAAGGATGCTGGAAACTTTCCTCTAGCAGTTAACAAATCAAGATGTTGAAATAGATGTCTTATTTTTAATTTGCAGTGGAGAATTTCAAATTGGGCATCCTGAAGCTCCACAGGCTTTGTTTCTAGGCTGCAAAATTACCAAAATAGAATGCGACAAAAATTAGGAAGGAACTTGTGAATAGATTGAAGCACTAATAAGCAACAAGCTATGACATGAATAAAATGGGTTAATATAAAAAAGTTATTTTCAATTTATGATACACCAATCATATTGGACTTGACCATCTTGATTGTTAAGATTAGGAGGTCCATGGAAGACCACAAGACATTACTGAGTAAAACAAGAGCTAAGTAGCACAAATACTTCCGTAAACTAGGAAGCAGAGTCCATTTTCCGTGTCAGTGTCTGACACATGTTAGGCACCAACACAGTGTGTTCACGTGTCGTACATGACACGTGATGTGTCAATCTGTTTAATTATAGTAAATTACACGTGATGTGTCAAGTTTTGCATAATTACACTGATTTCCTTTTTAGTAGGGCTAAAGCGACCGGAGCTAATGCAAATGGTGTATAGACATAAGCATAAACAAGGTAAAATATACATTTTAGTGTAAAAGAGATAACAACATTATTTATGAGTAATGGATTACTGATAAAATAAAAAGGAGCTAAATATTATGTGAATTAAAACCTTATAGGAGACCAATATAATTATGCCAAACTTGTGGGGCCCAACGTATTTTCTCTAAACCTCAGGAGAGGTTAGTGTAATTCACCCTTTTAATTATAATCATTTTGCAAGATATGTTGGGGACGCTTCAAGGACATGTGCATCATGTGTTTCTGGACACGCCTCAAGACAACTTTGTGGGTTTCTCTTCATAATTTTAAAAAGCTAATTTGGGATCAAAACAAAATATATTGGAAACAAAGAGGGGGGAAAGCATACATATATCGATGCCTCTCATGTCTCAGTGTCCTAAATTTATATTTATATGCATAATAAATAAAAGTATATATTTTTTACGACATCCTCGCCAAGTCCAGAACCTAATTTTCTAATTATCGCTCTGTCTTGTGTTTGTATCTATGTCCATGCTTATTTTTTTTTTTGGATAAATGTCCATGCTTATTATTAGTATGTAGAGGAGTCATCTCCATGTCAGACACATGTGGACACCAACAAAAAAATTTCGAAACTTCATTAATTGTTCTTGGTGCTCATCCAACACCAAATAGGAGCATTGCCTGGCTCTCTTAGGAAGAAAAGAGCACAGTAAGCGTTCAACCTTTTTTAACAATAGGTCAGTTTTTGATAAATCAGCTTTCTAAGTGTTTTATTCCATCTAACCCATCTTCTTTTTGAGTATTCCATTAGATTCTGTTTAATGTAATATGATCAAATCACTCTTCTAATTTTTTGCACATGTTTTCATTTTGAAACTAATACACAATAAAAATAATAATTCCTCATTTCATGGAGAAAATCTCTCTCATTTCACAGAGAAAATCTTAAATTATAAACTTTCAACTTTTTTATAATGTAAAAATTTTAAAAATAACACAACAAAAATTCTAAACGAAAATCAAAATACAATGTAAATGTTCATAGTAAACAACAAACATACAACTAATTTTTGAAAAAACAAAACACATACTAAAGTACAATGTGAATGTTCACAATAAAAAATAAACATACAACTAACCTTCGAAAAAGCAACACTCAAATAAAAATACAATGCGAATATTCACAGTTTACAATTAACATACAACTAGCTTTAAAAAAAAAAAAAAAAAAAAAAAAAACTTATACCAATGTGAACATTTACACTGCAATGTGAAAACATAAAACAAAATTGAAAATCGATTATTTCGATTGTTCAATAGTAACAAAAATGATTGTTTAACCAACAAACATAGTAACAAAGACAACAAACATACAACTATCGAAAAAACAAAACTCATACCAAAATACAATGTAAACGTTCACAATTTATAATTAACATATAACTAACCTTAAAAAAAATAAACTCATATTAATGTGAACATTTACCTTTGCAATGTGAAAATATAAAACGAAATTGAAAAAAGTAAAAATCTACTATTTCAATTGTTCAATGATAACGAAAATGATTATTCAACCAACACACATAGTAACAAAAACAACAAACATACAATTAACTTTTGAATTTTTTTAAAAAAAAACTCGTACCAAAATACAATGTGAATGTTCACAATTTACAATTAACATACAACTAGCCTTAAAAAAATTAAATTCATACCAATGTGAACATTCACACTGCAATATGAAAACATGAAACAAAACTAAAAGAAAAAAAAAAAATGACTATTCCAATTGTTTAATGGCAACAAAAAATATTATTCAAACAACAAACATAGTAACAAACAATATACAAAAAACCATCAAATAGTTCATATATATTGGCCTTTACGTTTTAGAAAAATTTATATATAATCAACATTGATATAATACCAGTGAATAAACTACACAATACTAGTGGCTACACAAATCGACGAAGAGAATACGGTTTGTGTAATAGTGGCAAAAAAATAATTGTTCATCGCCGGTTACCATCGTCTTTGTTGCGAGTCCATCATCATTTCTATTATTGGTCTACAACTAACCTTCTCTTCCAAATGTTTTTCTATGATAGGATCTTAATGCAAAATAATGGTGAAGGAAGATCTTTGATTAAGTGAATCCCTCACATTGAGACAAAGAAAATACTAAGAATAATTAACTTCTATATTCTATATATAATGTTTTATATATATCATAAATAAAATATATCTAATAATTGATATTTTCTCTCCTAGATATATGGTATAATATATATATATATATATTATAATAAAAGCCTATAAGAGTAAAATAATCCACATAATACTTCTAATATGGGAAAAAAGACCTATTGGAATACAAGTCTAAATATATGGGATTTGATGGAACATTAAAAAACTTTATAGATTTATTGGGCTATAAGTCTACCAAATGGAATTTATAAATAAGGCCTCGTTTGGAGATTAGCCGGTTTAGCCAAAAAGCCAAAAAATTACTAAAAAAACTAAAAAGCCAACAACCCATACCAAAAAGTCAAATATTCTCTTTTCTCTCTACTTTTTGTACATCTTTTCGTAAAAAGCCAAAAAGTCATCTCAAATATACTAATTTTTTTTAGCTCATATTTTAGCCAAATAGCCAAAAAGTTTAGTTAAATAGCCAAAAAGTTACTAAATTAGCCTGTTCCCAAATGAAGCCTAAATCTCCCTTTTAACAATGATCAATTAAAAAAAAAATTGACATTATATCTACTAGTGCCATAAATCAAGCTAATGTGTCATATAATGAAAGTGTGGGAGAAGGTGATGGAACGCCGATTGCGAGATATAACAGAGGTGTCAGAGAATCAATTTGGGTTTATGCCTAATAGGTCAACAATGGAAGCGATTTATCTTTTAAGGAGAGTAATAGAAAAGTACAAAAAAAAAAAAAAAAGAAGAGATATTTATATGGTATTTATCGACCTTGAGAAAGCATATAACAGAGTGCCCTGAGATGTAATATGGTGGGTGTTAGAAGAAAGGGGTGATAAAGGTTACATTGATATGATTAGGGATAAGTATGAAGGGGTAGTGACCACTATTAGATGCTTTGCTAGAGAGACAAATGAATTCCCTATCCTTTGTAGAGTTAAATCAAGGATCTATCTTAAGTCCTTGTCTTTTTGCTTTAGTCATGGATGAGTTAACAAGAAATATTCAAAATGGCGTGCCATGGTGTATTCTTTTTTGTAGGCGATATTGTGCTAATGGATGAGACTAGAGAAAGAGTTAATACAAAGTTGGAGATTTGGAGAAAAACTCTTGAATCTAAAGGATTAGGATAAGCGAGAACTACGACAAAGTACATGGAGTGTAAATTTAATGTGATAACAATGAAAGTAGAGAAGTCAAAATTAAGAACCAAGAAGCGCCTAGAGTGAACATTTTAGTTATTTAGGGTCGATTATCCTGTAATGAGAGGAGATTGATGCAGATGTGGCCCATAGGATTAAGGCAGGATGGTGCAAGTGGAGAAGTGCGTCTATGCGATAAACGAATACCTACTAGACTAAAAGGTAAGTTTTATAAAATGACTATTAGACCAGCGATGTTGTATGGGACGGAGTGTTGGGAAACCAAGAAACAACATGTAGATAAGATGAGTGTGGCTGAAATGAGGATACTCAGGTGGATGTGTGGCAAGACTAGACCAGACAAAATTAGGAATGAGTATATTTGGGAATGGGTAGGAGTAGTACCGATAGAAGATAAGTTGAGAGAAAATCGATTGAGATTGTTTGGTCACATTTAACGGAGACCAATAGAGGCAGTAGTGAAGAGATGTGATACTGTAACGGTAGATGGGAGTGTTAGGAGACGGGGTAGGCCTAGATTAACGTTGGCTAGCGTGGTAAATAGAGACATGGATCTACTTAATTTGACTAACGAAATAGCCTTTGATAGGGCCGCGTGGAGAAGAAGGATTCATGTAGTCGACCCCATTTGATGGGACTTAGGGCTTGGTTTGGTTTATATCTACAAGTGCCACAATCCAATCATCCAACAAAAATTTTCCAATCCTCTCAAAGGCTACGAGTCTGTGACTATAAAAAAGAAAATACAAAACATAATAAGAGTAGACAATATAACGAATGAATACAATACATATTTTTTTCAACTTCCTTGTGTAATTGAAAACACAAAATTTACAAAAATAGTCAGAGTCATCCATTTCTCAAAAAGTTCATATATATATACACACACATTTAATAGAAGTAAATAAAAGTTCATATTATTTTCAAGTTTAGGTTCCATTTTGCAGAATCCAATCAAAGAAATTATCAGCATGAAAAAGAATATGTTCAATCATACTCGTGAAAAATATGCATCTGTCACTACAGTGACAGCAGCAGTGCCAGAATAAAAAAAATGCCTTAAGATCTTTAGTCTAAATTAGCAATAGACTACAAACCTTTGTCCTCTCCAATCTTTACCAGAATAGGCATCAATCAAGGTTTGATGGTAGCCTATTCGATTCAGCAAAATATCTCAAGCGATTTCTAAGTCTTGAGAATTCATCAAGTGAAATTTTCTTCATCTGTTTCTTCTTCTCTTCCATATTATTACTTGCCTCCGGACTTTAGATTTCTCTTGCAACCTTGAGCCGAAACTCTAGTACTGCCTACAGAAGATCTCAGTGCATGTTTCTCTTTTGTTGATTTTCCAGAGGTTCTCCCTCCTGATTTACTAGGATTGTTCGTTGCATCATCTGGTGGCATTTCTAATTGTTCAAGACTAGTATTCACGACTTTATCTTCTAGTGGCACTCCCAATTGTTCCAGATAATTTTTTCTCTCATCTTCTTGGGTTGGTTGCAATTGTTCCCAACTGGAATTTCTGGTCACATCTTCAGAAGGTCGGCCAGGTTGTTCAAAACCGAAAGTATGGGATTCTACCGTCACAATTTCAGCTGGTATATTTTGAAAGTTTACAGTGCCAGTTTTCCATTTTTCTACCCAAATGTCCTTATTTACACTTCCAGGAACGAGTTCATGATTGAGTTCCGGCATAGTTTGCTTAGAACTTAAATTTTTTCCAGCGGCATCTTCAGGTAATAAACCTAACTGATTAGAATTAGAATACATGCTGGCATCTTCAAGTTGTCCAAGTTGTTCACAACTCAAATATAGTGTCAGATCTTCATTAAGTGGTTCAAATTGTTCAATACCAATATATTCACATTCTGCAGCCCTGGCATTTGTCGATCCCTTGTTTACATTTTCAGTGCCAATTGGATGTTCTTCAGTTGCTTCACCAAACAAAGTTTTGGAGCAATGTATTGATGTTGTTTGTCTAGGGCTTGAGCTTTGTCTAGTTTCACTGTTTTCTTGTGCTGAAGATGCATCCATGTTCACACCGTCAGACATTAAGACAAAATGCTTATAGTGACAAACACTTTCCAATCCTATACCATTCAGTTTACCACAATGAATTGAAAGACACCAGTCAATATCAAATCTTTTGAACAGTTTCACCCAAAAATTAACTGTAAAAGCTCTGACAGAACTAGTTCTGACGAAGTTGTGAACTTGTGATGCATTCCATAGATCTGCACTCAACATCAAAATAGTACAAAAAATATATAATTAACCTTGGCCAACAATGAACAGGCTCAGAGAGAGAGAGTAGGATCTGATGACTCAAGAAAAATAAGAACCGGATCAGATGACTACTGAAAATTAGGCCCATTTGTAGCCTAGTTGATGAAGCTTCTGATTGAATCAAGCCTCATTTAATGCTTATCAAGGTTAACATTCTGCTAATTTAGTTTTGTTTATGCTTCCTTGTGTCTTATTGACTTTGAGGAAATTCTGAAATTTCATGTTCTTAGTGGCAGAGATCTAAATGTCACATTACCCAGACCAATGAATGTAGTGCTTAGAGGTGGAGATCTAGACATCACATCAACCATACCAATATATCAAGACTTTTCAAAGCCAAACACATTTTAACATTGATGCATCTGAATTTAAGAAAGCTATCAATCATTAAAACATCAAACAAATTCCTATAAAATATATCCCTGTCTAATTCTAGTCATTGAATAAATGAAACTTCTATTAATAACTAATTAATTTCCTTTCTTTCAGTACACTTCTTCAGTGTAAACAACTATCAACTAAAAGATTGTGCAAATAGAGTAGACAAAAAATAAGGTAGTTTCAGTAAAGGATTAGTTTTTTTGATAAACAACAATGTAATTGTTGTATCAATCCAAAACACAACCACATTCAGAATTCAGATCCAAACAATATAAATAATTAACAAAAAGAATACACGCACAACTAGGATTAGATGAATTTGTGAAAAAGGACAATTTTTGGATCAAATGTTTGAGTTAATGCAACACATACCTGGAAGAGAGAAGATAATTATAGATGGAGATTCCAACGGTCATATAGACAAAGATATGCAACGGTACAAAAGGCTGAATTTGGGTGACTGAAACAAGAATGGAGCACTTTAGATTTCGCATTAGGGTTCGATAGTTAAATTTTTTAATATAGATACACATATATACATATAAATATTTAAAGAATAAATAATAAGAAAAAAATTTGATAGGATCGGGATCGTAGTGCAATTCTTCATGATTTTATGACTAGTATCGTAGTCACTTTAAGATCTTACAAATTTTAAGATCCTAGTGTGATATGAATCGTTCAGCCCAATTGGGGTCGTAGCATCGTAAGATCCTACAATCCAGATCAATATTTTGATAACCATGGTCAAATTAGACTGTGCTACATGGACTTGGCACTTTACGGGAAAGTACCCATGTCAACACGACACGACACGACATGGATGCAAGTCTTGATCTGAGATCTGTGTCAAATGAGGCACTTTCATCTCGGACATGGTTGACCAGACAAACAAAACGAGCATCCACAGGGGAAACAAAATAAATTACTTACAATTACTAGCGATGAGGGGCTTCAACAAAAAAGAGATCTGGCATCATCTTCGCCTACTCTCCCTTTGCTCTTGTTGTCACCGCCAAGATCGAGCCCTTCCGCTATCAAAATAAATTGGAGCCCTAAGACCTTGTCTCCTCTTAGTTCGTCACTCCTCGTTGTCCAACCCAGATTGAGCGCTTATCACCTTCAATCTTCTCTCTCTCTCTAATCAAGCACTCATGACAGCTGAATGCATAGATCACGAACCTTTATAACAAATGAGATTTGAAAGGTTTTCTTTTTTACGGAGAGATTTGAAAGGTTACAGGTTACAAAATCGTTCACCTCCAAGATTGAACCCTTTCACCATCAAAACAGATCGAAGCCCTAAGACCTTGTTTGCTCTTCGTTCGTCACTCCTCGTTGCCCAACCCAAATCGAGCCCCCATCGCCTTCAATCTTCTCTCTTTGTCTCTGTCCCTCTAATCAAGCACTCATGGTAGATGAACACATAGGTCAAGAACCTTTGTGAGAGGTGAGATTTGAAAGGTTTTCATTTTGACGGAGAGATCTGAAAGGTTGCAGAGAATCGTTGTATTGGAAGAAGAAAGGATTGTAGCGTTTTAAACGAGGGTTTCTTGTGTGGATTGTACATAAAGTGATGAAAGGTTTGTTCTTGATGCTGAAAGGTTTGTTGACTTTTAGTGAATAATACCAAAAGCCACCGATTTGGCATTAAATACACAACTTAGAAGTTTCTTTGAAATCGGTTCCATGTCAAGTACAAGTTTCCTTCCATATAAATTACAAGTTTTCTTTAGTTGGCCAATTGACATTAATTACAGAATTTCTTAATTAACTAAATGCATATAATTACATTGAGGGGGGAAAAAAAAAACTCAAATTGTTGAATAATGAGATTAAATTATTAGCTTATTAGTCTCAAAATTCAAGAAAATGACATTAAATTGCTTACTAATTAATTACTTGTGTTCGAAAATATAGTTGTTTAATGCTTTATATGCCATATCCCCTTATTTGTATCCACTTTTTGGACACTTTTTAGCCGAGTCATCGTACTTGATAATTGGAAGAATATGTGAATCCAACATTTGGATATGTATCTGAGTCCAACACTCATACCTGAGTCTTGGTAAATTGTAACATAGATATTTGATTAAATAGTAAAGATGGAAAAAAGACAAACTTGCTAAAAGAAAAACAAAATAAATTGTTACATGAAAAGTGAGGGTGTCCGTGAATGATAAAGAGGTTAAGGAAAGATGGAAACATTTATCTTGAGAAACTGTTAAACATCCATACCCTTAGTGTATGCAAAAGAATTTTAATTTCAGTTCTCATATTTATCTCAGCATTTTCACAACAGAACAACTTTTACCTCCTTAGGCACAGCTTATTTCAGTTTTGTCACCAAAACTGTTAGTGTGATTTTTAATAGGTGACTCACATGCACAGAGACTTCTGCTTTGACCACCTAGAGCTTCTTGTTTTGGTGGTATGCCGGTATCCTTCTTAATTTTCCCTAGAAAGGATAATCATAATTGAGAAAGAAAATGAAAAGCAACCTTAAAGAAATCTTAACAAAAAATTTACGGTAAACTACACCATTGGTCCCTCTAATTTGAGCAAAATTTCACTTTGGTCATCATAGTTTCAATTTGAACCCTCACGTACCGTGAGAATTGCAACGGAAAAAAATCACGCGCAAAACTAGAGGGACTAAACTGGAATTCAAAACAAATTATAGGGACCAGCGGTATATTGAATAAATTACACCAATGGTCCCTATAGTTTCTTTTGAATTCCAATTTGGACCTTCTAGTTTTGCACGTGATACTTTTCCGTTCAAATTATTAGCAACTCATGATGGAGAGACCACATTGCAACAAAATTGAAAGTGTTCAAATTGTTGCAACTGAAACTACGGGGACTATAGTGACACTTCACTTAAACTACAAGGACTAATGGTGTAATTTAACCAAAAATTTAAGAACAATAAAAAGGAAAGAGAAAATATCACTTCTGCTCCTTCAAGAATCAACAGGGAACAAAGAAACTGGCAGATAACTAATCAAAGAGGCCATTGACGAAGTACTTTATGTTCAAAACCTTCTTCCATCTCTCCTTGCAGAACATCCATAGGATGACCATAAAGCAGCTACCTAAAATTACATGTTCCTTCTTTCTACAGAGTCCATGTCCTAAATGCTTACAAATTACTCAATGTTCACATGGGATGTAACAAAACAACCACCAATTGTGAAGCTGATATACATTGCAGTTGGATCCTTCATATGTCGATATAGGGAAGTGACTTTCACGTAAGCAAACTTATACATGGGCAAGAATACAATCAAATCAATATTAGCTGGCCTTCTTTGGCTTGTGGCATGTTAAAAAGGATGCCTATCTCACAGAGGCAGCCTACCAAGGTTAGGTACCAACAGTAATGAACTTAATGCCAAGAGTAGTTCTTCTTTACCATTGAAATCTTTCCCTCTTATGCTTGAAGCTTCATTACCAAGTATCCTTAAAGAGGAACAAAAAGGGTCCACTATTGACATAACTTTGCAATGCTTTTCTTCTTCCTGACATAATTCTCTTTTAACTTGGCAATTAAATTGCATCCCACATGGAAGTTCTGAATGAATGAATTAGTTTCCAAAGGAACTAAAGTTTCTGGACCTAATTCTCTGCCTCAGGAGTTGGATTCAATATTATTCAATACAATTCCAAAATCCATGTGTTATGAGAGGGGTATTTGTGCCGAACAAATAGGCCGATCTAAATCTTGTATGGACCTTTGTTTGTGACCGTTAAACTGGGCTAACATGAATCTCAGATGTTGGGCCAAGCTGGATGATGAGCTTGGATCATAGGCCAGACTGAGCCCGTGATTGAAGATATACCGGGCAAGGGATTCCAACCGAGCTAAGCCCGGGCCTCGGATATGGGCCAGGCTATGGCGGAATGGGGACACGACTCTTGACCGAGCTATGAGTTTCAGTCAAGTTAAGGAGTTGAACGGAGTTCGTCCGAGCAATGAGCAAAAGTAGCTCAACCGAATTGAACATAGCGAGCCGGGCTAGTGAAGCCCTCCGAGAGCAAACCGGCCAAAGTTAGCTTGGCCATGAAGAATGGTCTGGGTTAGACCGGTTGGAGTTAGCCCCATCAAAAATAGCTTAGTTACCGTATACCACATGGCCCAATAGAAGCGTGAGGGAAAGAACCCGCTCAAAGTACATGTCAATGCCATTTGGCAGTTTTGCCAATGCTGTTTGACAGTATTGACGCACACACATGTAAGGAAAGAAGAGGGCAGTACATCCACGCATCCAGCAAAGGATGAAGGGAGTAGTATGCGCACAATCTTAGACAACAAGGGAAAGGCCTATATAAGGCGCATGACTCCACTGAGGAAGAGGTCTGCAATTTCTCACTCTCACTCTCTCTACATTCCTTTGATCTTCTTTGGGTGCTAACTTGACCGTCGGAGGGGTTTACCGGCACAACACCCGCCATTCAGCTCACCTAAGTTGTGCTTTCAAGTAGTACGATGCCGTTCGGAGCAACACAAGCTTAGTCTCAGGGAGTACGGGCGTGACGGATATTGGGTACACGGTACTTATGATTAACTTCTTGATATGGTGCTAACAAAACAAGAAGAACAGACAGTTCCAAGCGTACCTTCTGAATTTCGATTTCGCATCTGCAGGAAATTCGACTGGTGGTAATGCTTCCTGGTTCCAGGCAGTTGGAGCATCAAATGATTCAAATGTATTAAATTGAATCTTAATGCCACTGTTGACATGTTCAAGAACCAAAAAACTGTCCCCAAAAACCATCTCTGGAAAGTGAGATGTCTGAAGCTTATGCTCCCACTGGCAAGCAAATCAAGTATTGTATTCAACTAGTAAAAAATTAAGGCCTTATGCATGACTACAGTTCCAGCATACGGGACAGCACATGAGTTGGATCAAGAGATGAAATTTTTTAAAAACAAATAAACAAAGAAAACATAAGTTTTGTATTAAATGACATATTGCATAACAAGCATTAGTCAAGAAAACTAAAAATCAAGAGATGAAAATTTTAAAAACAAATAAACAAAGAAAAAAGGAGTTTTGTATTAAATGACGTATTGCGTAACAAGCATCAGTCAAGAAAACTAAAATGACATAAAAAGGAGTCATGTATCCTTAAATATTAATGGAACACAAATATAGTTATTGTACCAGTCGTGAGGGTATTGACTATAATCATACCATGACGGGTTACAAATGATAAGAAAGATTTTGGAGCATTAATAATAGTTCACTAATGATTAGCTAACCATATCTGTTTAAAATCTCTCTTATTTATTTATTTATTTATTTTTTGAATTGTGAATTTCATTACGGACTCCTCCCCAAATTACTCCCAAAACATCTAAATCATTCTAAATGCCAATATATTATGCAACATCCATTAGTTAGAAATTTTCATTCGGCAAGAACCAGAATCTATTCCTTGATCTAGCATCTTAGATTATTTACAAAAAAAGTCAAGAATGCGATTAACCAAGACTACTACAGTACCTCAACAATTATCACCTCCGCATAAAATAATGCTTTGGAGACCAACTTAACAAATAGAAAGAGGGACAAATTTCACTTTACTCCTATAGTATAGGCCATATGCACATAACCATCAATCATTTGAAAATAACCACTTAACCCCTATCATTTATGGATTAAAATGCACCACTAACTTATGTTAACAGCACTTTGTAAATTGACATAAATACACTTATTTTCTTCCTCTCTGATCTAAACCCTTCATTTTATAGTTCATGCGCACAAAGCCCCTGCCATTTGAAGTATCCCATTAATTTGGATGAAAAATGTGAATATATGTTTTAATTCACAAACCACAAGGATTAAGTTTGGTAATTAACATCAAATGACAAGAGTCATGTGCAGAGACATATACGACAGGGTAAAGTGAAAAAGCATAAGAGGAAAAGTTAATAAGCTGACAAAGATCAATAACACCAACCCATTGACTCAATCATAATAAATATGACTTTACCAAAAAAATTATAATAATTATGAAAGAAACAAACTTAATAACATCAACAATCAAATAATCAGTACCAATATCAATCCAGCGCCAGCCTTGAAACTTTCCCTAAACCCAAACTTGGAAGACACTGAAAAAAAAAAGAGTTAAGAATCTCTTCAACAGTCAGATTGTGTTTGAATTTGAATTTATAGAGAAATTTGTGAAAAAGAAAAAAAGTGAATGAAATAAAAAAAAATTTCCCTTTATTTTTTGATAATGACAAACCTGGTAAGACTATATTGAACCCACCACTCCAAGATAAATCTTGAATACTTATTTTCTGATAATGAGAAATCCAGTAAGATCATATTGAACCCACTACTCGAAGATAAATCTTGAATACTTAAACCATCTGCAAGCCACAAATGGTAAGACAAAGTATTGCTAGTAGTAATTGACATCTGGATTTATAGTTCTGCATTTACAACTTCCAAGATTCAAACACATGGTAAGTTAATTCAGAGAGAGCTTAACAACACAGTAAATTTGCCATCTGTTGGCACCAAAATTAAACCGACCAATAAAAGAAGGGCACAACAAGGCAACCCATTATACAAAATACATGGGTGCATCTTGAATACACATGGAAGAAGTATAAAGGAAACAACTCAGCATTCGAATTCAGGTGGGAAGATGAGGTGGCAATGATGATTAGTATCTCAACGGTTATCAAGCAATTTAAAATTCAAATAAAGGAGGGAGGCACATGTCAAAATTAAACAAGCAAGAAGGAGGGCGTGGGAGATAGTTGCAGCCCTTCAACAGTAATGGAGGACTTAAAGTTACCGGGAAATCTATAAATAATAGAAAAATTGAAGAGAAAAAGCCTAGACAAATCATCAAACCCAACATGTTTCATATCTCTCAGTTCTTACTTTCTGGTTTTTTTTCCCCTTTAGCATGAGAGTAGTTGTATCCCATAGTCATTTAGCCTTTACAACACTTCCTTTTTAGTTCATGTACGAAGTTTTTTATTACTTGTAATTTTCTTTTGAGCAGTAGAAGTAGATTAAAGGTAATGTACTTCTCTTTACCAGTAATCGAATTATTTATTTGATTGATTTCCTTCTTCAATTCTCTATATTTCTTTTCTTATTTTATTCAACATTTCTCCTTGCAAATGGGTTCTGTCTTAATAACTGAATTAATTTCTCTTAATTGAGGAAAAAAGAACATTAATACAATAAACTTGATAAATGTTTAGGTTAATTCAATCTGTAAAGATTATTCAATCCTTTCTAGCATGCTTGAATTTACTTTCATAACCTTCGAAGGCCGAAAAAAAAAACCACCACCTCATTTTTTAAACTTACATTCCTTAATAAATATTTTTTGAGGATAAATAAGAACTTCAGAAATAAAGGTGGGGAACGTAGAGTTTCCACTTACACATAAACTAAAAGACATGGAAAAGACTATAATAATCTAAAACTGAAAAAAGAAAGGCAAGCACCAACTGCACGACCTCTACGAGCAACTGCAAGCATCAACAGCGAATCCCTGCAAAGATAAGCCAAAGCTAAAGGTCAACCCCACTTTCACAGATGTAGCACCACACATTAATTCAAAAAATTCTTCACTAAATGAACTTAAAGAGAGAGAGAGAGAACTCCACTAAAGATTAAAAAAACTAAAAAAATTGACTTATTTTTTTATTTTTAGTTAACTTTCTTTAGATTTTTTCAAAAAAAAAAATTTACTTTTTGAATCCTTCTAGACTAAACGGACCTAAAAAAATATTAAAAAATCACTAGTGGAGTTCTTTGGCGGTGGTCAAACAGAGTAAAAATCTCCAGAGGGATATTGCTTAAAAATGATCCATATCATTTAAGTCGTCTTAGACATGAGCAAGACCACAATCATGGAACTGACACAAGATATAAAAGTTATCAGAGTGCTAAGATTTGTTTAACCGGACAAAAATATAATTTCAATATGATGATGTACAAGTATTTGAGCACTGCATGTTAATTATGGACAAATCACCGGCTCTTACTACAGAATATAGCTATTTGGGGCTACTTGGATAAAGGCCTAAGAAAACTAAATGGCATTTCCGATTTGTTGCAGCTTATGACAAACTAAAATATGATAATCTAAACACAACAGTTAAAAGCATCCTGTCCTCAATTACTTGCCGTTGATAATGTAGTCAGTTTTTTATTTATAAAAAACAACAAACAACAAATAGGTTTTCGTCTTTTTTGTAAAGAACAAAAATAAAAAAATAAAAACTTGTTTGGTGAACAAAAATGTTTTTAAAACGAATGAAAATGAAAATAAAAATAGAGAAACATGTTTAATGAGTTGTTGGAGGTGTTGGCCAAAGCATCGCTGGAGGCCACAACGATGATCAGCCAGCCACTGGAGAGTCACAGGTGGTTGGCCAGAGCACGCTGGAAATCGGCTGGCCAACCACGAGCAGTGGGTGGTGGTGGGTGAGGGAGGAGTGAGTCAAAATTAAACCAAATGAAAGCACCTTTTCTTAGTTTCCAAAAAACTAAAAAATTTTAGAATTAATTCAATTTTTTTGAAACGAAAAATATACCAAACAAGTTTTCGTTTTCAATTTTCAAAAAAATGATAACGAAAGATTTAACAAACGACCCGTTAGTATTTGTTTTTCTTTTTGTAAAAGTAAAAATAAAACTTGTTCGGTATACAAAAATGTTCATAAAATAAATGGAAACAAAAATAAAGAAAAATGTTTGGTGAGTTGCTGGAGATGGCTGGTGGATTTGGCTATCGGCAATGGGGTGGCCGAAGGCAATCGCTAGAGTATTGTGCAGAGCAGAGGTCATTGGCAGTGTGACTAGTCATTTGTTGGAAGGTGGCCAAAGATTGTAGGAGCTTGCCAATTGCCGGAAGGTGTTAGAGCTTGCTGGTTGTTCGTCAGAGGTAGTTGATAGTCGGCCGACTAGCAATCCACGGTGCAAGGTCGCGTGTGAGGTGGTGGCGGAAGAGGGAGAAGAGAATGAAAACTTGCTTGAAAACAAGTAAAAACACTTTCTTTATTTAAAAAAATAAAATAAAAAATTTAGAAAGAATTTTACTTTTTTTAAAACAAAAACAATATACAAAACAAGTTTTTGTTTCCAGTTTCAAAAAAAGAAAAAAGAAAAAACTGAAAACCAAAAAGGAGACGGAAGTGTTACCAAACAAGGCCCTAATAATTAATTTTTCATCGTATTTAAGTTATTTTTACCTCATAAACTATACAAAACACGTTAAGACACTCCAAAAAAATAAAAAGCCATAAACAAACCCATAAAATACACCAAATGGATCCTATTGTTCTTTTTTTATTTATCAAATTTTTCTAAAATAACTTACTGAGTATTACAATAAATTCTACCAATAGAACATTTTCATTTAATTGGTATACTCCGTTCACGTATTTCACAAATAATCAATATAAAATACAGGCACACATGTAGCCAAAAAATAATCAATCATCACTTATAAATCCAATATAGCTCCATACAATGTTCTTCCACCACCACCCTCATAGCTTCTAACTCTCAACCTTCACATCATGTCATGTAAAGGTTATTTAGCCCCGTGGCCATTGTGCCAGACAAAATTTGAACCCTAGAAAACAATAAATAATTAAAAAATTGGAAGCCATGGGTATTTTGTTTAAATGAGTCCATTGCGTTTCCAAGACAATTATGTGTTTCAGGTCACAATGAAGGTAACTATGCACGATCCATGCATGGAAGAGTCAGTTGGATAAGAGGACAAGGTTATGGAAACACTTTCTAGTGTTTGGGGAACCTTTCTCAATGAGATACATCACCCAGATGTTGGTTTTGGCATGTGCAGTGTTAGTTGGGGACAAAGATCTTTGTGTAAAAAATGTTTCTGAGTCAAACTGAGGATATGAGCACAATTTCACAGCACTGACCTGAAAGAGGAAGATTTCTGTTTCAGTTGCTCCTTTCTTCCAAGGAGTAATTGATGGAAAGTGGTCTCCATATTTCTGTGTTATGTCTGCCACTTTTTTTGAGCTTGTTGAGCTTTTGGTAAATCAACTGGTCCACTCAGCTTACATGTCTCCTCAATACTCAAAATTTACTCTGATCCTTGGTGATCATATGACTGACTTTTTCTCTTGTGACCCCCTGGGGTCGTAGATCTCTGCCCGCTACTTTCTTCAGTTAATGAATCGCCCATTCTCAATCCATTGCACGAAATGTTTTCTGTCACCATTTTTGGTCCGGGCTCTGAAATATTTGTTCGAGGTGATGGATGGTAAAATTTCCAACGTGCATTTTCAAACCATTTGCTAACCTGATGAACCGTAACTCCTAATTCCATAGCCAATTTTTCTTTCATAGATTGATCAGGATAATGATTTTCGTTGAAGGATTTTATGAGTCCCTGCAAAACAAGCACCATGACAATTGTTGATTTAAATGTGAAAAGAATAAGAGGTAAGATGCCACAAGGACATAAAGAGCACGTCAACACTAACAATGTAGCTTTTTGCTACTAGATCAAAGCTGAAGTTTTTGTGCACAAGGTCATTGCTAATATTCCAGGATGTTCACCGCAGCCTAATAAGATTTGCTGGCTCGTGATGAAGCATTAGTTTTTCTCAGATGTTATATAAATATTATTTGTAGAAATTGAAATAGTAGTCACAAAATAACCCAATTTACAGTTGAGCGGATAGGAAAATGCTGATTCTATATACAGACTACCATCTAGATTCAGTAGTAAAATTAATTGACAACCACACAATACCTGAGTTACAGCTTCTCCAAGTCTTCTACATGATCTTTTAGTGGTACTATCTCTAGAACCACATTCAGAGAAACCTTTATGTGATTTAGCAGGTGAATTATATGTGCCCTCAACATCTAGCTTCTTAAGCGCTCTTCTTGTAGGGGTATGTTCACTCTGTTCCTGGTTGTGCTGCATATCCTTAGCATTTGTCCCCTCTATAATTGGAGTCCTTCCACTGGGAAATGCTGAAGCAACTTTCTTGGTATTGTTCTTCCTTCGCTTCTTTGGTATGTCACCAGCATTAATCCAATCTTCATCACTTGAATCACATGAATCATTTCCATATGCCTCCTTTACATATCAGGGCAGCATAAACAAAAATAAGAGACGAAAGACAGAGTAATAGAGTCAAGATGCAAGTGCACTAGAAGACCCAAAAAAATGAGGACAAAAATACAAGGGAACGGGAAGTGAGGGTAAATGCCTGGTTATACAGTGATCAAGTGATGGCATAAGCATAAAGGAACATGCATCAACAAAGACTGCATATAGACTAGGAACCGAGACGATCATTCATAAACATTCAAAGAAATTCATCAAATATTTACAACAGTAATGAGTAATGACCCAAAGCATCTTAAGCAGTCCTAATGCAAGTGCCATGAGGCCTATGAGCTAAGGAAGAACACTGAAAAGCAGATATGAAATAGCACAGAGACATATTAGTCCCTGCAGGCTACTTAGAACTCCACGACTGCAATGTTAATCATTAAGCAACAAGAACGAACTCTATGAAGCCAACATAAAGACTACTATGAAAACATGAGCTTCACACTTACCCTCCTTCCCCTTCCCGTCCCCCCCACCACTGAGGAACCCTCAATTGCTGAAAGCAAGTACAGATGAAATGTAATTGTTAACTTTGTTCCTACACTCCATCTTCATCGAATGCGTTTGATATTCTCAATACTTGTGTAGCCAATGAGGAGGTTTCTTTTGTGCGGATCTTAAGAGTGTGCTTAATGCGAATGAAGATATTCCAAATGTAGAGGCTTCAAAGGAAGAGAAAGAAATTGTTGGGGATGTGGGTAATATAAATGGGTTAGCCTCTAAACGATCTTCACGTCCCAAAGGAGCTCCTCGATCCCTTTTAGGTGGAACATTCGTTGTTCCCTGGACAAACCTATCTTCAAAAGTGGAAAACAAGAAAAAGCTTCTTGAGAGAATCGCCAATCTTAAACTTGCTGAAGAGGTTAGCCTCTCTATCAAGTCTAAAAAATCAAGTTGTAAGACTCTATGAAATCGTAGGTGTGTCCGTTGATTATTGCTTAGCCTAGGTTTGATTTCTCCTTGAATGTTAATCTACTTGTTAGATTTTGTGTAGAAGCTAGGCTTGTTTATTCCCTCCTCGAAGGGTGTGTTGCCTCTGGGCGTGTAATGAGCCTCATTGTAATATCTATTTTTTGGAATATAACTTGTGACTTACCTACCAAAAAAATAATAATAATAGTACAACCCTGCAGTGTTTCCAGTAGTTGATTTATTTAATAGGGATAAGTTGGTTTGACTGACAACATCATTCAACAAAAAAAAAAACCCATGTGAAGCCATTACACAGTCTATCATGTCACAATGGTTAACATGTTCGAAAATCTCAGTGTATAACATGCTAATGACAGCTAGGTAAAATACCAAATGCAGGAACATAAACCAATTAAAAAGAACAAATTAATTAAGCCTACATTTTAAAGTAAACTAATTCAATATACATAGTATCATGCATGATTCCATCAATTCAAAATGCAGCAGGTAAACATGATGCAGGGGAGATCATGATTTGAGACTAATGTTACAAAGGGAACTCACATCATATAGCTTTTCGTAGTCCAACCTTTCTACACGTCTTTTTCCAGATACAGGTGCAGAATCCCCTTGGCTGGGACTAGACTCTATTAGAGATAACAGCTCAGTATTTAAAGATTGTTTTTTCCTCCGAATAACTTTAGATCTTTCTCCATCAGAGCCTCCGAAGGGCTCAGTATGGTCTGATAATGCAGACATGAGTTCATCTTCAAATGCAACACTAAAATCCTCAGAGTCAGACGTAAAATCAGAACTTGAAGTTTCCTGCTTAACCTGCTCATCGAGATCTAGAGCAGTAGGATCATAATCATCATCCTCTGAATCATCAGAAGAATGCTCCAAGTTCTGCTTGTTATTTGGTGAAGGCCCAAAGTCTTCGGAAGCAGAATAGAAATCAGATTCATCAGAACTTGATTCATCTCCCTCAACTTTCTCATCCAACTCTGAAGCATCTGGGTCATAATCATTGTCCTCAGAATCATCGGACATAAATCCAAGTCCAACATGATCAAATCGCTTATTTACAACTGCCGCCTCAGGGAACACTTTCTGTGAATGGAGAAGAGCATAATAAGCAACATATAAGTAGACCCATTAATCTGGGACAATAGTACAGACCAGAATTTTTAATTGACCTCCCAGGTGTCCAGAATAGAAACATTAGTTCCTTGAAAATCATTAAGCAAGTTGATGCAGTCGACCTTACAATCACATCCAGGGCAAAGCCAACCCTCATCACCAGGAGGAACTAAAGTGGAGGAGATATAATTAGGACCAACAAAAAAAAATAAATAAAGACGGACATAAACCTGAACAGAAAATAAGGACGTCGAGAAACAAAAAATCAAGGTTAGTCCTATCAAGTGAGTAGTTTGGACATACTGTCTTCTTTTAACAATGGTGGTTCCAGACAAAACTGGTGAAAACCACGTTCACAAGCACCGTCACAGAGTATGATATCATTATCAGCTGGTGAATCTCTAGACCCACATTTTGCACAGAATATCTGGCACGAGAAGATAGAGGTATAAGTATCTGCCACTCCAAAAGTACTAACAAACACCATCAGAACCAAAAATAATATTGACTTAGAAGTAAGAGTGCCATGCAAACATAAAAATGGCATGTTATGAGAAAGCATCTCCTACGTCATCGCTGTCAATCTGTCCCTCAGAATCAAACAAGGATTCTGGAAACCTTCCTTCAGCAATCAACAAACCAAGATGTTGGAATAGATCTCTTATTTTTAATTTGCAGCGCAAAATTTCAGATTTGGCACGTTGAAGCTCCTTCTCTGGCTTTATTTTTTCTAGGCTGCAAAATTACCAAAGTAGCATGCAACAACAATTAGGAAGGAATTCATGAATAGATAAAAGCACTACTAAGCCACAAGCAGCGACATGAATAGAATGAATTAATATACAGGATAAATTACAAATACAGCCCATGAGGTTTTGTCAAAAATACAGATTCCCCCTCAAGTTCTGGAAATTACAAAAAAAAAACCCCTTGTTTAAAAAAAAATTTGCAACTGTCCTAACCTAAAAAAAAAATAAAAAAATAAAAAAATTTACTCAAATACCCTCTTAATACCAAAATGAAACTATCATTCTACCCTCATTTTCATCCACATGCCACCAAATTCCTCTCTTCTACACCACCATAATATTCTCCAATCCTCCTCGGCGACACACCAAATGCATGTACACAAAAATGACAGTGGTGCTTATCGAGAGTGGGAGAGGGTGGTGTGATGGTTGAGCAAAGTGATGTTACTTGCTGAGAGAAAATGGGGAATAAAGAAGGTGAGATAGGAAAAAAAAAATAAAGTGTTAACTTCATAAAGGGTTTTTTTTTTTTTTCCCCCAGGGGGGTAATTACTTCATAAAGGTTAATATAGGTATTTCTGGAAATAAATAAATAAATTTGTTGCTTACATCATATACTAGACTTAAAGGTTGATTAACGGAGGGGGGCCATTTGTTGAAAGTGATTGAAAATCTCAAGGGTGGGATGTAATTTCTCAAATGTGAGGGGGGAATTTGTATTTTTAATAAACCTCAGAGCGTGCATTATAATTTACCCTAATATAAAAAAGCTATTTCTTCACTCCCGAAACCAATCAGCATATGATACACCAATCATATTGGATTTCAACCATCTTGATTGTCATGATTACGAGGTCTATGGAAGCCCACAACACATTTGTCAATACAACAAATGCTAAGTAGCACAAACACTTATGTAAACTAGGAAGCAAATACATTCCATTTTCCATGTCAGCATCCGACACATGTCGGGCACCAACACAATGTACGTGGACATGTGTGTTCATGGGTCATACATGCCACGTGGCGTGTCAATCTGTTTAATTATAGTAAATTACACTAACCACTCCTACGGTTTAGAAAAAATACAATAAAGCCCCGCAAGTTTAGCATAATTACATCGACCTCATTTTTAGTAAGGCTAAAGCGACGAGCTAATGCAAATGGTGTATAGACACAAGCATAAACAAGGCAAAATATACATTTTAGTGTAAAAGAGATAACATCATTAATTTTTCATCCATATCACTATTGAATTCTTGATAAAATAGAAAAGGGGGCCAAGTGTTATGTGAATTAAAACCTTATGGAAGCCCAATGTAACCATGCCAAAGTTGTGGGTCCCAATGTATTTTCCCTAACCCTCAATAGAGGTTAGTGTAATTACAGTTTTAGTTATTATAATTTTGCAGGATACATTGGGGACTCTTCATGGACATGTGCATCATGTGTTTCTGGACACTCATCAAGACACTTTTGTGGGTTTCTTTTTCATAATTTAAAAAAGCTAATTTGGGGTCAAAATAAAATGTATGGAAACAAAGAGAGGGGAAAGCAGCAAGGAGTACACAAACATATATAAAGATGCCACTCATATCTCTATGCCCTAAATTTATATTTATATGCATAGTAAAATATATATATATATATTATGACATCCTCGCCCAGTCTGTACTTAATTTTCTAAAAATCACTGTGTCTCATGTTCGTACCCGTGTTTGTATCTGTGTTCATGGTTCTTAGTATGGAGAGGAGTCGTCTCCATGTTAGACACATGTAAACACCAACAGAAAATTTTCAAAACTTCATTACTACTTCTTGGTGCTCATCCAACACCAAATAGGAGCATTGTCCGGCTCTCTTGGGCTAAAAATGAACACAGTAAGTGTCCAACCCTTTTTAACAATAATTAATTAAAAGTGCTCTAACATTATATCTACTAATGCTGCAATCCAATCATCCAACAAACATTTTCCAATGCTCTCTAAGGTTGTGGGTTCGTGACTATAAAGAAGAAAATATAAAACATAATAAGAGTAGACAATATAATAAATTAATACAATACATTGGATGTGTTTGGTGTGGCTTTTTGTGGCCAACTTATAGATTCTAGCTTTAGAAAAACTATTTTGGACTGTTTGGTTAAATTTATTTCAACCAGCTTCTTATTCTAACAACTTATTTTAACCCAAAAAAGTTTATTCTGAGGAGCTGCCCACCCCCTGCTTCTGATTATTAACTTATGTTGTGAGCACGTTAATTCTGATTATATTCTTAGATTTTTTTTATTTTTTATTTTATTTTTATTTTTTTTGGTGAAAATAGAAAAAGACCCAAATGGACTGTGGATTAAATTTTTATATTATTTTTTATATAGGAAATGTGGACTAGTAATGAAAAATAAAAATAAAAGTTAATTCAATTTACAATTAACAGGGGTAAACATGACATTTATACATCAAAAAACTATTTCACGACTTATTTACCAAACACTACTCATAAACTTAAATCTATAATCCAACAGATGCACCAAACAAATTAACAACTTCTGATTTATAATCTATAATTTGAGATTGTTTGGGAAGTGCTAGATTAGTATACTTTTTAACTTTTTACGAAAAAACGTGAAATATGGGTTGGGTTCGAAGTGATGTGGTCGAGAGGTGATGTAACTTAAATAAGATGATTGAGACCTAAATAGGATAATGTGCTAAAATAGCATGGCTATTTTAGCACATAAACAACCACTTTGTTTTAACAGATGCACCAAACAACCCCTTATACATCTTTGTTAAAACATTAATATTATTTTGAAGTTTAGGTTCCATTTTTGCAGAATCCAATCAAATTGTCAGCATGAAAAAGAATATGATCAATCAGACTCATGAAAAATGCATCTGCCACTACAGTGAAGGCAACAGTGCCAGAATAAAAAAACTGCCTTAAAATCTTTAGTCTAAATTAGCAATAGACTACAAACCTTTGTCCTTTCCAACCTTCACCAGAATAGGCATCAATCAAGATTTGCTCGTAGCTCATTCGATTTAGTAAGTATCTCAAATGCTTTCTAATTCTTGAGAATTCATCAACTGGAATTTTCTGCATCTGTCTCTCCTTCCTCTTCTTCATTCTCTTTTCTCCATTAGCACCATCACCATGTTCTGCCATATTATTACTTGGCTCAGGAGCTTTAGATTTCTGTTGCAACCTTGAGCATAAAACTCTAGTACTGCCTACAGAAGATCTCAGTGCATGTTTCTCTTTGGTTGATTTTCCAGAGGTTCTCACAACTGATTTACTAGGATTGTTTGTTGCATCTTCTCGTGGCAGTTCTAAATGTTCAAGACTAGTATTCACTGCCTTATCTTCTGATGGCAACCCCAATTGTTCCAGATACTTTTTGCTCTCATCTTCTAGAGGTGATCGCAGTTGATCCCAACTGGAATTTCTGGTCGCTTCTACAGAAGGTGGGCCAGGTTGTTCAAAACCGAAAGGATGGGATTTTACCATCACAGTTTCAGCTGTTCCATTTTGAAAGTTTCCTGTGCCAATTTTCTGTTTTCCTAACCAACTGTCTCTATTTACACTTTTAGGAACGAGTTCATGATTGAGTCCTGGCATAGCATGTTTAGAACTTAAATTTTTTCCAGCCACATCTTCAGGTAATAAACCTAACTGATCAGAGTTAGAATTCATGGTGGCATCTTCTGGTTGTGGTCCAAGTTGTTCACAACTCAAATTTTTTATCAGATCTTCACAAAGTGGTTTAAATTGTTCAATACCAATATAGTCACATTCTGCAGCCCTCGCTTTTGTCAACCCCTTGTTTACATTTTCAGTGCCAATTGGATGCTTTTCTTCTGCTTCTTCACCAAACAAACTTCTTGAGCCAAATTCAAGTTCTTGTATTGATGTTGTTTGTCTGGGGCTTGAGCTTCGTCTAGTTTCACTGTTTTCTTGTGCTGAAGATGCATCCATGTTCACACCGTCAGACATTAAGACAAAATGCTTATAGTGACAAAAACTACCAGTCCTATATCATTCAGTTTACCACAATGAATTGAAGACACCATACAATATCAAATCTTTTGAACAGTTTCACCCAGAAATTAGCCGTAAAAGCTCTGACAGAACTAGTTCAGATGACGTTGTGAACTTGTGATGCATTCCATAGACCTGCACTCAACATCAAAATAGTACAAAAGATATATAATTAGCCTCAGCTGACAATGAACAAGGTCAGAGAGAAAGGGACAGAGAGAAGGATCTGATGACTCCAGTTTCATGATTGCTCATGCAAACATTTACCTAAAAATAAATGCATAAAAAGTTATCAAACTTTTGGTGCATAACTTCTCACTAACTCACATAGTTGTCAACTCGAGAACCGTATCGTGAATCAAAATCCTAATTTCCGAATTGTGATTCAAATTAAATCAAGAATCGTAAAGATTCAATACAAACAATTAAAAATAATGTTAAACAATTGTATATATGGAAAAAAATAAAAGAAATCGATTTTGGCACGTGTATATAAAATAGTTTACACTGCAATTGGGAAGACATTTCCTTCATAGCAAGAGATGTGCCAAATACATGGTGCAAGTTACTTTAACTTTCCTAATATTGAACTATATTTATTTCACTAAAATAGCAATAAATAACTCATGAGTGCAAGTTACTTTAACCTTAAACATTCTTTAAAGATATGTTATGATTTTTTTTAGGACAACATTAAGAGAAAAGATTAAAAACATATTGGATCTCACTGGATTTGATTAGATCCTATTAATAATAAATCATGTATAGGTATTAGTTATTTTTGTACTAAACACTCTTCAAAGTTGTATTATGTCATTTTACGAAGAAAAGCAAAGAGAGGTAAAAAATGGTCAGAATATATCCGACACGATCATTTCCAGAATTGCATGAATCATAAAAAGTTAATCGAATCAAGAATTGATTGCAAATTGAGCAATTCACCATACATTTACTCCTAAAATAGATTCACACATAGATTCATATTAATTTTGCATAGATTATTAATTGAATCTCAAATTGTATGATTTTAATAACATTGCAAACTCATATTCTCCATACACATATCATACCTATATTTTGTTGTTCCATTTCTTTGAATTTTCATCAGTTTCTCCCTAAAAAATACCTATAAATATGGCACATCATACGTTTTCCATTTCATATTTCATTTACTATGGTACGAAATTGTGAAGTCTACTATGTCTGCATTAAAGGTTTTACCATTGGTTCAATGGTAAAACCTTAGCCTAATAACCTTGAAGTTAAGGGTTCAAGTCATGGGGCAACCACTTTGTGTACTATGCCAAAAGTTAAGTGTGTATCCAATCTTTTCCCTCCCAAACACAAATTAATGTGTACTAATTGGGCATCGTTTTTTATTTATTCATTTATTTTTCCTTTTCATCGGAAAGCTAAGTTTTAGGGTTAAGACATTCATCTTCTATCTCCAACATCATTAGCATTACCTTTTGTAGATACCTCATTGGATTCGTCACATCATCACATTCGCCAGGTTCACGAATTTTGTATGTTTGGTCCATTCCAAACTCCAACTCTCTCCACAACCAAAGTATCATTCAAGGGTTGCACTTCATGTGTGTCGTGTTTTAAACATCCCATTCTTGACATTCTCTAGGAGTTAACAATCTCCATCGCCAACATTCAAGTGTCCCTTGACAAGAACATCACATCACATCGCATTCTTGACATCCTTAGGCTAAAAAGAATAGGCACTTCCATAGAGAAAGTATACCATGTCAGACACCCATGCTGTACACAACACTCCGCAGACACTCCAAAAAAGCATGTATGACACTTCTTCAACATGTCTTAATTAAAAATGTAAATTCATAACACCGGACACTTTACAGATACTTTCCGAACACTACAACGACACTTCTTAAAACCTTCGAGCACAACCTATGTAATGAATCTCTTCATAGTAAAAATATTTTGAATTCTTTAGAATGCAAATTATTCACTCTAAATATGTTTTGAAATATCTATAAGATGAATACATCATATTTATTTCTATATTCTACAACTATTTTACATTCTTTAGACTGAAATTTTTACATGAACAATATTTTGATGTTTACATTGTGGAATATATGAATTTTAAATTTATATAGTGCTATGTTGTTTTTTTCGTTACCTTTGAATCAACTATTCATATATTTAACATATAACAAATTTATAAAAATACAACTATTTAACGTGTCCCAAGTATGTCGTGTCACGCATTTTTTGAAAATCGACTTGTCAGTGTGTCAATGTCGTGTTCGTGCTACTTAGTTCTTAGGGAGTCCAGAATCTCCATCATCAACACTCTTGTGTGTGTTGCAGACAGGTAGTCTAACCATCATATTCTCGAGCCTTGACATCCTCTAGGAGTTGAGCATTACTAAACAAGCTCGTCAAGAATCAACGAAACTCTGTGTGTGCTTTGGTTTGGGCCTTAAGCAAAGATTTCTTGACATTCGAACAAGTGTCTAGGCAGGGTTTTCTTGACATCTTGCAAAGGTCATTTGTAGGAGTTAAGTGTCTCTGCATTGAATCTCTAACTACACTCGATGTCCAATGACACAAGCGGTGGTGAGATCTCGATTGACACATGCATGAGCAATTGAACACCCATCTCGTATACCAAAACTCCTCTCAGACACTTCGTATTGCCAACCTAGGCCACGAGGCAAGGCCTAGAAATCAAGAACGATGCAGTGCAACGAAAATGACTCGTGCATACACCGCGAAATTTTGGGTTTATATGGCTTGATGGCTAGAAATGAAGGTTACGCCATGACACTTTAAACATGCAGATAAGTTGCCTTAGGCAAACCCATTCCAATTGTGAGAGAGACTTTGCCATTCAGTACAAGTTGCAACATTCAAACAAAATCCATTTAGTGGTGGGACTACGGTACTTCATTGAACACCTCATATGAGTTGTTGAGATTCCCGAAAATTCTTAGCGCATGGGAGTTGGCCAGCTCACTATACATTGGGATTCCTAGCCAACTCACCACCCACCCGGCGAATCTAGTACCCACTAAAGGATGTTGTTCAATAATTAATTACTTTTACTCTCTATATATAGGGGGTATAATATAACTAATACCTCTTCTCCTGACAAGACAAGCCAAGCCAAGCCAAGCTAAGCTAATCTAATTTGAGCTAAGATGCACAGAGCAAGAAGAAAACCCCCCACACCTCTCTCTCTCTCTCTGATTGGGGTGCTTCACTTCTCATCCAGTCCCTCTCCTAATCCCTGATGTCATTTTTGTGTTTGTGACTTCATCTACAAACCTCTGCAGTATGGTGCCACCTTACATACACCTTTATATGCTATTGCTAAGGATATATAGAGTTTATTTATTTATTGTTATTATTTACAAGACTGAGAGGATAAGATACCAGCATTCACAATAGATTAAAAAAAATGGATTTGAAGCAAGACAATTCAGCATAAGACAAGAGCATCCCAACACTGATGAAAGAAATGTCCACATTAACAGTTGCAACAGTTTAATCCTCACCTATATATGTTACAAAGGTGTTCTTATTTCCAGTTCTTTCAAGTTATCTAATCCTCCCTCCCATTTTGTAAGGATGAGATACCCAATTGCCAATTGTCAATTATCAATTGTCAATTGCCACTGTTTCAGCATTGAAAGCCTAAATCGAAGCCAAAATAAAAATAAAAATAAAAATAAAAATAAAAATTGTGCTACTTTTGTTGCCTGAAGTCCAAAGTAATCAATCTATCAAAATTTCAAAACAAATTAAGGGTTTTGTAAGCAACGAAACAAAGCATATGAAACGCAAACATGGCCAAATCGATACAGGAACTTACCCTTTTTTGGCCTCTGGCATCGAATTCGAAACGTGTTAGGGTTTCAGGGGGGTTTTGTGTGTATCGGAGACCTTGTCTCATCACCGCCGCTAAAGAAGAAGGGCTGTCTGTAAATCGATTTTGGTCCTCTACCACTCCGGGTCATGAGGCTAGGTGAGAAAAAAGAAAAAACAAAAATTGATGGTTGTTACTTACGTTTGTTTGGAATTTCCTATTTTAGTTATCTATTTGATTTTTTTTTTTTTTTATATATATTTATTTTAGTCTTCTTAAAAAATAGTGGTATTTGTAAAGTTAGTTATTTTCTTAAAATAGTTGTATTTGTAAAGTTAGTTATTTAATTTTTATTTTTTTAAGGATTTACGTATCGGTCATAATGGGAGAACTTATTATCTAATAAGTCTTATGATAATTAATAATATTTGTTATCAAATTTTATTAAAAAATATCATTAATTGTTAATTTTAAACAACAGTTTAAAAATTTTATCTCAAAAAAAATTCACTAATTTTTCATTTTTAGAGACAGTTTGAAAAATTCGTTACAAAAAAATGCCACTAATTGTAAGTTTTAGCAACAATTTATAAAAATCGTGATAAAAAAATCACTAATTGTTAAATTTTAACTACATATGCAAAAAATCGTTACAAAAAATTATTTTTAGCGACGATTTTATTATGACTTATTTTTAATAGAACTTTATGTGAATTTGCTATTACAATTTATTAGTAATTTATATTCTTTTTTTTTTTGTAGTTGATTTGATGGTTTTGAAAGAAAAAAGTGAAATAATTATAATTTTGATGAGACATTTTATATTATTAACTATTTTAGATTATTTTATCTTTTAATGGACTATTTTAGCCCCACTCACTTTCCAAACACTCACATTATATGGTTTCTTATCATTATGTTTTGATGAATAAAAATAATAATAATGTGAAAGGAAAATGTTTGTATTTCATTTTATTAAAATAATTTTTTATATTAATAAATTATATTTTTTCATAAAGGTAATTTTGTGTTTTAAAAAATTTACATTAAATTTAATTTATTTTTCATCAAATCTCATAACTTTTGGTGAAATTAAAACTAGATTTAGTCAAAAAGTCAAATATTTTAGTAAAAAAATCATAAAGCTGCTATACGTTGTCATATCATTTTTTCTATTTTTCTGCACATATTTTCGTAAAAAGTCAAAAAATTATTAAAATAGCAGGTTCTCAAACCAGACCTTAGTGGGAATTTTTTTTATTATTTGGGTAAATTACAAATACACCATTGAGATTTAATTAAAATACGAATCACTTCCTATAGTTTTAGAAATTACATTCCACCCCTAAGATTTTTAATTTCATAACAAATCACCCCTTTATTAATAAAATTATCAAGTTAATTAACAGTTTTTAATAATGTTATAAATATATTTCAATTAATAATTTAAGTAATTTTATTATTGTATAAGAGAATAATTATGAATTTCATTTTTTAAGTTAATTTTGTTAAATAAAAAAAATCTAATAATGGAGTATTTGTAATTTTCTAAATTATATGGGATAATCTGTACTTTAAATAAATTTTAGAAAATATATTTGTAATTTACCCTCATTATTTTTTTATTATTTCTTACATATTCATTCGTGGAAAATAAATAAATAAAAAATATTTTTCTCATTATTTTCACTAAATTCACCCATCCAAACGGAGTGTAAATGAAGACAAATGTTTTGAGAAGATGATAAAAAGTAATTTTTTTGCTTTTAACCAAGCTTTTGACTTTTTTAGACAAATGATTTGAGAAGTTGGTAAAAAGTTATTTTTGACTTTTTTATTTAATATTTATTTATGATGTTAAATCACAATAAAATGACCAAACTATCCTCATTCAATTTAAAATATTTACAACTTCACCCATGTAACATATTTTGACTGATGAAGAGTAGAATTGTAATTTTACCAATGACTAAAAACTAAAGGATTGTTTGGAATAATCTAAATAAATGTATTTTTTGACTTTTTATGAAATATGGGTTAAGTTTGGGTTGAGTTTAAAGTGATGTGTTAGAGAGGTGATGTGACTTAAATAAGATGATATGATTTAAATATGATAGTGACTTTTTGAATTTTTGACTTTTTTCAAACATGCCAAATTAATCCTAACTTTTCAAATATTTTTAAATATAAAAAAATTAACTTTTAACTTTTATTACAAACTCAAAAAAGTGACTAAAAATCATATAGCCAAAAGAGCCCATATATATATCATCGTCGCCTCGCGCATTTGCTGCATGTAAGGGAGCCATGAAGTACTTGCGCTTATTCTCTCTATGCTGGTTGGGCTGGCCCAACAAGTGTCTGCTTCAACTTTAGGAGAGTCTTGTCTTTTTATTCAATTAAACATAGTTCTACATAGAAGAAGATTAGATTAATAGTTTGTGGGATTTATTTAAAAAGTGTTTAATTAGAAATACGAGCGAGAGATTATCCCTTTGGACTAATAATTCCTCTATTGATAGAACTATCAATCTCAAAGGAGGGTTGAGATTTAGAAATTAAGTGAGGGGAGATTAATGAATTTTCAAGCAATTTTTATATTTGTTAGAACAAAAAAAAAAAAGGAGGGATTTTTATTGATAAATCCCATTTAAAAGTGTTTTAACTCAAGAAATTTATGAAATAATTTTTTAACTCATTTAGTCCCATGTATGTATAGTTTTATTCCATAAAGTCTTTTTTCTTGATTTATACTATTTTCTTGGACACTTATGCCCTTATATTTAATTTTGATAGCCTTATAAATATTTTTCAAACAGTTAGCAATTTTATGATGTGAATATTCATATTTTAAAATTTACATTGGTAGGAATGTAAAATTGGCCCGTGAGTGACCCGAAACCCGTCCGCGAGCTGAAGTAAACCCGGCCCGTTGACAATGTGAATATTCACATTGACATGTTAACATTCACATTAATAGGAGTGTAAAATTGGCCCGCGTCTCGTGGCGACGCGAAACCCGCTCGCCGCTCATGGACGGCCCATTGACAATGTGAATATTCACATTGACATGTTAACATTCACATTAATAGGAGTGTAAAATTGGCCCGCGTCTCGTGGCGGCGCGAAACCCGCTCGCCACCCATGGACGGCCCGGGACGGGCCCGGTCCGGCCCATTGACAATGTGAATATTCACATTGATATGTTAACATTCACATTGATAAGAGTATAAAATTGGCTCATGACCCATACGCCAAAAGCCTACCGATTGTTGACAATGTGAATATTCACATTAATATGTTAACATTCACATTGATAGGGTGTAAATTAGCTCGCTACCGTGGGCGCGAAACCCGCCACGGCGTGGACGGCAAGGCTTTGGCCCGGTCTATTAACAATGTAAATATTCACATTGACATGTTAACATTCACATTGATGAGAGTATAAAATTAGTCAGCGGCGTAGAGCGGGCCCGACCCGGCTCGTTGACAATGTGAATATTTACATTGACATGTTAACATTCACATTGATAAGAGTGTAAAATTAGCTCGCAGTCCGAGGCTAGCTTGGCCCGACCCGTGACAATGTGAATATTCACATTGACATGTTAATATTAATATTGATAGGAGTGTAAAATTTGCCTACTGCCCGAAGCTTGCCCGCGACCCGGGGTAAGCCCGGCTCGTTGACAATGTGAATATTCACATTGACATGTTAAAATGCACATTGATAGGAATATAGAATTGGCTCATGACGTGGCACGCTTTCAGCCACGCACTGGGCAGGCAGCGTTTGGGTCCGGGCTCGAGCATGTCCGAGACCCTAGGTTAGGGCCTAGGTCATCACTTTGAAGCTCCGCCCGGCCCATCGGCCCGCTTAAGGCTCATTCAAGGCTCGGGAGGCCCAGCCCGCACCGAGGCGCAATGTATTTTTTTTTGGAAAATAATAAAATTTTGGAAGAAAAAATTTAAAAAAATTTAAAAAAAATGGTCAGGCTCGCCCAAGTCCGACCTAAGCTCGAGGCTAGGCCCAGGTCTACCGGCCCGACCCGAGGCTCAATCCATCGGCCCATCCAAAGCCCGAATACCCTTGTACCAGGGTTAGGGACTGGGCCTAATTTTTTGGCCCGACCGTGCTCGGGAAAGCTCGTTTGGGCCCAGGCTTGAGCCTAGTCTAAGACCCTAGGCTAAGGCCTGGGCCATCACTTTGAAGCCCGGCCTAGCCCATCGGCCCAGTTAAGGCCCATTCAAGGCTCGGTCCGAGACCCGGCCCACGTCGAGGCCTAGTGTCTTTTTTTGTGGAAAATAATAAAATTTTGGTAGAAAAAATTAAAAAGAATTAAAAAAAAATGGCCAAGTTAACCACGAGTTATACCGCACACACGTGTCCAAATGAGCTATAGGGTGTCCTAGAAAAGTGATTAGGGCATCTCATGAACTTGAAAAGTGTGTGCTTATGACTGACTGATTATATGTTAAAATGTTAAACTGTTTAATTGTACAACTGTTTATAATAATTGTTATAACTGCTTATAGTGAAATGGATAATGCAAATGAACCTGAGTCATCATCCTCTGAGGCCAGAATGGCCAGACTTGAACAAATGATGGGACTGATAATTGAAAGACTAGATCAACAATCAACCATTTCCACCTCCTCCTCCCAAGGTGCAACCTAAGCAGAATGTACAGAATGTGAATGCTAATGAGGTGGACATTATTGCATTGACTCAGAAATTCAGCAAGATGAAACCGCCGTCCTTTCAGGGAGGCTTAGAACCGTTAAAGGCTGAAGCTTGGGTTCTTGAGACTGAAAAGTTGTTTGAGGTTTTTCCGTGCTCCGAAGCAAACAAAGTATTGTTAGCAACCTTCACCCTTCAGGAAGAAGCAAGAAGGTGGTGGATGTTGACCCGCGATGCAAATACTATTGTGACTTGGGCTCAGTTCAAGGAGTCCTTCTTTGAAAAGTATTTTCCCCAGTGCATCAGAGACAGAAAAGTGACTGAGTTTGAACAGCTGAGACAGGGCAAAACGTCTGTTGCCGAGTACGAGAAGCAATTTACCGAACTTGCTAGGTATGCACCACATATGGTGGATACCGATTATAAGAAGGCCAGGAGGTTTGAAGGCGGCCTTAGTGTTGCTATACAGGACCGAATAAATGTTTTGAAAATGCCAACTTTTGTGGGTGTTCTCGACCGGGCATTGATGGCCGAGACGAATATTGCAGCAGTGAAACAATCTGAAACGTCAACAACTGAGTGGCAAGGAAAAAGGCAGGGTTACAAATTTAAGAAAGGCAAGCATAACCCGAAGAAACAAGAAATGAGAATCACGGGTCGACGACTAGCCCCACTGGGGAGTGGGTTTACTCCACCGCCCGTATGTGGCAATAAGCACAAAGGGGTTTGCTACCGATTGGAGCTTGTTTCAGTGTGGCAAGGTGGGCCTGAATTAAAGATGTCCCTCCGCCCCACAAGCGAGAGTAAAGTAAGCACCTAGTCTTGCAGAAAGATCACCGCAACACCAAAACCGAACCCCAAAGCTATCGGAAAGAGCCTATGAGGCGGTAGAGTGTTCGCCCTAATACGGAGACGGCAAAACATCGAGATCAAGTGTCGTATCCTCTATCTGTACTCAAAATGCATATGTGTTGATTGATTCGGGGTCTACACATTCGTATGTATCGCATGCTTTTTCGCGTAAATTGAATAGACCCTTAGAACCCATGAATTATTTGTTAGCCGTATCATCACCTGTTGGGGGATCCATGACATGTGCATATATGTATCCTGCTTGTGAGATTATTGTTGGAGATATGCATCTATTTATTGATTTACTGCCATTGAATATTGATCACTTCGATGTAATATTGGGGATGGATTGGTTACAAAAATATCATGCTACTATCGATTGTGTGACCAAGCAAGTTGTTTTCCGTCCACCGAGTTTGCCTGAATTTGTGTTTAGTGGGAGTGGAGTAGTACCTCCTCCGTATCTAATTTCTTCTGTAAAAGCTGTCAAACTGATTAGAAAGGGGTGTAAAGGATATCTATGTTCTGTATTGACCGTATCTGCTAATGATAATGTTAAAACTGATGTGAATTGCATTCCTATAGTTAGAGAATTCCCAGATGTATTTCCAGATGATTTGCTAGGGGATTTGATCGACAGGGAGATTGAATTCACCGTTGACGTAGATCCCGGTACACAGCCGATATCTAAAGCTCCTTACAGAATGGCCCCAACTGAACTGAAAGAATTGAAGGTACAATTACAGGAATTGTTAGATAAGAAGTTTATCAGGCCCAGTACTTCCCCATGGGGCGCACCTGTTTTGTTTGTGAAGAAGAAGGATGGCTCACTGAGACTGTGTATTGATTATCGGGAATTGAACAAGGTAACTGTAAAGAATAAATATCCATTACCGCGTATTGATGATTTATTTGACGATTCTGAAGTGCACAAGTGTTTTCCAAGATTGATCTCAGATCAGGGTATCACCAACTGAAAGTTAAACCAGAAGATGTTGATAAAACTGCTTTCAGAACGAGGTATGGCCACTTTGAATTTTTAGTTATGCCGTTCGGAGTCACGAATGCCCCTGCTGCATTTATGGACCTTATGAACAGAATTTTTAAACCATACCTTGACGATTTTATTGTGGTATTTATTGATGACATATTGATCTATTCTAAGACTGTAGAAGAACATGAACATCACCTAAGACTTGCCCTGCAGACCTTAAGAGAACAGAAACTGTATGCTAAACTGTCTAAATGTGAATTTTGGCTTGATCATGTGATGTTTTTGGGGCATGTTATTAGCAAAGATGGAATTTCTGTTGATCCGCAGAAAATTGAAGCTGTAGTAAACTGGCCTAGACCAACGAATGTAACCGAAGTCCGAAGCTTTTTGGGATTGGCTGGATATTACAGAAGGTTCGTCAAAGACTTCTCCAAAATTGCCTTACCACTGACTCAGTTGACACAGAAAGGGATATCATTTGACTGGACTGACCAGAGGGAATCAGCATTTCAAGAATTGAAAACTAGACTTGTGACTGCACCGATTCTGACTCTACCTTCAGGTACGGATGGTTATACTGTATTTAGTGATGCTTCTCATAAGGGTTTGGGGTGTGTTTTAATGCAGAATGGGAAAGTTATTGCTTATGCTTCTTGACAGTTGAGACCGCATGAAAAGAACTACCCTACCCATGACTTAGAACTTGCCGCAGTGGTTTTTGCACTGAAAATTTGGCGTCACTATTTGTATGGAGCAACATGTGAAGTGTATACTGACCACAAGAGCCTGAAGTACTTTTTCACTCAGAAAGAACTGAATATGAGACAGCGGAGATGGCTTGAACTGATAAAAGATTATGATCTACAGATTCTGTACCATCCGGGAAAAGCCAACACCGTTGCCGATGCCTTGAGCCGGAAATCGATTGGGAACTTAGCTTGTTTGCTGACTGGACAGAAGGAATTGCTTTATGACCTTGAGAAGTCTGAAATTGAAATTGTTTTGAGAGAACAGGGTGGAACAATAGCTGCCATTACTGCTCAACCAGCCTTGATTGAGGAAATTAAAGAAAAACAACAACTGGATGATTTCTTGAAAAAGGTTATTGAAGAAAGAGATTCAAAACCGAGACCGGGGTTCAAATTTGACAACAATGTACTGAAATTTCAAGAAAGACTGTGTGTACCAGATGACACTGAATTGAAAAGAAGAGTTCTGCAAGAAGGCCACAGTTCGAAGTTTTCGATTCACCCGGGGAATACGAAAATGTACCAAGATCTGAAACAGAATTTTTGGTGGCCAGGAATGAAGAAGGAAATTGCCGACTTTGTGTCCAAATGTCTTCACTGCCAACAAGCCAAAGCTGAACATCAACAACCTGCCGGATTACTGCAACCCTTACCCATACCAGAGTGGAAATGGGAGCATATCACGATGGATTTTATCGTTGGATTACCTCGCTCCAGGAAAGGTATGGACTCTATTTGGGTTATTGTTGATAGATTGACTAAATCTGCACACTTCCTACCTGTCAAGACAATTTATAATGCAGACAAATTGGCTGTTATCTATATTGACGAAATTGTGAGATTGCATGGAGTGCCTGTATCTATTGTTTCTGACAGGGATTCGAAGTTTACATCGAGGTTTTGGCAAAGCCCTCTGACCGCCTTTGAGTCAATTGAGGTGAGTAGTGCCTATCATCCTCGTGACAGATGGACAATCGAAGGACCATCCGCACTCTAGAGGACCTCGAGAATGTGTGTCTTTGGACTTTCGTGAATTGGGAAAGTTATTTGCCGTTGATTGAATTCGCCTACAACAACAGCTACCATTCGAGTATTGGAATGGCGCCTTTCGAGGCATTGTATGGCAGAAAGTGTAGATCTCCAATCTGCTGGGCAGAAGTTGGAGATGGGCCGTTGCTTGGGCCCGAAATTGTTTATGAAACGACTGAAAAGATAAAACTGATACAGCAAAGACTGAAAACTGCACAGAGTAGACAGAAGAGTTATGCAGATGTCAGAAGACGGGACAGAGAGTATGAAGTGGGTGATCACGTGTTTGTGAAAGTGACACCAATGAAAGGCCAGACTCGCTTTGGAGTCAAAGGCAAGTTAGCGCCAAGATATGTCGGACCGTATCAGATTATTGAGAAAATCAATCCGGTGGCGTATCAAGTTGCACTCCCTCCTGAAATGGAACATATGCATAACGTCTTCCACATTTCGATGTTGAGAGACTACCTCCGGGATCCTTTTCATGTGATTGAGCCTACTCGGATAGTGCTTAGTGATGACTACACTTACGAGGAACGGCCTATACAGATTGTGAACAGACGGATCAAGAAACTGAGGAACAAGGAGATCCCACTAGTGAAAGTTGATTGGCAGAACCATGGTGGCGTGTATGCCACTTGGGAAAGGGAAGATGACATGGCTAGGCGATATCCTGATTTGTTCCCGCTGAACCCTGTTTTCTTCCAAACTGAAGGTAACTCGAGTTTAGAGGACTAAACTCCTTATAAGGAGGGGAGACTGTAACAACCCTCGTACTGATTATCGATAACCTACTGAATTACGTACTGATTACTGTTAAACTGAACTGATAATGACTGATAATTGGATTAACTGAAGTATTGAATGAACTGATTGAAATCGAAACTGAAATTGAATAAGTTATCTCTTGAATTGCATATTGCATCTGTTTGATTGATTGATTATCTGCTTGAGTGTATGTGTTTAAACTGTTAATTGGAGGCCTTATCGGCGGCCGAATTAGGAACCGTTTAGAGTTTTAGAATCAGTAGAATATTTGTGATTTAATGGTATATCTATCTGAAAATTGATTAAGAATGATGAAACTAGATTAAATCGAGCTAATTAAAGACTTAGGCCTATTTACGATTATGCCATTGGTAGTGGGCCTTTATTATATTATACTTGAGCCTTCATTATACTCCTACACAACTTTTCATCAGCCATTTTGTTGCCTCACAACCGGCTAGGGAGTGAAAGAGAAGGGAGAGAGAGTTAGCTTCATCTCATTTGGCTTGAATTGCTTGGGAATTGAAGAATTCATAACATAGGTTGCTAGATTAAACTTCTAGACAAGGAATTGAAGACTTAGGTAAGGAGATTCATCATCCTCTTGTTGTCTTTAAGCTTCATCTTGCATGTGTCATGGTTATAGAGAAGTCAAGGCATGAATTTGCTCATATATGATGAATTGGAACTCCATTGTTACATGCATGGCCATTTTGGTGTATTTGGAAGTTGAATTCATGATAGATTGTCCATGCATGTCCATGTTTAAGCTAAAGTCAATGTTTTCATTTTGTTTTCCAACTATTGAGCTCATTAGAGCAAGATTTGAAACTTGAATTTGGTTAAAAACTCATGCATGTCATATTTATATGTTGTTCTTGAAAATTAGTTTGAAATTGAGTTTAATTGAAACACCCTTGGGCCTTGATTTCTTAAATTGAGCCTTAAAACGTGTTATTCTAGGTGTTTGAAAGAGTTTTCCAGAAAATGGGCCCAAGAGGATCGAATTGGGGGCATCAAACTTGAGTTTTGAACTTGGAACACAAACCTGGATTTTCCAGAATTTTGATGTCCGCTCGAGCAGGGGGAAGTGCCGCCGGCGGAAAATCATGCTCCCAGCATTTTCTTCGCCTTGTTTTACAGACCGCTCGAGCGACGTGTTTCACGCTCGAGCGGAGAAATCGAGCATCCAAAGATCTTACCTTTGTTCATCGATCGCTCGAGCGGAGTAATGTGCGCTCGAGCGGAGGATTGTGTGTCACGCTCGAGCGGGGAAGTTGACGCTCGAGCGGGGACCTTTGTTTGCTTGTCCGCTCGAGCGGGGAAACCTGCGCTCGAGCGGAGGCCCTGTTTCACTGAAAATTCTGAAACTGTTTCTGTGCGCATCTTTGCATCCTCATCCCATCCTAGGCATTCTTAGGTTTAGTTTAAGGCATCTTAATGAGGATTTAGACATAGAACCACACCGAGGAAATTTAGGGATTTAATTATCATCCTTTTGACTGTGAACTTAGTGTGTGTTCTATTTGTTAACTGTTTAGGGTTGGCTCTCGGGGACGCACTCTAGCTGCTATTAGCCCAATTTCTGTGAGTAACAATTGTGTAAAGATATGTTCAAAATGGTTATCTTTTGAATACTGAACTGAATTGTTTATTGAACTGATATTGTTTACTGAATGAATGTGTGTCCTGTATTCTGAACTGTATTGTGGCATCCTTAGCACTTACTGTTACTGTTATAGAGCTCTGTCGATTCCCTTGTGGAACCATACTGTTATTGACTGATGGCCGTCATTACTGTTGGGTCTGTTAAGACCCGGTCCTTTTAGACCTACTGTTTATAGGCTAATGGATGTACCACATATGACTGATTGACTGAAATACTGAAAGATTGAAATACTGTTTAATGAACTGATTTCATTACTGCAAGGGCATTCATTCATAACCTCTTTACGCATTATGTTATTCACTGGGCTTTAGCTCACTGTTTATATATATATGTAGGTTCTCAGCAGCCAGACCGGAGCTAGGAGCGTGGGTTGGTCCCCAGTTTTGTCAAGCCAGCCTATGTGCCTCACTGCGAGGTTCCGAGTTGCCATGCTATGGCTTGGGGTGTTTTTGTGTCCCCTATCGGTCTCCTTACTGCTTTGTACTATTGTATAGATGGTCTACTGTTGTACTGTACTGTTATCGAGGGATTAGGTCCCCGTACTGAATGTTTGTAAATGATTGTATAAATCGTACTGTTTTGAACTGTATGAATGCATAAAAATGTTTTTGGCATACAGATTTTCACAGCTCAATGGACACTAGTTATTTACTGTATTGGCTTCCGCCAGCCCTCAGACTGCTTAATCAGATATCGTTTCAAAGAGCCTTCTAGAATCTCTTGACATCGCCGATTCTGATGCTAAACCCATAGGGCCGGGTTTGGGTCGTGACATATGTCAATGTAAATATTCACATTGTCAATGGCCCCAGTCCGACTCAAATTTTTTCGGGCACCCACGAGGATCGACATGGGCCGGACCTCTACACATTGACGATATGAACATTCACATTGACGGTGTGAACATTCACATTAGGGGTATTTTGGTAATTATGTCACCCATAGGACTTATTGAAACATAAGAAAATAATGTGAACTAAATGGAACATAAGTAGATGAAAAGGGTATTTTGGTCTTCTTATCTCAAATAGGACCTAATGGAATAGTCAAAAAAAATATGGGTTGGATGGAATAAAGCTCTTAGAAAGTGGATTTATCAAAAAAGCTCCAAAAAAAAAAAACTATAATATTAAAAAATATATTAATTTTGTATATTAATACTATCTATAGTATTACTAATCTGATAGTATACAATCAAACACTCTTTATCCTATATCTCAAATTTAATATCACTTTAATAATAATTTCCTCACTAAAATTTCATCATACTCTTAATTATCTACATCTTATGGATTCAAACCAACATGACCTTAAAGTTAGGGTGCCTATGCATCTTTTAGCCAACTTGCCTATTTTCTTTGTATGGGATAGAGGAATTCAGTGATTGGGCCCACATCTCATGCTTTTATTTGGAGTGATTCTATTTACATTCAAATAGTAACTCAATACGTCTATTATGTCCTAATATAAATTTACTAATAAAGATAATACACATTAAAATCTAAAATAAAATATGTTTTTTTTCTCATAATACACCCAAACCATTTATACATATTTGGGTAAACTACTAATAGGTCCTAATAGTTGGACTTAATTCCTATCAAGTCTCATTGAAAATAAGTCTTGATAAAATTGTCGCTAAAAATAATTTTTTGGTGACAACTAAAAATTGACAATTAGTGACTTTTTTTTTTATAATGATTTTTATAAATTGTTGCTAAAACTTATAATTAGTGACTTTTTTATGACAAATTTTTCTCATAGGACCTATTAGACAATAATTCCACTTATTAGGTCCTACACGTAAGTACCCCTACATATTTTTCATATTCAACCTTTTTTCATCTTCTTCCATAAGTTTCAATTACTTTTTCTTCTTCTTCCTCACTCCAAAACTCTAATCCACCTCACTAATGGTTTAGAATGTTTCTACGAGATCCTTTAGAATGCTTCTATATGCTACCATACTTTACGAGATCCTTTAGAATAATTTCTAACCCAACAAGTCGTTGCTTCGATTTCAAGATCACATTTGATTTGTCGCTCATCATTGTTTTCTTCTACAACCCTCTTGTTTCTTACCTTTACCAATGAAGCATAAACATATAATTTTGTTTAAATTTATATCATTTTGATTATAAAAAAATATAATTTTTTTAAATAATAGATAAATACAATTTTTTTTTATTATTATGTGGATCGAGAACAAGTTTTATAAGGATAACATATAGCACAAAATTTCTCAAACTTTCAAACCTATAAATAAATGCGTATCAAAAGATTTGAAATGCTTTCACTTTGGAAGATCAAGCATATCAAGAACCAAATGATCCCAAGGGCCAAAAACATATTTTCAATTGAACAACAAAATAGAGTTTCAATATAACAAAAAAATGGTCAAAATTATAAACATATGATTAAAAATGTAGTTTTGTGATTTTTGAAAATCTCAATTAGTTTCTCAATGCTGTTGTATATTTGTTGAACAAAAAGAATAGTTGTAATGAGAAATCTGTTTAAGAGTTTTTGAAAAGGTTTTTCAATGTGGTGTAATTTAGGATTTTTGATTTGTTTATTATTTAGGTATACTATAAAGGGTAATTTGAGAAAAAATATAAGGTGTATTGAGAGTAAATTATAACTCTAAATAATTTAATAAGGTGTATTAAAAAATTGAATATACTTTAATGATTTTTTGGGTGCAAATAGAATCTCCCTTTTACTTGGGCTATCCAATAGCTGATTTTTACTCCCCATATTATATGGCCTTTGCTCAAAGTGCTTACATTTATATCAAGGGTGATTCTATTTGCACCAAAAGAGTAATTCAGTACGTATACTTAAAATTTGAAAATTTTAGTTTTTATTATATCTTAATATAAATTTACCAATAATGACAATATACATTAAATCTGAAAATATATATATTTTTTCTCTTGATACACCTTAATTACTTATGGATATTCTTTATATTCAAATCTTTTAATTTTCTTTATTGTGTAATCAAACAATTTAGAGTTGAACATGGTAAAGTTTATTACCTCATCTCATTTGAGGACTTTGTTATGTAATTTTACTAGGGCAGGCCCGTGTCTGAAGGCACGGTGAAAATATTATTGGAATGAAAATGTAATTAAAATAATTTTAAGATTTTAAACGAACAATAAAATGCAAGTCTCACAACATAGAAACATATAATAAAAATCATACGAAATATGTCAGCCAGTGCTTTATAATAGAAAAAAAAAATAAAATTAAGTACACCAGTTAGTACTCTGCAATACAAAGAAAATGCCAAACAACAAATTAAGCACATGAACCAATATTCTACAATACAAAAAAAAAAAAAAGGGACAAATAACAAATTAAGCACGCTAATCAGTGCTCCACAATAGAAAAAAAAAATGACAAATAAATAAAGCATACCAGCCGTGTTTTGCATTTTAAAAAAAATGATAAAAATTGTGCAATGAACTATTATTTTAAAAGATTAATACGTATACAATCCAATCCTATATTAAAAGCAACATCCTTCCTGCTAAAAGTATATATGGAAGCAAAATTTCAAATTCAACCAAAAAAAAAAATATGATTAATTTTCTTTAAGCTAATTCAAGAGCATATTAGGAAGAAAAAAGATTATACCACCGAGTGAATAATTCAAATGAACATTATATAATATATATCTAAACTTAATTATAAATTGCACATAGATAAAAGGCTTTACAAAACTAAAATTCACATTGTTAGGAAACTTCACAAAATCTAGATCGTAGCTAGCATATGTATGCTTTTCACAAAAATAAATATGATCTTCAAACTTGTTCTTTCTTAGAATTCCTAGGAGCGCCTCATCACTTTCTAAAAAGTTTTTGTATTAACTTCTATGTATCCCCAATGAGGAATATGCACTACAATCTAGTAATTTACGAAAATAAAAAAGTTAGTATATTAGTAGAAGAAAATCTAAATAAATATCAAAACACTTTTAAATTGAAATTACCTTGTTACATCCCCATCGAAACAATCTTAGCATTTGTTTCTTGAAGAAATTGAACCTATAAATACAAAAGAATTAGAGGTAAAAAAAATAAGAAAATATATAAGAAAATGAGTAAAATGAGTCGATATTACAGTTCGACGTCGGTCTCCATCCATCTATAAATTGTAAGAAAAGAGCATTTTGTTATAAGGAAATTAGATAAAAAAATAATGAAACGAAAAGAAAATTAACTTCAACTTATAAGAAAGGTGTATTTTTTTTTTCAATAAATTAAAAAGAAAACAACTTACATGACCAAAAATAGTAATGTTGTCCATAATTAGAGGTTGAAGGTCAATGGTGTCTCGACCTGAAAGTGTCTGGTTATGTAAATTTGACAAATATAACTGTAAGAAGGCAGAATGAGGTTTAATAATTGTCATAAAGAAAAATTAATCGACACAAAATTAACAACCTCTTAACATATTTTAGTTAACAACCTACTTTAAAAAGTTCATTTGTGCATGAATATGACAAATGGAGAAATTAAACTACCTAAAGGCATGGTGTAAATTATGTTAGTATCAAAATGTAGTTGTAATTTATACGCATCATGTTGAAATTTGTAGAGTTTGTAGCATTTTTTGATTTTTGATAAAGACACTGAAAAAATATAAAAAAAAATATTATTCTTCTTAAAGAACTTTTAACAATTTTAGTAGCAAATCAGATAATAAAATATAAAAATTAATTTCAAAGAGAGGGTTACAATAAAGATGGGAAGAGAAAGTACATAAACAAAATAAAAATGGAAGAATAAGAGGTATGTAAAGTACAAAATAAAAAGTATGCTTGTGCGTAATGACATGATGTAGTTGAATACAAATGTAATTTATCAAAATGTAGTTGAATACAAATGTAATTTATCGAAAAACATATGAAAAACTTAAGACATTGAGAAATATAAAGAAATATTGTTTTTAAAACCCACTTTATAATTTTGTTAGTACCACACACTATACAAAACTCAATTAAAGATAACAACCCCTAGGCACGGGTATGTATATTTGTTGTTTAATAATAAATATTTCGTGTTCATTATTCATTCGTTATCAAATAATACCAGCCAAAGCCATGTACATCTATCAATCTATCAATACTTTACAATAAATAAATAAAAAATTTAATAAACACCAAATGAAGCACACTAGTCAGTGCTATGAAATCTCGAAAAATAGAATTCAAAGTTAAACAACAAACACTGCATAGCAGACAGTGCTTTGCAATTCCAAAAAAATAAAATTAAAAATAAATACCAAATAATATACACCAGCCAGTGCTTTGCAATTTTTAAAAATTAAAATAAAAAATAAAAAATTAACAATGTACAACAACCAGTGCTTTGCAATACCAAAAAATTACTAAACACCAAATGAAGCACACCAGCCAGTGCTCTACAATCTAGAAAAATAGAATTCAAAATCTATATAATAAACAATGCACACCAGCCAGTCCTCTACAATACCAAAAAAATAAATTTAAAATAAATAGTAAACAATGCACACCAGCTAGTGTTAAGAAATCTCAAAAAAATAAAAATAAAAATTAAAGTGACTTCAAGCAAGTGACTCCATCCTATTGTCAAATAAATATGATATTTAGTACAACTTTCTACATGAGAACCCCAAAATCATAAAGAAATAACAAATATCACATGAAATAGAATGGACAAATTAGAGATTAAAATCCCTCATTTATGTATGTAATGACAAATTAGATCGATAGTTCATATGGTTCGGAAAAAAAGTAAAAATAAAAATTACTATGGAACTTATCCTAGCTTAGCGTCCTTGGTTGATCTCACTCCACTTGTCTGCAAAATTGAACCGTTGTAATGGTGTATTAAAAGTGGACAACACATACTACCACACAAGGGTTTATCTTTTTAATAGGCAACGAAAATGAAGATCTCAACTATAATGAGTAACCTTAATAATGTATCAATCGGAAAACCAATCAGCATGGGTCCTTTACCGCCATGGGTCTTATCAATTATAACAACTAATGCTTTCCTTTCAGCAAAACCAACTAAAATCTGAGTGTAAGAGTTTCAAATTCAATTTTGAAGATCTCAACTTCCTAACATTCTCCGAGATTTTAAAAAAAAAGAAAAAAGAAGAAGATATCTTGTAATCACAGGAACAAAAGAATATCTTGTAATCCCATACATACTAAAGAGGGAAATGAGCTCAAGTCTCAAGTATAAACTAAATATTTAAAGAACAAAATTTTATTGAAGCGAAGGGCCAAAAAAAACTCTTATCTTTCATTCATATTTGCAATCACTTTCCTTTTCCCTCCACAAATCACTCTCAAAATCCAAGATTCAAGCACCAAAATTTAAAAAAAAATCCTTTCACCCTTGTTTTGGAATCAATGATGTTTTTAGTCATATGCAATTGATAAAATCAATAGTCCCGTTGTCCAAACACCTAAAAATCCAACATAGCTTCTGTGGGGACATAATTTTTGAATGAAAACACGTGGCCGAGGTGTCACCGAAGTGCCACGTGTCCTGGTCGTGATGCCGAGATGATCTCAGTTAGGCCGAGGTTATCTGTGAGAATATCAGAATCCGGGATAAGCTGATAAGGGACAAGAGTCCTACAGTGAGAGAAGACTTCAGTTTGGGTAAAGATAAGACTCTTAGAGAGTTTATTCCAATCCTACCAGGAGTCCAAGATTAGCAGTGATCCTAAGTCCACTAGAGCTAGACTTCTATTGGGACTAGGATTGTATTGGCTATAAAAGGGAGGCACCCCCATGGATCTAAGGTACGCAATTTATATTCTGAATAGTGAGTTAAGCACTTTTGCTATCTTTGAGAGATAACTGACTTGATCGTCGAAGTGCGTTCTCGTGACGCAACATGTCGTCGCTTAATCTATTCTCGCCAGTGTTCTCAAAGAGTGCTTGATTGGCGGTATGGTCGGAAATTGACACACAATATGGCGCTCTCAGGAAAGAAAAAAGAATAAATGACCAACGACAGACAGAAAGAGAAGGTTGGGGACGACACCCCTACTAAGAGTGGGAAACATATTGACCTTGACGTCAAAGAAGACAACTGCAACGAAGAGACTCGTGATAAGAATCACGGAGAAAAGGACATCGACCAGGAAGGCGACATACCAAAGAAAACAAACCAAAACGAGTATTACAACGAGAACGACTTTCAGGTATGGAAGGATAGATGCCTACGGAGGGATGATGAGGTAAAGGGAATGGCGAACAAATTGGCGGACCTGCAAACGGTCGTCAATTTAATGATGCAGAACAACGTCATGCAGCCACCATTCCCGTTACAAGATACACCAATTCCAGCAGCCAAGAAAGATGCCCAACAAAATGGGCAGAAAATAGTCCCTACAGTCCTCAAGCACACCAGGAGCGACAAACACTCTCACCAGCCTTCAAGGGAGGTCGAGTGAGGAGAGTCGAGAAGAGAAGAATCTCGAAGGACACATCGCACCAAGGAAGCAGACCCCAAAGAACATCGGCATGTTCAAAGGCAGGAGTTGTGCTTCGACGTAACTAATGGAGAAAGGTCGAAGAAGGCTCACAATGAAGCTGAGAGAAGTGCACCTAAAAGGCTGAAGTGAGGAGATAGCCGAGCTCTTGGTCGGACCAAGGAGGACCTAAGGGATTACCTACAGAGGAGGCAACAAGATGCTGAGGTAATCTCCCCGGTCAAGCCGAGAACACCATTCTCGGTAGAATTAGACAAATTCGAAGCCCCGAAGAGGTTTAGCATGCCGAGATTCCAGATCTACGACGGGAAGTCGGACCCCAACTTTCACGTCGATTTATACCTGAACTCGATGGCGTTATACATCGGGAACGAGCCATTGCTTTGCAAGGTGTTCCCCTCATCCTTCGGAGAAATTGTATCAGATTGGTTTCACAAGTTGCCGAAAGGAACTGTGAAAACCTGGGAAGGCCTGGCCAAGATGTTTGTGGCCAAGTTTGTGACGAACAAACTACAGCCATTAAGGGTGGATGCCTTGATGGCTCTAAAAATTGGCGAGGACGAAAGCCTGAGGGCCTATGCCAAAAGGTACTATGAGGTATTCAACCGGATACCAAAATACAACTAAGAGGTGGCGGTCGTATCATTTAAAAATGGCCTAAAAGAGAATTGTTTACTCCGAAAATCATTGGCAAAAACACTGCCAAAAAGTATAGAGGAATTAATGGCCAGAATAGAGAACTACGCCAAGGCCGAGGAGGATACACCGGGAACAAAGGCGCTGAAACCAAAGAAGAAAAATGGCTCACCGAAGCGAGGCTGAGGTAATGGTGGCTACAACAAACCAAAAATCGAATTAAGGGCTGCTCAGACAGTCACAACCGTATTCCGAATTTCGGTTTACAAAGTCTTGGAGAAAATCCGAACCCAGCCCTATTTCAGAGCACCAGCAAGGGTACCAGAAGAGTTTATGGGAAGAAGCCTTGGTAAGCATTGTGCTTACCACAATGAAGATGGGCTTTTGACTCAGGGTTGCAGAGCCCTGAAAGCACACCTGGAAGACCTAGTAAGGCAAGGCCTTTTAAGGGACTTTGTAAATGAAGCCAGGACAAGGGAAGAGCAGGCAAGACTACCTCAGGCACCAACAGCTCCACCTCCCCCAGCACAGCAACCGCAGGCAGGCGGACCTCAGGTAATTAATGTAATTCACTCGAAGGTCAACGAAAATGAAATACGGGGGGAGACCCAGAAGGTAAAGCACTTGAAACATGTGTACCAAGTCCAAGAGAAAAGACCTCGGGCCGAGGAGTGTTAGGGACCAGTAGTGTCTTTAACTAAAGCCGACCTTGAGATGGTGCAGCATCCACACAACGATGTCTTGGTAGTATCCCTCCAGGTTGGGGAGTGCCAAGTGAAGCGCATCCTAATTGACCAAGGTAGCTCTTATGGCATCATGTATGTCAGGTGTTACAAGGAGCTTGGCCTTTACCCAGCTGATATGGAGCAGTCCAACAGCCCAATGGTCGGGTTCAATGGAATGCCAACGTGGCCACTGAGAGCAGCAAGCTTGGAGGTGCAGGCTGGCACCAAAAAGACAAAAACAGAATTCACCATAATCGACATACCCTCCCTCTACAATGTTGTCTTAGGAAGGCCATGGCTGCATGCAATGGGGGCTATTCCCTCAACGTTGCATCAGCTATTGCAGTTCCCAACAGAGCTTGGGATAGAGGAGGTCAGAGGAGATCAGCTGCACGCAAAGAATTGCTCTATGGCAGTAATAAAATCCACCTGCAGCATACGAGAACCAGAGACAGTAGAGATCAAAGACAAGGATGTGGAAGTCCTAGATGACGTCGGCAAAGAGCTAACTGAGAAGAGTGAAGAAGCCCTGAAGAAAATCCTTGTCCAGCAAGGAGATGAGGAACGCTTCTTCTTTCGCGGCTCGGGCTTAGCCGAGGAAGAGGAAAAAGAACTGGAGGTTTTCTTGAGAGCAAACATTGAGGTATTTGCCTGGACGCCTTACGAGATGCCTGGCAGTGACCTTGAGGTCACTTGCCATAAACTGAACGTAGACAGGTCAGCCAAACTTGTAATCCAACAAGCAAGAAGACCAACGTTGATGCATGTTGAGGCAGTGGAAAAGGAAGTAGACAGACTTCTGGAGGCCAAAGCCATTTGAGAGGTAAATTACCCGACATGGCTATCAAATACCATGGTGGTGAAGAAAAAGAATGGTAAATGAAGGGTCTGCGTGGACTTTACCAGCCTAAACAAGGCCTGTCCCAAAGACAGTTTCCCATTACCTAAGATTGACCAATTGGTGGATGTCACTTTAAGGCATGGAAGGATGAGCTTCTTGGATGCCTACAATGGGTACTATCAAATAGCCATGTACCCCCCAGATGAGAAGAAGACTGCGTTTATCACCCCAAAAGGGCTGTATTGCTACAGAGTGATGCCTTTTGGGTGGAAAAATGCAGGAGCAACTTACCAGAGATTGGTAACCAAGATGTTCAAACACCTAATTGGCCAAACAGTGGAGGTATATATCGATGACATGGTCGTGAAGACCAGGAAACCTAAGGACCATCTGGAAGACTTAAAGGCAGTCTTTGACATCTTAAAAACATATCGGCTCCAACTCAATGCATCGAAGTGTGCATTTAGAGTTGGATCTAGTAAGTTCTTGGGATACTTGGTGACCAGAAGGGGCATTGAGCCTAACCCAGATTAGATCAAGGCCATCCTAGAACTGAAAAGCCCAACATCGGCGAAGCAAGTACAGATGTTGACTGGAAAGGTTGCAGCCCTGAATAGGTTCATAAGCAGAAGTTCTGATAAATGCAAACCCTTCTTCAGCTTAGTGAAGAAGGCTACAGACTTCTTATGGACAGAAGAGTGCGAAATCGCCTTGGTCGACTTGAAGAAGAATTTGACCACGGCTTCAATTCTCTCAAATCCAGAACCTGAAGAGGAGCTATTCCTGTACTTAGCAGTTTCGGAACATGCGGTAAGTGCAGTGGTAATCTAAGAAGAAAAAGGGGAACAAAGGGCTGTTTACTACGTAAGCAAAACCCTGGCTGATGCAGAAACCAGATATTTACCCTTAGAGAAGTTAACGCTAGCTTTAGTAATGGCTTCAAAGAAGCTAAACCATTACTTTCAGGCCCACAAAATTGTGGTGCTAACTAAACATCTTTTGAAGTCCTTGTTGCAGCAGGGAAATGTGACAGACAGAATAGCCAGATGGGCAGTGGCGTCGGGCTAGTATGACCTGAAATACAGACCCAGAACAGTAATCAAAGGCCAAGTTTTGGTTGACTTTGTGGTCGAGTTCACACCAGGAGCCATCGTATATCGGGCTCCGTTGAGCTGAGGTGAACGATGTCCAAGCGGACAAAGATAAGCCCAGCCGAGGGCAATAGAACAAAGGAAGGAAGAAAAACTCAGGCCCCTACAACATTTACATCGGCGACTCCTTTTGACTGTTTGTTGATGGGAGTTTAAACCGACAAGGAGCGGGGCAGAAGTAGTACTGGTATCTCCAAATGGACAGATATTAGAACAATCCATTCGTTTGGGGTTCAAGGCCTCAAACAATGAAGCAGAGTATGAAGCACTGATTGCAAGACTGAAACTGACAGTAGCAGTAGAAGCAGATGAGGTGATAGTCTTCTGTGACTCTCAGTTTATAGTCAACCAGACGACAGGCGAGTTCGCAGCCCGAAACAAAAGGATGTCGGCCTATGTAAAGGAAGTTGGCAGATTGGTGGCCTTGTTTCAAAATTACCAACTACAACAGGTTAGCCGAGATGATACAGTCACGCTGATGCCCTAGCCAACCTGGCAAGTGCAATATAACCTGGAAAGGCAAGGACAATAATGGTTGACTACTTGCCTGGTCCAAGCATAAAACCACTGAACACAGAGCACGAAGCAATGTGTGTGAAGATGGGACCAAGTTGAATAGATGCAATAATAGCATTCCTTAAAGACGGGAAGTTGCCCGATGACTGAAAAGAAGCGCACAAGATTAGACTAAAGTCGACAAGATTTAGTTTGACCCCAGAAGGACACCTCTATAGAAGATCATTTACTGGACCCCTTCTGAGGTGTGTGCATCCTGCACAGGTTGAAGATTTTCTGTACGAAATACATGAAGGAATATGTGGAAGCCACGTTGGAGGCAGGTCACTTGCCCATAGGGCCATTACTCAGGAGTACTGGTGGCCATATATGCAGAAAGATGCCAAAGCTTATGTGAAGAAGTGTGAGAAGTGCCAAAGGTTTGCACCTTTGATACATCAACCAGCAGCCGACTTGAACCCAGTATCTAGTCCTTGGCCATTTGCCCAATGGGGCATGGATCTTGTCGGAAAACTACCTCAAGCAACTGGACAAAGGAAGTACTTACTAGTGGCAACAGATTATTTCACCAAGTGGGTAGAAGCTGAACCCCTTGCCCAGATTCGAGACATTGATGTGAAGAACTTCATCTGGAAGAACATCATTACCAGGTTTGGGATTCCAAGAGCAATAGTTGCAGACAATGGAACACAATTTGACAGTAAGCTAATCAAAAGCTTCTGTGCAAAGTTCAAAATCAAGAATTACTTTTCGACCCCAAGTTTTCCTCAAAGCAATGGACAAGCAAAAGCGTCCAACAAAGTCATCTTGGATGGGATAAAGAAGAGGCTACAAGCAGCAAAGGGAAAGTGGGTAGATGAACTGCCCAGTGTACTCTGGGCATATCGGACTACGCCAAGAAGATTAACGGGGGAATCCCCGTTTTGCCATGGCCTATGGCATAGAAGCAGTCATTCCACTGGAGGTCGGTATCCCAGGGATCAAAACCCAAGCAGTGGAGAATGGAACTAATGATGTATTTTTAGCCTGAGATCTAGATCTTCTAGAAGAGAGAAGGGAGAAAACAGCAATTCAGCTGGGGACATACCAGCAGCAGCTTGCTAGGGCTTATAATAAAAATGTGAACCTAAGAGAGTTCCAAGTTGGTGACCTCGTCCTGAGAAAGGTCGTCGGCAACAAAAACGATCCTAGAGAAGGCAAGCTTAACCCAAATTGGGAAGGACCCTATAGAATCATCTCGGTAGTGGGCAATGGGGGATATCAGCTTGAAGATAATGAAGGCAAAGAGTTGCCAAGGCCCTGAATACTTGTAATCTGAAATTTTTCTATCACTAGACTTTCTTGTTCTTTGTTATTAGCCGAAGTAATAAATAAAGTTTTAGCTTGATCTTTTTACACTTGTGATTGATAAGATACTTGACGATGTTTCTGGAAAACATGCATAATGAGAACCCAAGTGGAACTTAAGTTCACATTAGGGGGCAGAGAGTTGGAAAATGGTTCCTAGAAAGGTAGAATTTACAAGCTAAAATTAGTTTAACGCCTGTCGAAACTTAAGTTTACAAGTTGAAATTAAACCAAGGTTATGTTTAACGCTTGTTGAAATTTTAAGTTTATAGGTTGAAGTTAAATCGAGGTCATGTTTAACGCTTGTTGAAATTTTAAGTTTACAAGTTGAAGTTAAACCGAGGTTATGTTTAACGCTTGTTGAAATTTTAAGTTTACAAGTTGTAGTTAAACTGAGGTCATGTTTAACGCTTGTTGAAACTTCAGTTTACAAATTGAGGTTAAACAGAGGACATGTTTAACACTTGTTGAAATTTAAGTTTACAAATTGAAGTTAAACTAAGGTCATGTTTAACACTTGTTGAAATTTAAGTTTGCAAGTTGAAGTTAAACCGAGGTCATATTTAATACTTGTTGAAACTTGAGTTTATAAGTTGAAGTTAAACTAAGGTCATACGCTTGTTGAAATTTAAGTTTACAAGTTGAAGTTAAACCGATGACATGTTTAACACTTGTTGAAATTTTAAATTTACAAGTTGAAACCGAGGTTATGACAAAGAAAGATTGGTTCAAATACTTGTTGAAATTTACAAGTTAAGACCAAGGTTGTATTAAAAAAAGTACTTATGTACTTGCCGAGATAAACCGTTGGTGAGTATAACCGAGGTATTTCACCCCGAGAAGATCGCACAGATAAGGTGTATTTTGAAGACATCTAAATTATTCTAAGTAGAGAATCATACAAGACAGTAAAAGGAAGACAAAGATACAAGCATTCAGGAGAGGAAGTTGTATTAACATTCAAAAGATGGCATGTCGGCCAAATTAAAGCTTACACTGTTTTAAAAAAAAGAAAGAAAAAAGTACAAGGTACAGGAAAAAAAAGAGAAGAACATCAAACTAAGACTCTTCGGCGTCTATGGCTGGTTGGGTCTAGAGTTCAGAAGATAGCTGAGAAGACATCTCAGTGGCCCCCGCAGCCGCGAGCTCGGCATTAATTTCTTGAAGAGTTTGGTCGAGGCTCTGGTCGGCAATAGGCGCGTCCGATGTTGCCTTCTCAGGAGGAGCGTCTTTGGAGACTTCACCTTCCTCATCCCGAGTCAAGTCCAAGACTTCCTCACTCAGAGTAAGGGGCTTGGCCCCAGCAACGTCCTTCGTCTTCCTAACCAAAGCTTTCTCTTCAAACTCAAAACCGTCTTCGGATTGGTTTGGAGTAAGCGGGAATGGCAGGAGGAGGTCGTCGGCATTCTTGAGGGGGGAGTCCTCGGGGACGTCCAACTTCTTGAAGGTAGCCATCCAACCAAGGGTGAAATCCTTGTTGCATGCCTGCTTCACTTGTTTTTTGTAGTCCTCCTTGACGTCGGCCGCCCCCTCTGCGTATGCCTTCTTATCGACGGCCTTGATCTCGGCCTCCTTTGTGGCTAAGGCATCTTGGAGTTCTTTTGGGACCTCAACCGTCTTTTCTTCGGCCTCTTTCTTTTCGGCCTCAAGAAAATTTTTAATGGCCTCTGCAGCTGTAGACACCCCATTTTGACCGGCCCTAAGACTTGGGCACTTTCTTTTGACCACCTGCTGATAAAAATTAGAATATGTCATTTTATGAATTTCTCAGCCGAAAAATCAAATTGAAGCTTTAATCCCAAACCTCACTTATTTTGGTCAAATTATTTTATATCACTAATATTTTATCAATTTGTAATGTTTTATAATTTTTATCTAATTTTATGTGTGTGTACATATTTTTAGGTGTTTTTTTATAAAAAATAATAAAAAACAAACAAAAAAATAAAAAATGAAAAAGAAAATAAAGAAAAGAAAAAGAGAGGGTTAGATGAGGATAATGAGTTTTGGGATGGAAAATGATTTTGTTTTTGCTGGATTCAAAGGGGAACAGAGTGGACATTGTGATGATAAGTTTTGGGTGGAAAATAATTCGGTGGAGTGGGGCTCAATTTGGTGAAGTGGGTTTGAAAAGTGAAGGAGGAGTTTGAAAATAAAACATATACATCTCTCTTAACTTTTGGTGGGGGAGGGCCACAAAAACACACATGTCCAACAAAGAGAGAAAAAAAGAAGAGGAGACTCCATGTGCTCTCTCTCTTTTTAGTGAATAAACAATATACACATGCACTCTCTCTCTAATTTGGTCTTTTTCATCTTCTTGATTTCACAGAAGACTTCATCAATAAAATGACTCATCAACACTTTCTCAGGGAGACATACAGACTTTTGGGGTAGAGGAGATAGACACAACAACATTTTTTTCCTTTGGAGCTTCAGCACACACCAAACCCATCTCTCTCTCAACTTGGGGGGAGGAAGAGGAGAAAAAGGATTTGAGCAATACAATTTTTAGAGAGAGAAAGGGAAAGGTGAGAGAGAGGGAGAGGCCACACACTCACAGCATACACATACCATACACCATTCACACACAACACGGATACACAACTCACTCCTCCTATCACACACTCACGACACCATTCACACACAGACACACATGCATGACACACACTAACACCAGCTCTCGCACATGCATACACTCGAGACACACACACACACACCATCTTTTTCTCCATTTCATGGAAGACATACACGGGCTGAAAAATACATGGACACAGTAACACACCCAACAGACACATAGACATACCAGACACCTACCACCACCCTAAAATACACACTCACACAACACATGCAGGGGACAGATACATGCATCCATACTTCAGCTCTCATGGGGGGATTGACAGACCCACATACAGCACACTCGGGTGAGAGAGGGGAGACACACACATGGGTGGAGAGGAGGGAGAAACACACTGATTATGAGCATTAGAGTGGATTTTTGGGCTGATCATAACTCTCTCTTTCCTCTCTCTCTCTGGTTGGCTCAAAACCAACCCAATTTCATCTCTCTTTCTATCTGCTAACACACACACTCAACACACCACTCACACCACACACAGAGCTACACACGCTGCACACATGGCACAAACACATGCATACATATTGATACAAATTCACACACCGAAGAGCACACACCCAAGAGAGACACCCAGCAGATGCATCACACATACAGCTTTCCCTCCCACACTCAGCACACACACACAGCTTCATACACATGCACCCACGACACACAAATACATTGAAGACAGACACACAGAGGAGACGGCTCACATAAGTCTCTCTCTTGGATGATCTGGGTACTCTCTCTCTCTCTAGCCGAGACCAATATCTCTCTCTCTCTCGACAAAACCCAACCGACTTGAACTCTGTCACACAGACACACAGATTTTTGGGTAGCAGGGGGTTGGACAGTGATTGAGCAAAACACACAGGAGGGATTTCACCTTCTTCTCTCTCTTGGCTGTTTTTGAGTGTTGAAAATGGAAAGAGATACACACTGATATGGACTCAACACACACTTTCAATTGTTCTCTCTTTCGGTATCAACTTCTCTCTCTCTCTCGGCTATCACAACCCATACACACAGACCACAGAGCACACATTGAGACATGGGCTGATTCTCTCTCTCTCTTCTAAGTGCTATGGGCAGATCTCTTTGATGTGAGAAAAGAACATACAAACAAAGGAGCATGGACCAAAGAAGAGGAGTGGAGAAAAGTAGTGGACTGTGGACTGTGCCAGTGATGAAGTTCTTTATCTTCTTTTTCTTTTGAGTGTTTGTGAGGTTTCATTTTATTTTATTATTCCCTCCTCTCTCCCTCTTTGGATATGTAATAATTCAAGTGTTGTAATAATTCCTCACCCCGCTCCTTTCTATCCCATTCTTTATTTGCTTTCCCTACATGTACATATGTGTATATCTGACATGTCATGCACATCCATACTTTGCATCCATGTTTCATGCATTTTGATTCGACTAAGTTTGCATTTGTAGATTTCATCAATTCCTACGTGTTTATGTGCGCTATCACATGCAATGTTTCACATGTTATATCTTAGAAGCCGAATCTTTAGTCGCATCTCATGAGTGAATTGCATTAGGATTCTGTATATAAGATCATGCATATTTGGACTAACTTTGTTTTGTAGCTGTTCGCGGGACGTCGGTAAATATGTGAGTTTTTATGCTTTAGCATCCCACTTGTACATAATTTTCTTACTATGTGTTAGTATTCTACCATGAGGCTACTTGCTTACTTGATATAACTGTATGAATGCCTTTGGATGAAGGCTTGTTGTTTGAATTGGAATAATTCAATAAATGTACGTTTTAAGCCCACTTTGCAATGGCAAATTCACAAACTTTAAGCCCACTTTGTCAAGTGGCAAATTCAAACCCTTTTCGACAAACAAACATGAAATTGAATTGTTCCAATTTGAGCAAACTAGTCTATACTTATATGCTTCACATAGTAAATTTTAGGATTTACTAAAATAATCAGAACATGAACATATAAAAAAAATAAAAGTCATATCATGATTTAGTAGAGGCCGATCTTTTGATTGGGTGAGTGGGGGTGCTCATTATTGACCTTCCCCTTTCATACCTAAGGTTCCGAGCCAAGCATCCTTGGTTACAACGAACAGTGGCCTTGGCACGAGTCATGGGTTTCCTAATTTTCCAAAATATTAGATGGCGACTCTGAAATCTGATGACGCAGTCCATTTTTGACAAAATTGCAATAAAATGGATTTTCAATAAAAGTTGCCAAATCTGGACTCTCGTCTACGTTTCACATTGCACTCGTGAGACTAAATCAAAGAGATCTCGGGAGTCCGAACTGTTTAACGCGCGCGGGTACCCCTCCGGATATGTTACAGCAGCATCTGCTTTTTCCTCAGCCATGTCTTTGGCTTTAATGGCTACCGCAGCCTAATCTGACAAGGTCTTCATTTTTGCCTTAGTCCTTTTGATGGCGTTCTGTAAACCTCCCTGATCTTGTCAGCCAACTCCTTCATTATTTCAAGAGATTGCATAGAGAAGAAGTGGGCGTGCTGGATCGCCTGAAAGAAAATGGATAGAACAAAAGTTAGTAGAAATTCTCTAAGTATGGAAAAATAGAGAAAGAAAATTACCAAGTGAAGGGACTTACTTGAACGGAGTGTTGCAGCATCAAGGTGAAGTTTTCATAGTGGCTCATCTCGGCGTTGTGATCGAGATCTCCAGGAAGGAGTAAAGCTGTAGTAGGGGCAACGCCGACGTTAACGTCATCGGCACTATCACCAGCTCTGACCGGCTTGTCCTCTAGTGTGATTGGGGGGCCCAGGGGAAGTTGGACTTCATGGAGTCCAAAGCTGTTGCCGATTCAGACCTCGGCCTCTTCGACCGAGTTGATTGGGATGGTTTGGCCTCGTCGGGCCTCTTCTCGGGGACGGAGGGGGTCTTCTCGCTCTCAGCCAATTTTGAAATTGGCAAGGTGTCCTCAGTGTCAATTTAAGTCACCGTTGCCTTAGGCTAGACCTTCTTTATTCTTTTGGGCTTTAGTGTTGGTTGAAGCTGGGATTGTGCTGGTTGAGCGTTAACGGTGTCAGGGATGTTGGCTAGAAGATCTTCTGCGACCGCCTTTTTGAGACCCATCTCAGCAGGAATTGCAGTTCGGCGTCAGCGTTGGCGCTGGGATGGTGGGATTAGCTGTGGAGCCGAGGTAGATGGTTGTTCTGCTAGATCTGAGGTTGACCCCTAATTTGGCCGAGATGATAAAGTTGTTGGTGGAGTTGTGGCGGAAGGAGGAGACTTGTTTTTTGCTTCCTTGGGACGTCGAGAAGTACTGACTTGTAGGTCGGGATGAAGTTGAGCAGTAAAGGAGCTCTCCGCTTATGGACTGACAGGTCTAGCAATTTCTTAAGATCCTTGCTGGGAAAGAAGGACTTGCGGAAGTCTTTTGGTGGTTGCGGAAAAACTGCAAGAAAAACAGATGTTAGAACTTATGGAAAGAACGAAGTATTAAAGGCTTGAAAAAATGTAGCACTTGGCTCTTACCATTACCCTCTACGAATACTGTTCGGCTGAGAGGGTAAAGGTGAAGGTCGTTATCTAGAGCAAACGCCCAGTTGCCCGAGACAATGAAGTAATCATCCCCGACTCCCTTGTTGGAGTCTGGGAGGTCGGCAACAAGTTTGTATTCAGTAGACCTTAGTTTGAGGTAGTAGACATAGCCTTTTTCTAATTTGAGGCTACACATGGTGTAGCAGTATTGAATGTCGGCTAAGGTCACCTTAGCATTTTCTCGGTGTGCTAAGGCTATGATACCATTAATGACTCTGTATGAGTTAATGGTTAACTGCATTGGGTTAAGCTTGTAATAATGGAGGACTTCTTGAAAAAGGATGTCTAGTGGAAGCCTGAGTCCACACTTAATGAAGGCGACGACCGGGAAGGGCATGGAGTTGATTGTGGGCATAATGGAGTCGTCCTCCCCAGCCAACCTAAGGTGAACGTCGGCTGGAATAGAAAACTCCCGCCTAAAGTATTCCAATTTGGTCGGGGTGTCTACCCTATGCTTCCACATACCTATGATGTTGGCTTGAGGGGAAGGTGTAGGATTTCAGAAGGAAGTGTTCTGTGACGATTTTGAAGGACCTCGGCTAAAACCTAATGAGAGCTGGGGTAAGAATTTGTGGGGATTTTAAGGGGAATTTATTTCAGTTTTTCCTAAAATTTGTGGGTTCTACAAGAAAATCCCAAACCTAGGTCTATGGAAACGAAGATTGACGGCACGAATCTGGAAAAGACACAGAAAACAGAAAACAAGAACGTGTTTCAGAATCAAGAACAGTGATGAACTATCAAGAACACTGTGACAAAGTGTGCACAAGGGTGTGAGGCCAAGAACAGTGGCAAAAGTGAACAAATTTGTGAGCAGTGTGTGTGTATTCAAGACACGAATTGGGAAAAAGCAAAATCAAAAGATAAACGTGCTCACATACGTGATTCATAAATCAAGAACTTGAGCAAAACAACAATGGCAACGAATAATAAAGTAAATCTTTTTAAAGAGAAACAAGGAATTGAAATAAAAAGGAACAGTGACTCACCCGAGAAAAATGAAGCCGAAGTAAAGTGTGCCAGGATCAGACGGTAGCCGGAAGCAAGGAAGTGCAATGTGAAGCCTTGGGAGGAGAGTGAGGCAGTTCTTGAAGCTTCATGGCAAGACAATGGAGGATTTAGGAGAGTAAAGAGAGAGAGAGTTTTTGCACAAAGACAATGATGTAAAGTGAAAAGACGAAGAGAGAGAGTGCTAGTTTTGTCAAAAATGCGAAAAGGCAGAAAAATGAAATTGATGAGCCTAGAACGACGTATTTGTCAGACGGCACAAGCAGGCGCAAGGCGACTTAAATGGCGCGTATCGGACATGGTCCAGTGGAGGACAAACGCGTGGTAGAAACGGTTGAATTGCAATGCGTGACAGCTAATACGCGTGTTGAAACTCTTAAAGGGGACGATCTCGGTTTAAACAAACTTGGTTGTTGGTTCCAGAACATTAATGAAAGCAGACTGTAGGTCTTGGTCGTATTAAAATGATAAAGTTATGACTTCGGCAATGAATGATAAAGCGAAGATTAGCCGACGTGCTAAATAGAAGGAATAATATAAGTTCCATCACCTCAGGATGCCGAGGTAATAGAACCTAAGGGGCAGTTGTGGGGATATAATTTTTGAATGAAAATACGTGGTCGAGGTGTCACCGAAGTGCCATCCGAGGTGCCACGTGTTCTGGTCGTGATGCCGAGATGATCTCGGCTAGGCTGAGGTTATCTACAAGAATATCGGAATCCATGATAAGCGGATAAGGGATAAGAGTCCTAAAGTGAGAGAAGACTTCAGTTTGGGTAAAGATAAGACTCTTAGAGAGTTTATCCTAATCCTACTAGGAGTCCAAGATTAGTAGTAATCCTAAGTCCACTAGAGCTAGGCTTCTATTGGGACTAGGATTGTATTGGCTATAAAAGGGAGGCACCTCCATGGATCGAAGGTACGCAATTTATATTCTGCATAGTGAGTTAAGCACTTTTGCTATCTTTGAGAGATAACTGACTTGATCGTCGTAGTGCCCTCGGGTAGACGAACCACCGCTAGAATCTCTTTTTTTTTGTGACAGGTCGTTTGGGCTTAATCTATTTTGTCAATGTTCTCCAGTTGAGTGCTTGATTGGCAGTATGGTCGGAAATTGGCACACATAGCTTCTATTAAATATGTTCTAATTTAATATGATTTTCTCTAGTGTGCATACTCAGTCCATGACCTAATGACCAAATTGCACATATCAGGTGCCTTGTTTTACGATTTAGAGTAGTCCTATATTGCATCCAAACAATAAACAATCAAAGCACTAACCAAAAAAAAGTTGACACTCAATAAAATCCAAACAAACTATTGGCAACAAAGGCTAAGAGGCAACGCAAACTATTTGTGCATGAGAATGCTAAAATCTTGAAAATCTAAGATCTTAAACAAACATTAGTAGTACACTATCCTCTTGTTTCTTCACTGAATCCCATTACACGAAATAAGATCAGAAATTATGAATGCATTTAAACTAATAAAAAAATGAATATAACAAAGAAATCCATGAGCATCAAATCATCCATCTTATTATGCCCTTGGGTCAATATCTACATGCAGGGAAAAAAAAATCTCCCACATACAGGAACAAATATGTAATTTAGTTGATTTCCTAATGTTGGAAATGGTGGTTGGAAAAATTCTGGGTTAAACCAGAATTTTTTCCTAACTCTGGTCAATTATTTAGGTGGGACCCGTACGCCAAAGTTGGCGGGTCTAAGTGGTAACGCGTTCTATGTCGTGTTGTGATTCACGCAGTATATTTGGTTGCTCAAAACCATTATCGGGTGAATGGGAAATTGAAGCCAAAGTGAGCTCTATGGAAATGGAGTTTTGGTGGAAATTCCATAAGGTTAGAAAATGGCTTGTCCCGCATTGATTTGGTGGGAAGTTTAGAATGGGTTTATAAGGCATGGGATTGGAACTTAGGGTGTGCCCCAAAGGGTACCCGAGTTTTGTAGAGATGGAGGTTATGGGCAAAATGGGCTAGACCCATTAGACCCAAAAATCACCACACACGCGTGCGCTTAGCCGTCGATCCGGTTGGGCGGGCTAGGCTAGGCCTACGCTTGGGCGTGGGTGCGTTGCGTGAGGTTGTGTTGGGCTTGTCCGGCCCAATACCTATCTTTTTGGGCCAAAAACATTTGAATTAAATTCTAATTTTTTCAATTTGATTCTTGGAATTTAAATTCAAAATCTGGTCCGATTTTCTCCCATCCGAACAGAATTGACTCTGTTTAAAATTCAAATAACCCGGACAGATTCAAATCTGGGTTATTCGGTTTTTATCTGTTCAAATTTGAACCTAATCAGTACCAATTTCAAACCAAACAGGTTCAGTACCTGTTCAATTCAAAATGAAAAGCCATCAATACATCTATAAATAGACCAGTCCTCATTTTATCAGATTCACTCCAATTTTCGTCCATCCTTGCTGTAATTTCATCTCTGTATTTTGCTGCATTTATTCCATTATTTTTCTGTGAGAAAGAGTGTATACACTAAGTATATTCGTTGAACAAATAAATTGTAGTGCTGCATTTATTTGTTGTTGATCATTTCATCCTGGGAGATAGACGTCCATATTCTGAAAGCACCGAGGAGATGATGAATCTGTCTTAAGGATACAGTGTCAAACACTGGACTTGATCAGATTATTATTCAAAGAAATTAATCAAGTAAGTTGTTTAATTTATTATTCTGTTTTATTTGTTTATTTAAATCAGATTTTAATTTTGTTTTTGTAACAAAATAAAATATGTTTTTATTTATTTAATTTTATTTCTAGTTTGATTTTTGTAATCAAACAATTTTCTCTCATTTCCTTTATTTCTTTTGTATTCTGTTTGTTGTTAAGTATACAAACAGAATTAATTAATTTAATTACAGTGAAGATTATCCAACAATCTTAAGACAGAACATTTTTGGTGTCTTCATTGTATTTAATTTTTTGTGATTTCATAAAGACATATTCTGGTTGGAAAAACAAATAGTGGTTTATGCTATTTAACATATAGTAGTAATATACTGTCTATTTTCTTTGACAACTAGTAGTAATATATTGGTGTCATTAACAATTGCAAAATATTAATTTGTGTTACAAAAAATTATTGTGGTATTTTATTTTTCTAGTTTTAGTAACAAGGAAAATAAAATTATTTTGTGTTGTAATTTATTTTCTGATTTTAGTAACTAGAAAATTAATTTGTGTTTTAATTTTTCTGATTTTTGTAATCAGAGATTATGGCTACTGCTACTGAAACTGTAATTGGAAGTGGTACTCCAATTGTTACACCAACACTGGTCCCTATCCAGAACCATGTTTAAGTACCAATCAATCATGGGGAAAAACCGAAAAAATGTAGCGATCTTGAAGTTTAAGAGATGGCGCGAAGATCTTTGTTCTATCTTACAACTCTTAATTTGGTTCGGTTTCTCCATGAAGAGGCTCCAGCACTTAAAGAGGGTGAAAGTGATCGGCAAGTTATTGCCGCTGTAGATTCTTGGAAACATTCAGATTTCCTGTGCAGAAACTACATCCTCAATGGCCTTGACAACATGCTGTATAATGTTTACAGTCCTTTGAAGTCAACAAAAGAATTATGGGATTCTTTGGAGAAGAAATACAAGATAGAGGATGCCGGCACGAAGAAATTTGTTGTCGGTAAATTTTTGGACTTTGTTATGGTAGACTCCCAAATGGTAATTTCTCAAGTTCAAAATTTTCAATTAATTTTGCATGAATTTTGTGAATGATTTCATCAAATGAAGGTATGTCTCTTAGCGAGTCTTTCCAAGTCGCTGCTTTAGTGGAAAAGTTACCACCAGCTTGGAAAGATTTCAAAAATTATTTAAAACATAAACACAAAGAGATGGCCATGGATGAACTTATTGTAAGATTGAGAATTGAGAAAGATAACCGTAAGGCTGAAAAGAGGAATGAGAAAAATCCCATTGAGTCCAAGGCTAATGTGGTTGAACAAGTTCATAAACCATATAACAAAAAGAGAAAGTTTACTGGAGATGGTCCTAAACAAGGTGATAGCAACAAGAAGTTCACAGGAAATTGCTATAATTGTGGCAAGACTGGACATCGAGCTTTTGACTGCTGCCGCCCTAAGAAGGATCATGGAAGTACAAGTAAAAAGACTACCAATCAGGCCAATGTAACTGAACTAGATTACATCTCTGACGGAGTGAATGACATCAACCTCTTTGCTGTGGTATCTGAGGCTAATCTGATTGGAAATCCCAAGGAATTGTGGGTTGACACTGGGGCAACTCGTCATATTTGTACGGACAAGAAGATGTTCACTACCTACAATAAGGCTGCAAATGGTGAACAACTTTTCATGGGAAATTCTTCTACTTCTACTGTGGTTGGACAAGGAAAGATGATCTTGAAGATGACATCAGGGAACGAACTGACCCTCAACAATGTACTATATGTACCTGACATTCGGAAGAATTTGGTTTCAGGCTCTTTGTTAAGTAAAAATGGTTTTAGGCTTGTATTTGAGTCTAATAAATTTGTATTATCAAAGAGTGGTATGTATGTTGGTAAGGGATACATAAGTGATGGTCTCTTCAAATTAAATGTAATGACAGTCGTATCGAAAGTTGCTATGAATAAGAATAACACATCTTTTGCTTATATTCTTGAATTGAATTTATGGCATGGTAGATTGAGACATGTGAATTTTGATGCTTTGCGTAGATTAATTGATTTAGATTATATACCAAAGTTTGAAATTAATCCTAATCATAAATGTGAAATTTGTGTAGAAGCGAAACTAACTAAGGCTGCATTTAAATCAATTGAAAGGAAAACCGAACCTCTAGAATTAATTCATATAGACGTATGTGATCTTAAATTTGTTCAAACTAGAAGAGGCAAAAAGTATTTCATAACATTTATCGATGATTGCACAAGATATTGTTATGTTTATTTACTTAGAAGTAAAGATGAATCCTTAGAAATGTTTAAACTCTACAAAACAGAAGTTGAAAATCAACTTGGTAAAACCATTAAAATGGTTAGAAGTGATAGGGGTGGTGAATATGATGCACCATTAAATGAATTTTGTGCACAACATGGCATTATTCACCAAACTACAGCACTCTATTCTTCTCAGTAAAATGGAATTGCTGAAAGGAAGAATAGAACCCTTAAAGAAATGATGAATGCCATGTTACCAAGTTCAAGCTTACCGTAGAACTTGTGGAGGGAAGCAATATTGTCTGCTAATTATGTTCTTAACAGAATACCCCACAAGAAAACGAACAGCACTCCTTATGAATTGTAGAAAGGTCGACCGCCTTCTTACAAATATTTAAAAGTGTGGGGGTGTTTGGCAAAAGTTAAAGTTCCTGTTCCTGTTCCTAAAAAGACTAAGATTGAACCAAAAACAATAGATTGTGTGTTTATTGGTTATGCTCAGAATAGTAGTGCATATCGGTTTCTGACTTATAAATCAGAAATACCTGATATAAATGTGAACACTATTATAGAGTCAAGGAATGCTGCGTTTTTTGAACAAGTCTTTCCTTACAAGAAATGACAGGAGTTAAGTTCACAGAAAAGAACTTATGATTGTACACAAAGTCAAGAGACTAATGACAATCAAACACAAGAGACTAATAATTGTCTCGACCAATAGGATTTAACTGATGATGAACCAAGACGAAGTAAGAGAGCGAGAACATCAAAATCCTTAGGTCCAGATTTTTTAAGATACTTGTTAGAAAATGAACCTCAAAGTTTTAAGGAAACAATGACAGGTTCTGAAACACCTTTATGAAAAGAGGCTGTTAACAATGAAATTGAATCCATTATGCAAAATCATACTTGAAAATTGGTGGATCTTCCACCTGGTTCTAAACCTCTTGGATATAAGTGGATATTCAAGAGAAAAATGAAAGCAGATGGTTCAATAGACAAGTATAAAGCAAGACTTGTAGTAAAAGGTTACAGACAAAAGAAAGGTCTGGATTATTTTGATACATATTCCCCTGTGACAAGAATGACATCCATTCACATGCTTATTGCTATAGCAGCGTTGTTTAATTTAGAAATACATCAAACGGATGTTAAGACAGCTTTCTTAAACGGTGATCTAAATGAAGAGATTTATATGGAGCAACCCGAAGGGTTTGTAGTGTCGGGGCAAGAAAAGAAAGTTTGTCGGCTTATAGAGTCTCTTTATGGATTAAAACAAGCACCTAAGTAATGGCATGAAAAATTTGATCATGCAATGCTTACTAATGGGTTTAAGATAAACGAATGTAACAAATACGTCTATGTTAAAAACATTGACCAAGGATATGTCATAGTTTGTCTTTATGTGGATGACATGCTTATCATTGAAAGCAGTCAAAATATGATCAAATCAACTAAGCAAATGCTTAACAAAAGATTTGATATGAAAGATATGGGGGTCGCAGATGTTATATTAGGAATGAAAATTACTAAAATATTTGACGGATATGCATTATCTCAATCTCATTATATTGAGAAAATTCTTGATAAATTTATCAAGGATGATTTGAATGTAGCTAGAACACCTGTAGACATCAGTCTTTATTTATCGAAAAATAAAGGTGATGCAGTGTCTCAATTAAAATACTCCCAAATCATTGGAAGCCTAATGTACCTAATGAATTGTACTCGTCCTGACATAACTTATGCAGTCAGTAAATTGAGGAGGTACACTAGTAATCCTGGAGAAAACCATTGGAAAGCAATCATTCGGGTTCTTAGATATCTAAGATTTACTCATGATCATGGTTTGAACTTTACTCGATATCCAGCAGTACTTGAAGGTTATTGTGATGCCAATTGGATATCGGATACTAAAGATTCAAAATCCACTAGTGGATATGTCTTTACTCTAGGAGGCGCTGCTGTTTCTTGGAAATCGACGAAACAAACATGTATCGCACGATCCACAATGGAATCCGAGTTCATTGCTTTAGACAAAGTAGGAGAAGAAGCAGAATGGCTTCGTCACTTCTTAGAAGACATTCCAATATGGCCAAAACCTGTGCCAGCTATTTGCATTCATTGTGATAGTCAATCTGCAATAGGCAGGGCACAGAATCATATGTATAATGGTAAGTCACGACATATTCATCATCGACATAATACCATTAGGCAATTGTTATCAAATGGAATAATCTCAATAGATTATATAAAATCTAAAGAGAATATTGCAGATCCGTTAACAAAAGGTTTGACAAAAGAGTTAGTGTATAGTTCATCAAAGGGGATGTGATTAAAGCCTATTACATAAGCGTCATCATAATGGTAACCCTACTTATATGACTGGAGATCCCAAGAACTAAGTTTAAAGGGATAACTAAGTTATGTGTGTCTCGCCAGAAATCACCAAGGGATTAAAATTTCCCTACCCATTCCTATGGTGAGAGCGATATCTGCAACATGTGTTGTCTGTAGGGGTATAAGGAGAAGTTTAGCTTTTAATGATTATTTATATCTTAATTTAGGCATGAAAATCAAGATGAGTATAAGGAGATACTCATAATAAGAATCACCTATATGAGTGTCGAACTGGGGCCAGTTCTATGAGAATGAAGAGGCTAAATTCTCTAGAAACACTCATGAAAACTAGAAGCATTCTAGGCGAAAATGAACACAACAGTGAGAACCACGATGTGTTAGAAGATATTTTGTGTGAAATCTATTGTCTTGGCTTACACAAACGGCTGAACAATTCAAGGCATCGCGTCCATTGGTTAGCTAGTAAGTCCGATAGGTTATCACTAGGGAAGGTTCAAGGCCGAAAGCTACCTATCCTGATGCAAGATATTTTTGACTTATACTCTTTTGATAAAGTCTGCATATTGTTGCATTTTTATTGTCATCAAATTCCATTCATGTGGGGGATTGTTGGAAATGGTGGTTAGAAAAATTTTGGGTAAAACTAGAATTTTTTCCTAACTTTGGTCAGTTATTTAGGTGGGATCCATACGCCAAAGTTGGTCGGTTTAAATGGTAACACGTTCTATGCCACGTTGTGATTCACACGGTATATTTGGTTGCTCAAAACCATTATCGGGTGAATGGAAAATTGAAGTCAAAGTGAGCTCCATGGAAATGGAGTTTTGGTGGAAGTTCCATAAGGTTGGAAAATGGCTTATCCCATATTGATTTGGTGGGAAGTTTTGCATGGATTTATTAGACATAGGATTGGAACTTAGGGTGTGCCCCAAGGGGTACCCAAGTTTTGTAGAGATGGAGGTTATGGGCTAGACCCATTGGACCCAAAAATCACCACACACGAGCGCGTGTAGCCGTTGATCCGGTTGGACGGGTTGGGCTGGGCCTGGGCTTTTCCGGCCTAATACCTATATTTTTGGGCCAAAAACATTTGAATTAAATTCTAATTTTTTCAATTTGATTTTCAGAATTTAAATTCAAAATCTGGTCCGATTTTCTCCCACCCGAACAGAATAGACTCTGTTTAAAATTCAAATAACTCGGACAAATTCAAATCTGGGTTATTCAGTTTTTATCTGTTCAAATTTGAACCTAATCAGTACCAATTTCAAACCCAACAGGTTCAGTACCTGTTCAATTCAAAATGAAAAGCCACCAATATATCTATAAATAAACCAGTCCTCATTTTATCAGATTCACTCCAATTTTCGTCCACCATTGCTGCAATTTCATCTCTGCATTTTGCTGCATTTATTCCATTATTTTTCTATGAGAAAGAGTGTATACACTAAGTGTGTTCGTTGAACAAATAAATTGTAGTGTTGCAGTTATTTGTTGTTGATCATTTCATCCTAGGAGATAGACGTCCATATTCTGAAAGCATAGAGGAGATGACGAATCTGTCTTAAGGACACAGTGTCAAATACTGGACTTGATCAGATTATTATTCAAAGAAATTAATCAAGTAAGTTGTTTAATTTATTATTCTGTTTTATTTGTTTAATTAAATCATATTTTAATTTTGTTTTTGTAACAAAATAAAATATGTTTTTATTTATTTAATTTTATTTCTAGTTTGATTTTTGTAATCAAACAATTTTCTCTCATTTCCTTTATTTCTTTTGTATTCTGTTTGTTGTTAAGTACACAAACATAATTAATTAATTTAATTACAGTGAAGATTGTCCAACACTTAAATCATTCATTCTTTCTTTCTTGCTCCCCCTATCCCACCTACTCCAATTTGATTTAATAAACCCAAATAATGATAATTGTAAGAAAAAATAAAAAAAATCATACTTATAAATTTACTACACAACCAACAAAGAAATAATCACAAAATAACAATGATCAATCATAGCTTAAGTAAGAATACAAATCAAATACTTACCACAATGTTTCAATATGAAAGGTCTTAAGGAAGTCTTCAAGCTACCTAATATGAGCCTATTAAGCATTGTGTTTGCTTAAAAAATTCTTATTTTTTTAGGACATGACAAATCTCGTAGTCCATGTCGTAACTCATATTACACCTAATCCTACATTCCTAAACATGTATCAATAGAAAGGATAACAAACTGAGTAAATATTTATATACAAATTAAACAACATAGAAATTATAGCTCTGTTTCTTTCTGTAAAAAAAAGGCCTCATCAAATGGTTCAACAATTAGAAACTAACTTTTCTGTATCTCATAATGGTTCATCAATTTTCATCTCTCTCCAATCCATTTTTGTCAATTTGATAAATCATGAGCCATTTCAATTTAAAATATCAAATTTAGTAAATAATAATTTGAATCTGTATCCAGTTAAACTAACTTAAAACAATGAAACTCTGAACAACCAATCAAAGAATTCTAAGAAAATAGAAAGGCTTTTGCTAATGAGATTAATTAAAGCTTGAACAGTATGATGCCACAAATGCAAACCAATTAAGTCATGAATTTGAAAATCAATTAATTTAAAAAATGAACTCATGGATTTTATAATTCTATTAAGAGCCTATTCGTTGAAATAGAAAAATGAAATGTGGTTTAGATTTAATTGACACAAAATGTAAAATAAAAAAAAATAAAAAACATATAATATAATATAATTAATTTATTAAATCATTCATTATTTCTTACTCCCCCTACCCCACCCACCCTAATTTGATTTTAATAAACCCAAATAATGATAATTGTAAGAAAAAAAAAAAAAACCATACTTATAAATTTCTTACACAACAAACTAAAGAAATAACTACAGAATAACAATGATCAATCAATACTTAAGTAAGAATACCAATCAAATACTTACCACAATATTTCAATATAAAATGTCTTAAGAAAGTCCTCAAAATTTGCCTAATGTGAGCCTATTAAGCATTGTGTTCACTTAAAAAAATTCTTATTTTTTTAGGACATGACAAATCTCGTAGTCCATGGCGTAACTCATATTACACCTAATCCTATATTCCTAAATATGTATGAATAGAAATGATAACAAACTAGGTGAATATTAAATGAAACTGAGTGAATATTGTTTTGTGTCGTATACATGGCAAGATAACAAACTGAGTGAATATTTATATACAAATTTAACAACATAGAAATTAAAACTCTATTTATTTCTCTAAAAAAAAGGTCTCATCAAATGGTTCATCAATTTTCATCTCTCTACCCCACCCACTCCAATTGATTTTAATAAACCCAAATAATGATAAGTGATTGAAAAAATAAAAAACCATACTTATAAATTGGGCAAATTACATTAACAGTCCTTATAGTTTGAGGATTGTGTCACTTTGATCCCTGAGTTTTCAATTGTGACACATTTGACTTTAAATTTTAAATCTTGTTTTAATAAGGACAATTGAAGATACTATTGCTCAATTTCAAGGGCAAAGTCGTCAATTTAATAAAATATACACTAATTTGACAAAAATAAATGACAAAAAAATATTTTAAATTTTTTAAGAATTATTTCCACCCACCAAAGATAAAATTATGTAAAATTTTTACACATTTTTTTTTTTAACCAAATTAATTTTTATTATGTGTTTGGATGATGATCATGTAATGGGTGGTTGTTAAGCTTTTAATGTATAATCGATATATTTAATATATGAAATGTTTTTAGTTTTAATTTTTTTCATTTAATTGATTGGTTTAATAGTGATATCAAAGTTGTCGTTATATTTGACTGTTGAAAAAATAGAAATTAATAAAAATAAAAACAACTACCCATTACATGATCATCATCCAAACACATAATAAAAATTAATTTAGTAAAACAAATAAATAAATGTGTAAAAGATTTATCAATTTTACATAATTTTATCTTTGGTGGGTAGAAATAATTTTTAAAAATTTAAAAATATTTTTTGACATTTATTTTTGTCAATTTAGTTTATATTTGACCAAATTAACGATTTTGCCCTTGAAATTGAGCAATGATATATTCAATTGTCCTTATTTGGAACAAAATTCAAAATTCAGGGTTAAATGTGTTATAATTGAAAAGTCAGGGACTAAAGTGACACAAACCCCAAACTATAGGGACTTTTAGTGTAATTCGCCTTTATAAATTTCTTACACAACTAACCAAAGAAATAATCACAGTATAACAATGATCAAATAGTTACCACAATGTTTCAAAATGAAAGGTCTTAAGGAAGTCCTCAAGTTGCCTAATGTGAGCCTATTAAGCAAACACAATCCTTTAGATTATTGGTTTGAATTTGTGGAAATTAAGCAAACACAATGCTTCAGATTAAGCAAATAACAAGCTTGCTGGAAATTAAAGATTAACAAACCTCAAAAGATACTCTCTCTCTCTCTCATCTCCATTATTTATATGTAAAAATTTGCTGCACCAAATAAATTTCTAGCAATAAACGGCGAAAAAGGCTGAAGGTGTTTCAATATGGACTATGGGAGTTTCTTTAAGACCAAAATCAACAAAACAAAAAAATAAAGAAATAAGAAAATAAATTCAAGATTGTGCCTTCAATAAAATATATATATATCTGCAAGTTTTGATTTGTTGCAGTAGTCAAGAAAAGTGAATCCGAATACCCAATTAATCAAACACAATGCCTAATGGATTTAGAGTAATGAATTAAACAAACCTGCTAGAAAAATAATTATACTTGCTTGACCCGAAAAAATTAATACTTAAATTCAAGATTATGCTTTCAATAAAATTGATTGTATAATTATAAATAAATTTGTATATATCTGCAAATATTGATTCCTTGTAGTAGTACTACCCAATTAATCAAACACAATGCCTAATGGAATTAGAGTAAAGAATTAGACAAGCCTACTGGAAAAAGAATTATACTTGCAAATATTGATTTGTTGCAGTAGCAGTACCCAATTAATCAAACACAATGCCTAATGGAATTAGAGTAAAGAATTAGACAAACCTGCTGGAAAAAGAATTATACTTGCTTGACCCTAAAAAATTAATACTTAAGAGAAATAATTAGACACCTCAAAAAAATACTACCAGATTCAGAAGAAACTCAGAAAAATATACTTGGTTTAAAAATATGCTTGTTGGAAATATAGGTTGGACCCAAAAAAATTAGACACCTCCATCCATGATGGGTTAAAGATAGAAAAAGATTGGTTTCATTTCTTTTGATTTGCTCACCTAAATAGTATTTATATCAGATTCTTCTTTTAGATTCTTCATTCAGTCGGTTTGGGGCTACCACTGTTGATGAAGATTGGTATGGCGAAGAGAGAGAGGGAGGAAGAGAGTAATAGGGGGTTTAGGGTTGGGTCTTCAGCAAGGGTTAGGCTCCGACAGGGAATTGAAGAAGAGCACGAGAATGGGCTTCGATGGAGGGAGAGAGAGAGAGAGAGATAGAGAGAGAGAGAGAGAAATTTTGAGATGAGAGGAGCACTTGTGACAGAGATATTTTAGAACTTATATTTTGGACCATTAGATGTTGATGGTAATTGATCTCAACCATTAAAATGTCCAAATAGGACAAATGAGAGTAAGACATTTTCAACCATTGGATTGAATCAATCTAATGATCCATATGTTGACACATATACATTTTGAGCCCTTGAATTCAAACTAAGCCTTCCATTGTCATATAGATTTTATTTTCCATGAATTCCAAAGTGTAGAGGCTCAGAAGTTAAACCTCAAATAAAATATGGTCCTAAGTGCTAAGGTCGCCTTTCTGAGACGATTAGGAATGAAAAAAGAGCATAGGCTAAAGCCCAATGGAAGTGGGCTAACAGTAGGTCGAAGTAGGTCCGATCCGCAAAGGGCCCAAAAGGACTCCACGGAGAAAAATACCTAAGTTAAGTTGTAGAGGCAACACATGCGACGGTCAAGTTGCTGAGGCACTTTGCCTCAGCGCCGCCATTCCCCAATAATGTCAGTTCAGCCGCCATTTGAATTTGCTAAAGAAAAGAGAAAGCTGAAGAAACTAAGTTGCAGAGGCGACACTTGCGACGACCAAGTTACGGAGGCACTTTGTCTCAGTGCCACCATTCCAAGTATTGTCGGTGCTACCGCCATTCCAAGTATTGTCGATTCTGCCGCTCTGGAGTTGCTGAAGGAATGAGAGAACCGAAGGAACACTTTGTCAGTGCCGCCATCTCCAATATTGTCGGTTTTGCCATTTGAACTTGTTGCTGGAAATGACTGCTACAGCAACTACAGCCGCCATAACCAACTTGCGGAGGAAACATTCCGCCAAGGTGATAGTGGCCTTTGGGAAAAGCTTCCCCTCTGCAAGTAAAGATTAATGCTTGGCGCTGATAGCAGGCCCCAAGACTTACTGATTGGTGCTGATAACAGGCCTAGAGATACCAGTTTGCCACAGAAACCCCGTGAAGATGGGAGTAGGGCAGCTCGAGCACAAGGGACTCTCTTTCATTTACCCAGGTCACGAACTTGCCTTAATCGCATATGCAGGACTAAGGAAGTACCCTTGGGCTTGGTACTAAGGCACAGTATAGTCGATAGCAGGCTTGGCTGTGGCTTTCGCCCTGAGAAGCTGAGGAGTTTGTAATTAGGTGGCTAAGGGTGGAGGCTTCGCTGAGGTGAGCACGAACATAGTCGATAGCAGACTAATGGAGTCCTGAGAATGCATGTACTGGCCAAGTAGGACTGAGAAGGCAAGTGTAACAGTAAGGTTTACCGTTGCAAGTGTACTTGCCGAGGTTTAAGCTGAGAAGGCAAGTGCAGCGGCAAACACTCCCGCCGCAACTGCACTTACTGAGGCTCAAAAGGGAGTTGCAGCGCCAAACACTTCTCTGCAACTCCCCTTACTGAGGATTAAAAAGGGTAGTTGCGGAGGCAAACATGTAGTAATTGTACATAGTACATGCAGAGGGACATGTGACACCTTCAGCCTGGTGGCTCAATGTAGAATATTTCATGTGATTCTCTGGAACACATGTCCCTTCTCTATTTGGTCACTTGGTGTCCTCTTGATTCCAAAAAAAAGCCTATAAATAGGACCTATTTCCCAAGATTCGAAGAGAGGAATTTTGGGGATTTGGGAGAGATGCTGCCCATTTGTTCATTACCATACATTTCTTCTTGAGCTACTTGCTTCATCCTCACCCAGCTGCATACTCTCCAACTCCCAGACAGTTGTTGCTGCTCATTCCCTAGCCACTTCCACCATTGTTGGACCATTAGTATAATTTTGTCTCTCTAATCATCTTCCTAACTTCGAACCCCCCTACACGAAGTGATCTATTTTCATCTATATTTGCAATTACTAAGTGATCTATGTTCGCGTTCAAAAAAAAAAAAAAAAGAAAAAGAAGAAGAAGAAAAGTGATCTGTGTCAATGTATGTAGTTGATTTAATTACAACGAACTGAAAGAGTAATTGCATCCTTCTGTATTTGAAGCAACTTCTGTAAGAGGATGGTAGTTTATTTTTTATTTTCAAGATTAGACATTGTGTGTGTCGGGAAGGTGGTGTGTTGTTTGTGTTTGTGTTTTTATATTTTGTTATCTCGAGACTTCAGTGATCGTTACAATGGAGCTTTGCTTGCATCACCATTTGTTATTCAAAGCTTCGGTTGATCTGGTTGACATCAGCAAATCATGTGTTTCCATTGAAGCTAGAAAGGGTTCACAAGCTGCTGCAAGGGCCAATTGTTTGAACGGATTTGTTTATTATTTGAGTGTACCCAAACGGAATTTCATCATTGGAGGGATTAAAGACAAATAATTTTTTTTTATTATATGTATAAACGTACATGTATATATAATATGATATATAAATTATATATATATGTAAAAGAAAATTCAAATATTATTGAAGTAATCTCTAATAGAACAAAAAAAAGGTAGAAAATAAAAAGAAAATATAAGATGGTTGAAGAATGTGATACATATCTTTTATACTAAGAGACTATTTTATTTATAAACTAAGATATATATTTTAAAAGTGTTAATGATAAATAAAATTTTTCACAGAAACAAGAGGATCATATTCCTTATAGTCTTCTCTTAGTTCTATTAGTGAGTGTACTACAAATTATGATAAAGGGTAATTTGTAAAAAAATATAAGATATATTAAAAGATTAAATTATAATCTTAACTAATTTAATAGATTATATTAAAAAAATTAAACGTACTTAAAAGATTTTTTAAGTATATAGAATCCTCCGTATATCCCCCATGAGAGTAACAAAAATGTCTCGTAGTATTATCTGCAAAGTCTTTTTAACTATCAAAGTGTGGGCTTTAATTGAGATTGTGAGAACTGGGAACAGTCCAAACCAATTGTAGACTTGTGAATGATAGTGTGGCTCACTCTCAAGTTGGGCTAGATTGCATTGGTTTCGGCCCAGTTCCTTCAGGCCCTAATCCGTGACCCCAATATTACACTAGATATAATCTAGGAAGGAAAAAAAAAAAAAAAAAAGGGACTTATGGGCGAGTCCTATTAATCAAAATTATTTACCTATAAATCCTACTATCTATCAATATTTTCAAAATATCCTCCTCACACATTTTTGATCCCCATTATCAGCATTGCCAGGACTCTCTTTTCTCTCAACTACTATATCCGGTCACCATCTCCAGTCAACGATGCTGATCTCCGACCGACAACAATCATCGCTAGTAGTTATTTTTGATCATTGGAAACAATCTCGGGCCTCCGACGATCATTTTCCAATGACGTTTTTTGATAATTCTCGAGACCACTTTCCAACTAGTGATAAATTTATTACCAATTGTCTGATAAGAAAAATTACAAAAAGAAAATCTCGTCGTCATCATCATCACAAATCAACACAAAATTTAAAAAAACATATTTAGTGATAAATTTATCATTGATTGTTTGTTAAAAAATTACAAAAAGAAAATCTCATCATCATTGTCACAAATTAACAAAAGATTCAAAGATATATTCAGTGATAAATTTATCATTGGTATATTAAAACCTTATTTGCTGCAGATTTGGTTAGAGAGAAATAAAGAACATGAGAGGGGAGTAGAGAAAGGCTAGATCTGGAGAATCATTGTTGCTTATAGTTGACGTTGATTACACCATAGATTCAACTAGATTGATGTAAATCTAAAATATTTAAGGTCATTGAAAAAATGGTAGATAACGAAGACGAACGATAGTGGTACTAATGATGATGTATTTGTGATGGTGGAGTGTAGATTGGTGACAACGAAGGTGGTTAGTAAACATTGACGATGGATCAGAGATGGTAGAGTATAAATTGGCGGCAGTGGAGATAGTTGGTGAACGATGGTAGTGGCGGTGGTTAGTCACAGATGGCGGTGATGGTGGCGAGTGGATAGCCATGGCAACAGTGGTGGTGTGGTGACAATGGTGGTTTGAAGCTCTTTAGAGAAATTGTTGAGAGAGAGAGAGAGAGAGAGAGAGAGAGAGAGAGAGAGAGAGATATGAGGAAAAATAAAATTTTTTTGAAAAAGTGATCAAAAGAGATAATAACATTTAGGAACATATTATTTTAGTAATTTTTGATTTTTTACTAAAAGATGTGAAGAAGAGTAGAGAGTGATGTGAAAATTTAGATTAATTTTTTGACTTTTGACTAAAAGTGGAACTTACCAAACAAAACTTTAGGGCAACACAACATAAAAGAGTCAAATTCAAAAATACACCATTGAAGGGCAAAAATGACAAAACAACGGAAGGTCAAGATTAATTTGTGCACTTAAAATATGGACTGGATTTATATGGAATTAAAAGTCTACCAGACCGGATGGGTTGGTAATTTATTCCGCAAAAAAAACCTGAACCCAAAAGAAAATAAAAATAAAAATTCTTAGATTACCAATTTTAGGATGTTTTCATAGCAAACTAATCAATTCACTTTATATTATAATAATAATAATAATAATATAGATGTGCAATATACTTCATGGAAAAACAAAGATGAGAATAGAAGCTTCTAATAATAATAATAACAATATAGATGTGTAATATATTCCATGGAAAAACAAAGATGGGAAAAGAAGCTTCTGGGTAAGAACACAAAAGTAACAAAAAGAAGTCAATTCCAAAGTGGCAAAAGTAAAAGTCTCTCCCCCCAAAACCCAAATCAACCCTGTAACCCAAAAAAAAGAAAAAAAAAAATCAACCCGCTGTTATTTTTGGACCATGACGACTGGGACTAAAAGAGTTACAGTTGACTGGAAAGCTGGAGAAACCATCCACCATGTGTCTGGGTGCGCACGTTAAAATCAGCCCACTTTTTTAAAACATTTTTCCAATAAATATAATTATTTTATAAAAAAATAAAATAAAATTGACTGTATGTGAAATTCATATATGTTTGTGTCGGCACATGTGAGTAATTAGTAAGGAAAAAAATTTTATAAATAAAAAATAATTATTTAAGACTCTTAGATTACTATATAGTATAGTTTACGTGGTGTTTCAGTAAAATAAATTTATAAGTAAAACATATTGATTCATTTTTATTAAGTAATTGATAAATAAATGATGATAAACTTAAAACTCTATGTAAAATCTGCTAAATAAGTAATTTTTTAGGTGATACAGTTAAATTCAAAAAAATATTCTTGCTTATTTTGATGATCCTTGATACAAAAGAAAGAAGTCGGGAATTACTAAATATGAGACTATAGACGTGCATTCATTTATCAAAAAAGAGGTTTTGATTGAGCATCAAGGAGTCCAAAGGCAGGGTGAGAAAGATTTAGCTAATGGAGATATTAACGTGTGAACCATGTCAAACTAAGACCTAACAATATCTGAACGGAATGGATTCGAACTTCTCCTAGAATAGTTTCTGGTGCGAAATGAAATTCATAATATATATATGAGTAATTCAAAGAAAAAATAGAAATATTTGATAGGATTCAATTCATTTTAGTAATGAACAAAACAAATAAGATTGATTATGTATCACAATTTCATCACTACATCGAAGATTTTTTTGTAAATATATTGATAAAATAGCTTGGTATCCAAATTGTATCAATGATTGTGATCCTCATTGTGTACACAATTCGTGTTCCTGGCACTTCTACCGTTCGGGCTCCCTTTCCTCCCTATGCTATGCTCCCCCGACGCAGGCCTACCACGCTTTGCACTTACAGCATTTTCACCAGACGGTCTTTTCCAGTAGTATCATCCTCCCTGATTGGTCGTATGGGGGTTGTCCTCATCGTTATGCTCATTAGGCTATGAATTACAGAAACAAATGTAATTAAATGAAACAACAGGCAGGTTGCATGTTCCACTGTGCCGAGATGTGTGGTGCAGGTGGTGATGATCACCCCAGGGTATATGCTATCGTTCTTGACAGGCACTTCAAAACCCGTCAATACTCGTGAAAACTTGTGTTGGTCAATCTTCCATTCATCTAATTGGAGGTGTGGATAACGAGGTCACCTTCACAACCTTCTCCTTTTTGTCCCTATGTTGTAGTAAGGTAGGCGGTTCACTTGAGTTACTCAACCGCCCCTTAGCCTAGTGCTCATGACGCGTAAACTTATTTGGGCTGGTTTCTTCCTAAAAAACTGTTGGGATTGTTGTTTCCATTTTCACACACACAACTTCTCATCCATGTAGACACTTAGTCAATTTATTTAATTATAATTTTGTCCTAAATAAAATTATCAAAATGCCTTTATCTTTCTCATCAAAATCCCTAACACCCACCCTTCTTTGGTGATGCTAACCTCCTCCACCCCTTCTCTGACATCATCCTCCCCAACCTCTTCTCTAATGTGGCACGACTCCTTATTTAACTTCGCAACCTCCTCCAATCTCTCAATAAATCTCATACACCACCACCCAAACCTTAATTACAATTTTTGTAATGATGGGTTATGTACGGAAAAAAATATTTGAAAATCATTTAATGTTTGTATAGAGTAGAGATATACACAAAGAACTTGGTATGTGAGAATAAAGGTTCCGTTTGATTTAATTTTTGAAATGAGATTTAAGTTTTGAGTTGTTTTTTAAAAGATAAGTTTTTAAAAAGAGTTTTGAAATTGTTTTGGGTTTAATTTTTAAATATTTAAATATTTTCTTATTTTTATTTTTTTATGGTAAATATTTTTATTGTAAATATTTATTTATTTATTTTAATATTTGTTGTATTTATTACATTTATGTGCTGTATTTTGTAAAATATTTTAAATATTTAAAAATTTTATTTTTTATTTTAAATATTTAAATTTTAAAAAATTTTAGATCGTTCATATATATTTAAATCATAACAAATTATTTGACAGATACTTAAAAAAAATAACAAAATATTATTTTCGAAAATATAAAAAATATTTTTCTTCAAAAATAAAAAATAAAAATAAAAAATATTTTTTTAAAAAACACGTGAGTTGGGGGTGGTTATATTATCTCATTTTGGGAAGCTAGCAAAAAAATTAACTTTTGATTTTTTTAATTAAAAAAATTAATTTTTTTACCCAAATTACTCTCTAAAAAGTTATTTTTTTTTAATTAAAAAAAAAAAAAAAGAGTCAAAAACCATCATTTTATCAACTTTTTAAAACACCACATTATAAGGATGTTTCCTTGGCGAGGCGGTGGCGTTCATCGTGGGCTCACTCTTCACGTGCAAACTATATCTGTGGCATAAAGACAATTGACTGTACTACTAGGCTGCTGCTACTAATACCACTACAAAAATAAAAACTAAAACGTGAGCCAATAAATGCAGGTTTCCATCACCCTTCCCTTTGGTCCCATCTTTGTTCCACTCATAAATAAAGATATATATATATAGATATAAAATGCTTATATACATATGGAATTGGTGACCTGTGCATTCTCAATGCTTGTGTAGGTATTTATATGTTATTGCGTTAATTACACTTTTCACCTTTATAATTTAATTTAAATTTTACTTTAATTTTTATACTTTTTAAATTAAATAATAAGTTAATTATATTAATAGTCCTTATCGTTTGGGACTTATGTCATTTTGGTCACTAACTTTTCAATTGTGACACATTTGATCATAAATTTTGAATCTTGTTCCAAATAAAGACAATTGAAAATATCATTAGATTTTTCAAGGGTAAAATCGTCAATTTGATAAAATATAAACTAATTTGACAAAAATAAATGTCAAAAAAATATTTTAAATATTTTAAAAATTATTTTTATCCACCAATGATAAAATTATGTAAAATTAATAAAAATTACATTATTAATTTTTTAAATTAATTTTACATGATCATCATCTAAACACATAATAAAAATTAATTTGATAAAAAAAAAAATAAATGTCTAAAAGATTTATCAGTTTTATATAATTTTATTTTTAGTAGGTAGAAATAATTTTTAAAAATTCAAAAATATTTATTTGACATTTATTTTTGTCAAATTAGTTTATATTTTATCAAATTGACAATTTTACCCTTGAAAAATCTAATGATATCTTCAATTATTCTTATTTGGAATAAGATTCAAAATTCAGGATCAAATGTGTCACAATTGAAAAGTTAGGGACCAAAGTGACACAAGCCCCAAACTATAGAGATTATTTGTGTAATTTGCCCTTGAATAATTTAGTTACTATATTTTAATTGTAGTTTTAATTTAGTTCTTTCATCTAAATTAGAAGTTCAAATTAATAATTTTGAAATATTTGTCAAATTCTTAAGGTGTATATATAAACAAAATTAACAAATTTTTTTAAAAATTGACTAAATTGAAATTGGACTTAAAATGTAGAATCAAATTATTTAAATTGAAACAATAGGAACTAAAATAAAATTTATAAATAAAAAAAATGAATAAAACCCTTCTTATTTATGGAGTTTTAAACATCTGAATCAGTTCAATATTTTTACATGACAATTTTCAAGTTGATCAATTGTTATTGGCATTTTTTGAAAGGGAAAAAAAGCACATTGAAAGTACAAAAAAATGTTCACACCAATTGACTTGTACACTTTATATAATAGTATATATCTTTATAGCTAATGAGATTTGAACCTAGAATCTGTTCCACAATAATTTCTGTATTATCATTAGATTCTAAACATTTGTTATGGCTAATGCTATACCGATTAAATTTATATATGAAAAATGATGTAGACTATTTATATTCTTTCCTAGAAATCAAAAAATTTACCATTATGAATCATAATTGAAAAAATATTTTTATCACATCATTTTGTATAAAAATTCTCTATTTTTGACTTTTTTTTTCACTAGTTATATACAATATACGTATTTATAGCAGAGCTTAAATGATCCAATTATAAAAATATAACAGTATACAAATAAAATTATACAAAATGATATGATAATTTTGTATCCATTCATTTCAAATTGAAAGACTCATCAAAATGACTTATTATTTTAAAAATTCCACTGTTATATTATTCTTGTAAAATTTTCTAATGTAATTTTTCTATTTATAAATGATTTATTTTTTTAGGTTATACAGCTATTGCTAAAGGGTGCGTGGTCCTTTTGAAAATGGATAGACTCGTGATGCTTGAATTGTCTGTTCAATGGACCTTTCATAAGAATTGAGACTTGTTCCAAGCCAGGGACAATAAATTGGGAGTAAACCTAACTGTCGGTTTGAACTTGCAACAATTTCCATTTTTCAATTTGATTTTCGTCTAGTCTATTATGGAAGGACATCGGATCAATTTTCCAGCCTAACTCCGAGTGTGTTTGGTATTGCCAACTTGGTGTTTCAAATCAATCACATAGCAAAAATTAGTTATTAGAAGATAAAAAACGACTCACGTAATATGTATTGTGATTTATTATTAGTATAAAATATCATATAGATAATGCCACATGGTATTTTGAAAATATCTAATAGTTCTTCATTTGGCTATCAATTTAAATTAATGGATCAATCAGGTTAAGAGTACGTTCAAGTTAAATTTCACGTTTAAAGAGCTTTGCCTAAACTCAATCCAAGCCCAACCTCTCTCCAAATTTGTTCGCCTGAGTTTAAACTCGAGTTTATTTAAAAGAATTTGAGTTAGACTCTAGTTGCCTAAATTTAATACAAAAAAATTATCTTTATTTATTTTTAAATTAATGTATTGTACTTTTTGAAAATATAAAAAACAATATATCTAATAAAATTTAAAACACGAAACGTAATAATAGTATTAAAACAAATCATTATCAAATTTGATAGGCTCGAATTACTCAAAGTCTACTCAAGTTGCATTCATACTTAGTTCCAAATACAACTCAAGAAAATAGTTTTAGTATTATGTTTGATCAATTCAAAACAAGCCAATTAGTCATGACAGTGACATAAGCTTAACAAAATGTGTGTTTTTGGGACTAGGGAGCTGAACCACATGTTGATCAACTTGGTCTCATAATTGACTTGTGAATATTGGGTCCCGTGTGTCTCTAGTCTAAATCTGAAATAGCCTAGTCCAGTTCAGTTCATTGGGTCCATTTCTGGATTCCTTTTCGATAATCAGAATCGTTCATATTTTAAGTTTTGTTGAGTATATTATTTTTGTAAAAAATCACATCGATCGAATAACGGATACTATATATTCGGATTACTTTTGTTTGGAAAAAAATAGACGGTTAGAAAATTAAAGATTCATAAAAAAGTGACCGAAATACATAGTATCTGTTATCTGATTGACATGATTTTTTATAAGAATAATGTACTTAACAAATTCTAAAATGTGAATATTTCAGATTATCGAAAAGGGATTCAAAAGTGAACCTAATAGACCGAACTAAACCTTCTAGATCAGATGGTGAAATAGAGGCAAGCCTAACCTAATCGAATAACCAAAAGAATGAAAGTCCTTTTGTCTTGCTTTTGGGGTAGTTGTCCTCAAGTCAAGGTCTACACAACTCAAAAATTTCCATAAATTCCAAATCAAGGAAACAAAAATAAAAGGTCGGAAAATAGGTTTTATCTTTTTTCTATATATCAAACTTTGTTGAGTCACAATCTGACTGGGAAAATAGAGCATAAACCTCTCCAAATCTTGACATCAAATTTGTCTTCAAAATGAGCAAGACATGGCGTCACTGCTGCCGTGGAAGTTGTTGGCACATCAAATTTAAAACTTGGCGTCACTCCAAATCGATTGTGATTTTATTTTGAAAATTATTTAGTATCGTTTTTGTTTTATTATTTTTTTCTTGGGTGTTTTGAAAATAAAAACACTAAAAAGCCATTATTTTCATTTTTGTGTGAAAAAAAAAAATCAAAAACAAAAGTGTTTTTAGACTTTTTTTCAAAGCAGTGTTTGGAAACTATTTTATTTTGAAAAATTGGTTGGTCTCGCTTTTCTGTTTTGTTTTTGGAAACTAAAAACAATGAATACCTGAAAAAGAAAAAAAATCTATCATTTTTATTTTTGTGTAAGAATATTTTTAATAATTAAAAAAACAATTTTATATATCAATTTTCATTTTTTATTTGTGTATAATTCATTTAATTGCACGGTTAACCTAAGAATGGTGGTAGTAGTAATCCCCACCTTTTTTTCTTTAGATCCTAACCCATCAAAATTGCTGCTAATCCTTTTTTCTTCTTTGAGTCTCCATCATAATTCCAAGAATACCCATTTCTTTGAATCCCCAACCTTGCAACCACCTTTCTTCTAGCAACCACTCCTTCCATGTCACCCCATCTTCGACCGCCATCACCACCATCCGACTGCCCCCTATTCACAAATCCCAACCCCTGCATCCCCTCTTCATTGCATCCCTTGAATTAACAGCTAGATTGACTTAGTAGATAGTAAGTGAATGAGTGAGTGAGAGAGAGAAGGAGATTACGTCACCCTTGAGGGTCGTAGGGTGGATAGTAGTGGTGGTTGAGTATTGGGAATGGGTTGAAAAAAGGGTGGGTGAGGGTGTAGAGGATTGGGGAGGGTTGCCAAAATTGGGGGATAGGCGGGGAGGGTGCCGACTGGGATAGCTAATTGCTATGGTGAGGGTGGGGGTCCAAAAAAGAAAGATGGAGACTATTAATAACACTCTTAATCTTTATTATTCATAGCAGAGAAGCTATCAAAATAAACTAATCTTGTTTGGAACCAACTTTTTAGCCACATTTTTAGTTTTTTCTTGTTCAAAATTTTTTTTTTCAAATAAAATTTAGGGGGATGCACCAATAAATCCCAAATTAATAACTTATGCACTGTTTAGTCCTAAAAGTTTTCTTATAGGCTGAAAGGTCCCATTGCAATGTTAATAACATCAGATACAATGTTAATAATATCAGAGTCATGTTACAAACATTAGATTTCAAACATCTAATGTTCATCAAATTTCAATAATGTTTGAAAATATAGGATGAAAAACATCTAATGTTCATCAGATTTCAATAAATTTTGAAATTATAGAATGAAATATCAGATTATTTACATCATTTACATCATGCTGATGTAAAAATGGGACTAAATAGAGCATAAGAAAACTTTTAGGACTAAATGGTTCAACATTTCAAAAACTAGGACTTATGGGTAAATTTTTCTAAAATTTATTTATTTATAATTTTTAGAAGCTTTTCAGGCGTTTTGACCACCAACTTCACGAGTAGTGCTCACTTCCACAGGGCACCAAGCTACACAAACAAGAACCTTTTATTTTCTTTGTTGTTTGGTTAGTTAGAGGAACCAAATTGTGCATGCCAAGCATGGTAAGGAAAATATAAATAACTTTTTTTTTTTTAAATTTTTGGTTCTACTTAAAAATAAATATATGTACTTTATGTGAGGCATTATTCCAAAGTTTCGTGCACCATTATCAGTATGAAATGTCTGCTCTACAATTGATTTAGTACTAAGTAGTTTATGTTTAAGTCTATTCATAATCAGACAAAACAATAACCAAAATAATTAAAAAATAATAATAATTAATTAACATTAGTTCTGTACATAACACAGTGACCTCATGGAAACCCCAAATTTCTCTATAAAATAAAAAAAAATAAAAATGCTAATGACTGCCTAATAAATATTCATTGATCCCGGTTTACCTGTAAAATATATATAATTTGGGGAATTATATTCTTACGTAAAGCTTGTTTAGTTTTTTTTAATATATGAAAGCCGGTTGCATTATTATTGTGGCGGTTATTAAACTTCTATCTTTTTATTGTTATTGTTGAGTCAACTAACCATATATTAATGTCGGTATATATATACAAATCCAACAGTCATTTATGAAGCAACTAATGGAATCTTGTTAAACCGACTCTCCCTTTAATTTGTGTTTTAAACAATTTCATTAAACAAAGAAATGATTTAGAAACGAGTAGATGAAGCTATTTCCTACAACTCACAAACCTCCAGAGTGGAGGTACAAAATGTTCTGTCATATTCCTCAAAATATTGTTAAGATCATGTTACAATGGTATTTAAAAAATAAGATTAAAAAAAAAACACACACACACACAAAAATTACGTAATAACTTGCTTTGTAGTCAAAGTTGGTGAACAAAAATTAAGTGTAACAATGACATCGTAATATGGTGTTATTGGTCAATTAAAAAATGATAAATGAGATAAAGTCAATACCATTTATCTTCATTAATCTAATTATATAGTTCTTACTATTACTATATGAGATAACTCATTAGTCAATGATAGTGCCAGAGCCACGTAAAGACCAGGGGTCACGCGTCCCCTTGGATTTTGTAATTCTTTTTTTATTATAAATATAAAGAAAATATTTTAAATTAAAAGAATTACAAAAATATTATTAGAGTGAAATGTCAATGATATTTTAAAAATTATGAAAAGAATAATGGTTATTTTGATTGAAAATGAAGAGACTATTATAAACCATATTATCTATAAAAATTTTAAATGCAACGGTGATGTCATTATTATTATGAAATTTATTGGATTGTTAGTTACATTTGACATGTGAGGTTTATTCTCTATGCGTTTATTTACTATTAGTTAATGATATCGCATGTTAGATAATGTCTCAATGGGACCACATAATTAAATGTGGTGTTATCATTTATAAGAAGCCTACAATTTAAGTGATTCAATTTAGTTAATAGGCTTAAGGGTATATGTGTTATGGACCTAATGTGTAGATACTTGTTGTTTAATTCCTATTTCTATGAGGGGCAGAAATAGAATTAAAACCAATAATGGTTAAAGTTGTTTTCAGTTTTGAAACAATAAATAGACATTTATTGTTTCCTTTTGAACTTCCATAACGTTTGATTGAAAACCAATAAATAGAAATTAATACATATTAGTAAGCGTTTGAGTTTGAAAACCAATTACAACCTTTAAAAGGTTATGGTCCTATTCCTTCGGTGGTAAAAAACCGCCATGTTTTCTAAATTCTCTCAAGGAGAAAGCGAAGGCACCAAAGGGAAATGATTAGAAGGCAATAACATAATCAATAACAAAGAGCTTATTGATAATCACGCTTAGCTTAACCTTCGTCAATGGATTCGGTATGTCATTTTGGCTTGATTTCTTGATAATACACATGGTAAATGATCCGAAGTGTAAGGTTTATGTTCTGAAATTTATGTTTACAAGCCAAAATGACATACCTGAATCCATTGACGAACGGTTAAACGGAAGCGTGATTATCAATAAGCTCTTTGTTATTGATTATGTTATTGCCTTCTAATCCTTTCCCCTTTGGTGCCTTATGTTTCTCCTTGTGAGGATTTAGAAAACATGGCGGTTTTTACCACCAAGGAATAGGACCATAACCTTTTAAAGGTTGTAATTGGTTTTCAAAACTGAAACGTTACCAATATGTATTAATTTCTATTTATTGGTTTTCAACTGAAACGTTATGGAAGTTCAAAAGGAAACAATAAATGTCTATTTATTGTTTCAAAACTGAAAACCAACTTTAACCATTATTGGTTTTAATTCTATTTCTGCCCCTCATAGAAATAGGAATTAAACAACTAGTATCTACATATTAGGTCCATAACACATATACCCTTAAGCCTATTAACTAAATTGAATCACTTAAATTATAGGCTTCTTATAAATGATAACACCACATTTAATTATGTGGTCCCATTGAGACATTATCTAACATCGCATACTAATGATGATATGATGTTACCATTATATTGAATTTTTAATCAAATTTTGTATAAAAAAATAATTTATCATTATATAATTTATTTTAAGAATTATATCCATATTTTTTTTATATTGTCTATGATACCTAATTATAAATAACATTTTTTTTTTATGTTTTTCGAAATCAATTGTAAAAATTTGCGTGAAATATTTTTATAAATTTTTTTGATATTGTAATTAATAAGTGCCCCTTCTAATTTAACTTTCTAGCTCCCCACCAATGATATCGTCATGTGATATGATATGAGTTTTATACCTAATATTTACTCTCCCTTAACCAAGATTTTCATGCTAAAAAAAAAAAGAAAAAAAGACGTGGAAGTTGTGTACAATGTTTGAATTTTAAATTTGGAGAGAAGAGAGAAATTGAAAAGATAAATAGAGAAAATTAAGTGAATTTTTTTAAAATTAAAATTAGTTTGGTTACGCTATAAAAATGGGGGAAAATAATAAATAATTGTAAAAACAATTATTTCTCCTTGATTGCCCCCAGTGGCGGAGTCAAGATTTTGTTTCAGAAGGGCACCTTTGAATTAAAATCTTAACAAAAATTATAATTTAATTTAATTTTTATTTGATAGTAGGACTAAAATTGAATGCGATGCAAAAATTATATTTAAATATAAGGTCAAGTTAACTAATCATTATCTTTATTGTTATTAATTTATTTTATATATGATGATCATAACCAAACCAAACCAAACTAAACTAAGCCTTAAGTCCTATTAAATGGGGTTGGCTACCTGAAATCTTTCTTCTCCACGCGGCTATATGATCATCACGGTTTAAAAAATAATTACATATACCCTCATAAAATATGAAAACAAAATTATATTAAGATGAACACACATAAAGAGATATAGTGAGGATAGAGCAATAAATGAGAAAATGATGAATAAATAATATACAAAGGCTATTATATATTACTTGTTTTTTTTTCACCGTCTTGAATAATTGAATTACATGGCAATATATTATTAGTTGTCATTAATTGTGTAATAATTATATGTCGTATAAGAAGTGATATAAAATAGTGACAAAATATAGTGATATATAACATTTTTGTACTATAAAATTTATAAGAATTTTTTTTTAACATAATTAAACATTTAAAGTGATAAATTAAACATTTTTTTTAATAAAAAAAGTAAAGAAAATAGTGATATAAAAATTTCAATATATTACTTGGATTAAGTTGAAATATATATTTTTATTAGGGGTAAAAAAATAATTTTCCAAAAGTTGAGGGGGGACACGTGACCTCTGGGCCTCATGTGCCTCCGCCCTGATTGCCCCCAAAAGTAAATATATAACATTAAAAATTCAAAATCTAAACGTAATGTTAAAAAAATAGAATGGTACTCTTGTTATATAAATATCTTTAATGGATTCTACATATCCTAATATTTGTAGCTCAAATTTTGTTAAACTCATATGATTAGATACGCCCTTACATTCAATTTACTATATTATACCTATAAAATAATGAAATCTAATCCCGTTCATTTATTTATTTTTTTTTGTACAAAGGAAACAAAAACAAACAAGAAAAAGAATGTACTCAAAAAAAAAAAAAGAGAAAGAAACAAAAAATGCAAGCTCTTTTAATGATTAAACAAATGCTACTCAATCAGATTACATTTTTAAAAATTAAATTTTTTTTTAAAAAATGGCATGTATTGATCGTCTATTTTACATGAATAATTTGTTCAATAAACTCAATATAAAGTAAGACGACAAGTCTCTTTTAAGCTGTATTGATCTAAAGAGGCCTTTCTTATCCGGAATGTAATAAAAGAAGAGTGTTGAAAATGTAGTTGCTTTCGGCTTTGTTACTTTAATCCTACTTTTGTGAGTGATTGAGGGAAGATTCATAACATATTAGAGGGATCGACCAGGGAAGAAGCACCACATGATTGCTTCATTATACTCCACAATTCTTATAATTTATCTCATATATATATATATATATATCTACCTCTATTTTCGCAAAAAATATTCCCTGCCGCCATTGATTGTATGAAGGGAAAATTAGAAATCAGTATAAATTTTAAAAAATAATTACAGAAAAGTGATTAATTTTATAAATATTAATAATTATAATTATAATTTTTTTTCATAAATGTGTTATATTTTTTTAAAAATATCAGAGTGATAATTTCCCCCTATATCAATCAACAGCTAAAATGTCGTGTGCAAAACAATTATAAATAATTAAAAGTATCAAAAATAATAATTAATATATCAATTAAGATATTAAATATACATGCAAAATTCATCACTTAAGGTGGAACTAATAGCGGACTACGTAAGAGTTGAAGGGTGCCTCAACTCCAAAAATTTTAAAAATATATTTTTTTAACTTCAATTATCAGTGTACCAAATTAACTCAATTTTTTTTTAGACACGTATCTTGGTCCCCTCTAAATAGAATTTTTGGTTCCACCCATGTGTGGAACCCATCTGACATTATGTCCGATAAATAATGTTTATTGATATACTAATTAGTATTTTTAATATTATTAAAAAAAATAATTTTAACTACTTTTGTTATTATTTTTCATTTCTATCTAGTCGTAATGTAACTATTAAAGTTGCTAAGCTTATCGGTTAATATATCGCTTATATGTGAAGTTTAGTGTCATCAAATTGAGATTGTTACTAACATGATTGTTGATAGTACTTCACTTCAACTCCTCTATGAGGTCTTAATTGTTGTTGAATTAATATGCATTCTGTGACGTGTTAAATATTTATTTATTTTGTCCTTTTTAAAATATGCATAAAGTATTTCATGATAACTAAGGTCTATTTTGATAATTAAGAAAAAAAATCAACTTATTAACTTAATGAATTATTTAAATTATATCACTTTTTTTATTTATTTTTTTGTACATTCTTTCAGAAGACACTAAAAAAAATTTAAAAATTTGACATTTTTCTTACTTTTCAAAATAGACCTAAAAAACACAACACAACTACGATATAATAAACTAAATAATGAATCATTTAGTACATTTATTTTTTTTACAAATGTTATTGTCACTTTTTTTTAGAGGGGACAAATATTACTGTCAATGATGAGATTAAAATAAAAGTGTTCCTTTTCCATAAGCAACAAACTTGTTGAATATTTATTTAATAGAATATATATGGATAGTTTTTTGGCACCTGTATCACGTGCCACGTCTGCAACAGTAGCAGCTGCCGAGTCCGCCTGCAGCCCATCGCTGTCACGGTCCAACAATTTTACCCGATAAAAGCCGCATGGTTGGGTGCCGCGTCCAAAAGTGGGGTAAAAACTTTAATATAATTATTACCACTCACTACAAAAATTAAGAAAATTATATATGAAATAAGAAAGAAAAATATTAGCGATCTCAAAATTATACTGGTACGGAATTTACACTATGTGAGTTTATATAGATTTTATATTCATGTAAGATATTTGATAAAATATTTAATAAAGTATTTAAGATCTCTAACATTACTTAATAATAAATAACAAATGTTAAAAATTTATTAAAAATATACTTGTATAAATATTATTTGATGCTCAAATAATTTCTTTTATTTTTAGTAATTCGATAATAAATGTCACTATTAAGTGTGTTTAAAGGATCGCTTTGACTTCTTACAAAAAATAAACAAAAAGGGAACTTTGATCCTTTAAATCATTTGAATTAATTTAAATAGTATGATTTGATTTAGAATTTTTAAGGTATAGTTTGATCTTGGGTCTAATAATCAAGAATGGTTAGTTATGGTTTGATTTACTAATTAAGTCTGAAAAAATTGAATTAAACCGAATCAAATCAAATTAGATATTTTTTGCTTTTTATTAATTTTGATATGGCTATCACTTGCATATGACTCGAGATAAGAAGGAGATTATATATATGGGTATTTCATTCATTTTATTTAAATATATGTTTTCTCTATATAAAAAATATGTTATGCATTACATTTTTTACTAATTATATGATTTTTACTTGTTATATTATTAAAAAATTATAATTTTACAGTAATTACTATATAATATGATGAATTTGTTACGTCTTTAATGAAATTTAATTTGGATAATATTTTAAAATATATTTGTAGAATCAGTAAAATCAATATTTATTTAAATGGATACTCCATATAAAGTGATGAATGTTTTAGCAAAGAATCATGGAATCAAATTACCAAATCATTTTCGTGATTTGGTTTAAGTTTGGTTCCAAAGATTTCACATTTAAAAATCTTAAAACCATTTCATCTTGATTCATCTTATAACCAAATCATCTTGATATATGAACATTTATTGTATGACAATTTATTATTGGGTGATTTTGCATATCGATAATGGCCTTTTTTTTCTTCCAAAAGGTGAGCTAAATAAGTAATTTTTTATTGACTTTTTTTAAAAAATTATGCCAAGTTTTTTATTTTTCCGGTTTGTCTTGTGTAATAAATTTAAAAAGTATCAAAAAATTGATAAATTCTAAAAAATAATTTAAAAAGGCAAAATAAGTTTCAAAAAAAAAAATACCCACCATAATTAACTTATTTTTGTCATTTCCAAACTTGAAAAAAAAAATTTAATTTTGAAATCTAAAACTCCTTAAAAAAATATAAAAAGAGTTAATTAGGTCTCGTTTGAGAACATATTATTTTAATAATTTTTTGATTTTTTTTTTTAAAAAATAAAATAAAAAGAATGATATAATATTTTATAATAATTTTTTAACTAAAATAAAAAATTAGCAAACTAGAACTAAAAATGAAAATATCATCAAATAAGTAAACCCGAACATCTATTCAGGGCAACAATTACATGATGATGATGATGTGTCGGTTTGAGAGGGCCCACATGCATGCCGCATATTTGAACCAACGACGTGTCAGAGGCCCACCATGTCCCCTCCCCGCCAAGCACAACTTGACGACGGACACTTACAAAATTGTCCACGACCCCCAGTCAACTTTGCCTCCTTTTTGTCTCACGCCACTTGGCCCCCACCAGCCACGGTATCACTTCATTCATGCAGAAAACATTGTTTTCTCTCTCCTATATAAAGTCAATTCCCCTCCTTCTCACCACCACCCCCTCTCCTCCATCTCTTCTCTAACACACACTCTCTCTAAAACGCACACTACAGAGCTCTCTCTCTCTCTACAATGGCGGTTGATTCTGTACTGTCATCTCCTCTAGGACCTCCGGCTTGCGAGAAGGATGCGAAGGCGCTTCGATTCATCGAAGAGATGACGAGAAATGCCGACTCCGTTCAAGAGAACGTGTTGTCCGAAATACTATCTCGGAACGCCCAAACGGAGTACCTCCGGCGATTCAAGCTCTCCGGAGCAACCGATCGAGACACTTTCAAATCCAAAATTCCGGTGATTACTTACGAAGATCTTCAACCTGAGATTCAGCGAATTGCCAATGGTGATCGTTCCCCCATCTTGTCTGCTCATCCGATCTCTGAGTTTCTCACTAGGTAATTAGTTGATTAGTTGATTATTTTTTTCATTTTTTTTTTAATATGAAATCATTGAAAATTGAACTCGGATTAATTTTTAACTTGTGATTTTGATAACTTTGTACAGCTCTGGTACTTCGGCTGGTGAAAGAAAACTCATGCCGACGATTCGTGAAGAGCTGGATCGTCGTCAGTTGCTATACAGTCTTCTCATGCCTGTCATGAACTTGTAAGTAAAAATATGCATGTGTTTTTTTTGTCATTTTGTTCGTTCAAATTTAAGTTTAATCAATTTACTTCACTAAAGTTTTTTTTTTGATTTTAATCAAACCAGTGCAATTTTAAAATAACGTTTAAATTATTAATGAAATAGTTGTATAATTTCTAAAGTATGTGCTCCATGTTCTCTTTGTTTAAAAAATTTAATTGTCAATTCCAATACTCTCTGTATATTTTCTATTTTTTCATCAAATTTATGGATAAAAACTATTACATTAAAACTTTAGAGAGCAAATTGATTTAAATGTATATTTTTTAGATCGAAGTGTATTTTATAGTTATTATGTTAATAATTTAGACATTTTGTTTGAATTAGCTAAATTAACTCATATTTTTAAAAAATCAAAATTTAAACTCCAATGATAAAAATAACAAAATTTAAATTTGAAAACTAAAGTAAAAGGGAACATATAAGAGGTTTGAGTTAATTTTGTTTGGTTGTACAATTTATTTATTTTTTTCTCATAATTTTCTGTTTAAATTTTAACAGATATGTTCCGGGTTTGGACAAAGGCAAAGGACTTTACTTCTTGTTTGTGAAGTCCGAAACAACGACTCCGGGTGGGCTTTTGGCCCGGCCAGTTCTTACCAGTTACTACAAGAGTGAACACTTCAAGACCCGACCCTACGACCCATACAACGTTTACACAAGTCCAAACGAAGCCATACTTTGCCCCGACTCGTTCCAAAGCATGTACACCCAAATGCTGTGCGGCTTATTAGAGCACAAACAAGTCCTCCGGGTCGGAGCCATCTTTGCCTCGGGACTAATCCGGGCCATCCGGTTCCTCCAACTCAATTGGGCAACTCTCACCCATGATATCCGCACTGGAACTCTCAACCCGAAAATCACCGATCCATCAGTCCGGGAACGCATTGCCCAAACAATAAAACCTGACCCGGTACTTGCGGATCTCGTTTCGAGAGAGTGCTCAAAGGACAATTGGGAAGGAATTATTACTAGAATTTGGCCCAACACAAAGTACTTGGATGTGATTGTAACGGGTGCGATGGCCCAATACATTCCGACCCTGGACTACTACAGTGGCGGGTTGCCCCTGTCTTGCACCATGTACGCTTCGTCTGAGTGTTATTTCGGACTCAATCTCAACCCGATGTCAAAACCCTCCGAAGTCTCATATACCATCATGCCAAACATGGCCTACTTCGAGTTCCTCCCCCTAGAACCCAACTCGACCGGGTCAACCCGCAACTCGCCACCCAAACTCGTTGACCTCGCTGACGTGGAAGTGGGAAAGGAATACGAACTCGTGATCACCACCTACGCCGGACTCTGCCGATACCGAGTCGGCGACATCCTCCGAGTTACCGGGTTCCACAACTCAGCACCGCAATTCCACTTTGTACGGAGAAAAAACGTGTTACTCAGCATCGACTCGGACAAGACCGACGAGTCCGAGTTACAGAAAGCGGTCGAGAACGCTTCGCAACTCTTGAAAGAGTTCAACACGAGCGTTGTGGAGTACACGAGTTACGCCGATACGAAGACGATTCCGGGTCATTACGTGATTTACTGGGAGCTGTTAGCGAAGGACTCGGGTAACTCGCCGAGTGAGGACGTGTTGGCTCAGTGTTGTTTGGCGATGGAGGAATCGCTTAACTCGGTATACCGACAAGGCCGAGTCGCAGACAACTCGATTGGAGCTTTGGAGATCAGGGTAGTGAAGAGTGGGACCTTTGAGGAGCTAATGGATTATGCGATATCGAGAGGAGCGTCCATTAATCAGTATAAGGTGCCGAGGTGTGTTAGCTTTACACCCATCATGGAGCTTTTGGATTCGAGAGTGGTGTCGGCGCATTTTAGCCCGTCTTTGCCTCATTGGACTCCTGAACGCCGTCGGTGAAGTGAGAAGAAGATTCCTAAGATTTTAATTACTTTCTTGTATGTTTTTTTTTTTTTTGGGATTTTTTTTTGATAAGTTGTTTTTGTGATTAGATCTTTAATTTGTGTAGGGATTAGTCAATCTGTATTAAAAAAGGGTTGTAACATTTCAGTCTAAAAAGTATTTAACTTTTTTCAGATTTATGTGTTCAATGATTTGTTAATGACATATGCTAATCAATGTGATTTGACTTAATAGATAATAATGTGACAGATATATAAAGTTAAAAAAAAAAAAAAAGAGGAAAATTTTAAACAAGAAAGACTGTATAATCAAGAGATGGATATGAATCTTAACGGAATTTGTGGATGAATTTTTTATTTTTATTTATTTTTTTTTTTTCAAGTGTTAAATCACTAAGGACTTCAAAATGCAAATTATAATCTTAAGGTTGCACTCTGAGGTTTTATCCAAGAATGTTTGACTAGGTTAATCTAAAGGCAGTTTTTTTTTTTTGTTTTTTTTGTTTTTTTAGATTCAAATATCCATGGGCAGGCTTGTTTGTTGATCCAAGGTTTTTGTTCAATTCAACAATCAATTTCTTTAATAATTACTTCCTTAAGGTTATGATATTATGCTTCTCTCTTAAGGGGTGGAGATAGAGCAAGAGGAGTTAGGTTATTTTAATAATTTTTTAATTTTTTATAAAAAGATATGTAAATAGAGAGAGTGGTGTAAAGTAATGTAACAACTTATAGTAATTTTTTGACTTCTTAACTAAAATATATAATTGACAAATGAGACTTTAGAATACATGGCACCGTTTGGCAAGAAGAATATGGGGCTTTTTTGGCTATTTTAGTCACAAAAGACAAAATAGGTTATTTTAGTTACAAAAAACAAAACATCACATCCAACCCATAATCATTACACTTTTCTCTTACAAAAAAAGTCAAATAAGCCAAAAAGCCCTTAAAAGCCAAAAAATCATTTCCAAACTTTTAGCCCAGGCTAAAATAGTCAAAAAAATAAAAAATCGAAAAGCCAAAAAGCCAACCCATTTCCCTAACCAACCCATAATAAAGCATATATATATATATATATATAAAAGCTTGGTTCAATTTGACATTAAGCCTAATCTAATCATTTCAAACTTTGTAGCAATTCTAAATTTTAGATAGCATTTGATTTACTTTTCAAAACTCAATTCTGTTTTTTAAATCATGATTTGGATGAAATATATTAATCAAATATATATTTTAAGGACAAATTATACATACATTTCCTGAGATTTGATTAAAATATCAATTTCCCCCTGTAGTTTGAAAAATTACAAATAACTCCTTGTCAGAATTTTTTATTTAGCAGAATTAATTGAAAAAATGAAATTTTTAACTGTTCTCCTATATAATAATAAAATTATCTGAATTATTAATTGAAATAAAATTTTAATATCATTAAAAACTGTTAATTAATTTGATGATTTATTAATAAAAGTGCCTATTTGTTGTGAAATTAAAAACCTTAGGGGACATAATGTAATTTTTAAAATCACAAAGGGAAATTTGTAATTGAAATAAATCTCAGCAAGTGTGTTTGTAATTTATCCTATTTTAAAGTGCAATTCAAAATTATTTTCAAAACTCTTCTCTTCTCTTCTCTTTTATTTATTTATTTATTTATTATTATTATTCAATTAATCAATCACTTTTTCTCTCTCATCTCTCCTTTCTCATCTCACACTCTATACATCAATCAATTAATATATATATGTATATATAAATCATCTCAAAATAATTTTCAAAATTCATAATTAAACAAATTTTCGGTTTTCAAATTATGATTCAAAAACTCAAAACTTAAAATACAACTTTACACTCAAATCATAATTTTAAAATTAAACCAAATGTACCCTTAAACTTGTCCACTTAACATATATGGGCTATTATTATTATTATTTGGATATTGAAAACTTGTTAAATTAATTGGACCATTTTAATAATTATTTGAATTTAGTTCATTAACAAAATCTAACAAATTTAACAAACCTTTTAAGAAATATTTGGCCCGGTAGCTTGAGGTTAGACCTGACAAATGGACAAAATTTAAACGGGTCAAAATATGTAATGTTTTAAAAGGGTATTAACTTGAAATCATCAATTTGGTAAATGGATCGGGTATTTTGAGTCATTCAAAAACTATACTGGATCAAGAAGATTCGATTCGAATCATTTAAACCCATTTAGGATTAACAAGCATCTTTTGGTAACCTGATTACAACTCATTTACATAAAATGACAGCCAAAACTCATTTATTATGGGTAGATCATGGATTTGGATTTAAATTGCCACTTTTGCTTGAGCAACACTTGTTTTGTTCATTCAGGGTGACAAGCTTTATGTTTGCATGAGATCTTACCTCTGTTTTGTTCATTCAAGGTGACAAGCTTTATGTTTCCTATTTATCATAAGTGCACCGAAAAATATTCTTACTTGTAATATAATTATTTTGTGATTGTTCCATTTATTTATAATTCCCCCTCTCCCTTTCTAATTGTGTTTATGATTTTATATTGTTAACAATGATACTCTTTAATGTCATTAAAAATATTTATGATTTTTGAGGACAAAAATATTTATGATAGTGTTGATTGAAACTTCAAAAAATGCCTTTGTTAATGGAAGTGACCAAATAATTTGTTGAAACCTCTGTCATCTTCTCTTCTATTAGGAGGGCAATGTAATCAACAATATGAGCAATTAATTTATTTTTGGAAGCCGTTTGAGATTCTTAAAATAAGAATCATAAATTTACAATGATATGGATTGATTGGTTTAAAAATTAACAACTCTACATCATTAGATATGACTTTAGGGGTCTCTAGCCTTTCTCTCTTTTTTATTTTTTCTTATTTAGTTATATTTTGTCCAATTTTTTTAATTATCCACTATGACCCCTTTTTTCAGGTCCGGATTGCCTTGGGTCCAAATCTAGGATAGTTCGGTCCAATTCGGCCTATTGGGTCCATTTTTGGGCTCTTTTTCGTTAATGAAAACCGTTCACATTTTAAGATTTGTTGAGTATATTATTCTTGTAGAAAATTACGTTGATCGGATAACAAATACTATATATTCAGATTACTTTTGCCTAGAAAAAAATAGACGGTCAGAAAATTAACTGTTTATAAAAAAGTTATTCGAATACATAGTATCCGTTATCTGATCGATGTGATTTTTTACAGAGATAATGTACTCAACAAACCCTAAAATGTGAATGGTTAAAATTATCGAAAAAGGGTCCAAAAATAGTCCTAATAGGCCAGACTGGACCATTCAATCCAGATAGTGGACTGGAGGCAAGCCCCAGCCCCTTTTTTTCATAGTTATTGAGAAACAATTCCTTAAATTAAAAACAAAAAACTAAGAAGCAAGCCTGCATAATTTGTATATAATTAATAAATAATACTATTATATTATTATTATTATTATTATTATTATTATTTCCCTCCCCCTCCCCCTCCCCCTCCCCTTTTTGATAGAGAGATGCTCGCCTCCTTTTAATCCCATCTAAGTCCATTCTTAAGTAATAAAGGATAGTGAACCCCACAATTATGGGTTTTACTTTCTCTCACAACCAGTGGACTTAGTAGCAGAGTTAAAAAATTAAATTAGATGGGACATTTATTAATTACAATATTAAAAATTTTTATAAAAATATTTCATGCAAGTTTTTACGATTGATTTCGAAAAACATCAGAAAAATAATGTTATTTGTAATTAGTGTATCATGGACAGTATAAAAAAAATATGGATATAAGTCTTAAAATAAATTATATAATGATAAATTTTTTTTTTTACAAAATTTGATTAAAAATTCAATATAATGGTAATACCACGTCATCATTGATATGTGATATCACTAACTAATAGTATATAAACACATAGAAAATGAACCTCATATGTCAAATGTAACTAACAATCTAATAAATTTCATATCTTTATAGTGAGATTACTTATACTTGCATGTCAATAATAAATTAATAATGACATCATAATTACATTCAAAATTTTTCATAGATAATATGGTTTATAGTACTGTCTTTATTTTCAATTAAAACAACTATTATTGTTCTCATAATTTTTAAAATATTATTGACATTTCACTCTAATAATATTTTTATAATTTTTTTATTTAAAATATTTTCTTTATATTTATAAAATAAAAAAAAATTCCAAAATCTAAAGGGACCACGTGACCCTCCTCCTGGGCCTTCACTCCCTCCGCCACTAAGTGGACTTGATGGCGCATTGCACTAAAGAAAAGTTATTCTCAAACAGTTTAATTTCCTATTTTTTAGCACCATAATTATTATTGATGAGTCCCATACATATATATACTATATATATATACATATTATATTTTAAAAGACTGTTATAAGGGGCTTATTGGTAAAACTAGTGTTAAAAATTAACTTTCCATAATATCAAGAATAAAATTTCACATAAAAACGATAAATAAAAATGTTAAATTTGACAATTAGACATTAATTTTCCATTTATAACTGGTGGGCACTATTTCACTGCTTTTCAAATATTGTATGAGTGGGTTTTAGGAGACATCTCCAATCTAAAAATAAATAAATAAATAATAGGATAAATTACATTTTGACCTTTCATGTTTTAAGTTTTTCTCATCTCTAAAGTTAATTTTTGTTAAAAATTAGACAGAAAATAACACATTAACAATCACGTGGTATAAAAATATTTTATTATATATAATTCATATCTCTAACATAAACTTAAAATTCAATATAATAATGTATTTTTTAGAGTTAATTACCTAAAAGTGTTATTTACAAATATTATGGTAGCTTAGGCCCTATTTAAGATTTTTTGAACCAATAAGTCTTATTTAGTAAAACTGAGAATATTATCCGTTTTTTTTCAATTCTTAAAACTAAGAATATTATCAATTTTGTATAGTAATGTTCCAGATAATTATTTTACTAACAGATATAAAAAGAGAGTATGAGATTAAACGTTTTTTCGTTTATACTTATTGATTTGATTCAACTAGTTTTAAAACTGAGACATTATCAGTTTTTTTATGTGAAAATTAGAAATTAATATAAATTTAAAAAAATAATTACAGAAAAGTGATTAATTTAATTAATAATTATAATTATAATTTTTTTCATAAATGTGAAATAATTTTTTAAGAATATCACATAGTGGTAAGTTCCCCTTTTACCAATCAATGGTTGAAATGTCGCAGAACTATTATAAATAATTAGAAGTATCAAAAATAATAATTAATATATCAATAAACATATCAATTAAGATATTAAATATACATGTGAAATTCATCACTTAATGTGGATCTAATAGCGGCCTAGGTAAGAGTTGAAGGGTGCCTTAACCCAAAAAATTTAATATATATTTCTAATTTCAATTATTAGTGTATCAAATTAACTCAAATTTTTTTTAGACACGTATCTTGGTCCCCTCTAAACATAATTTTTTGTTCCGCCCATGTGTGGAACCCATCTAACGTTATGTCTAGTAAATAATGTTTATTGATATATTAATTAGTATTTTTAATATTATTAAAAAAATAATTTTAACTACTTTTGTTATTATTTTCATTTCTATCCAGTTGTAATGAAACTATTAAGTCAATAAACTTATCTGCTAATATATCGCTTATACTTGTGAAGTTTAGTGTCATGAAATTGAGAGTGTTACTAGCATGATTGTTAATGGTACTTCACTTCAACTCCTCTATGAGGTCTTAATTGTTGTTGAAATGAATAGGTATTTTGCGACGTGTTAAATATTTTTTTGTTGTCCTTTTTATAATATTTATATAGTATTTCATGGTAACTAAGGTTTATTTTGATAATTAAAAAACAGAAGCTTATTAACTTATAGAATTATTTAGGTTATATCATTTCTTTATTTTTTTGTATGTTCTTTTAAAAAATACTAAAAAAATTTAAAAATTGACATTTTTCCTACTTCTCAAAATAGGCTTAAAAAACACAACGCAACTATGATATAATAAACTAAATAATGAATCATTTAGTACATTTGTTTTTTCTACAAATGTTACTGTTACTTTTCTGATCAGCCAATATATCTCCATTCTGTGGCCTAGGATGATAAGGTGAGGACATTGTGCTACATGGGCTGTTAGACACTTTCTGCTGTTACATAGGCTCGGCTTGACCTTCTTTCCTTGCCAAGGCTACTTTAAGACTAGCAATCTGAAATTAGGATTCAAAATATTTAGTGAAATGAAAGAACTAAAGAAGAGTCAAATTTTCTTATGCAATCAGAGACAATGTAAGGACTTGCTCTTTGAGCTCTTCAACATCTGCACTATTTTTGTTTACATAGGAAGCAGCAAGTTCAATGGTGGCAACATGCTGGGCAAATTTGAGTGTACTTATTGTTTTTTCAACAACATCGAGCTCGGGGCTTATGTGAACAAACATTAGTGTCATGGCTTGGCTCCTTAAAATGAAAATACAACCACAAAACATAAATAAAAGACAATGAAACAAGAGTGAAAGTTGTGGTAAATACAATTGTCTAGGCTTACCAAGGGAGTCTTGGAGCAATTGTGTGAGTTTGCTGTTCCTGTAAGGGACGTGTGAATTCTTCTGAGCAAGGGAAGAGATCACATCACCCAAAGTAGAAAGAGATTTGTTTATATGTTGCGCCTCTTTTAGTCTATCTCTTGTAACTTTAGATTTGTTTACCCTCTCATTTCCTGCCAGATCAACTAAATACATACAGCTACGATGTGACAACCCCACTCTGTGTTATGTTAATTAATCTTAATTATGCTTATAATTATGAGCTTGATATGATTTTGAATGCTAATTACGTGATTATATGTGTTTTTGAATTTGTATCTATTCACCGCAGGAAAATCTGTTTGATTTTCTACTACAAAATTTAAATTGAAGGTCGTAGAGGCGACATAAACCAAAATTGACTATACCAATGCAATTAGCATAATTTTTAGAACCTATGGTGAAGTTTAATTAAAAATTGATTCGGATCAATATAATTAGGTTAGTTTGACTTAATTAAGTCCATTTGATTAGGCTTAAGCCTTGATTAGCCAATGTAATTAGTGATATATATATATATATGTTAATTAGAGGCTTAGCTCCTAGAGAGCATACTCTAAGAGAGCATACTCTACACTTAGAGAAAGAGATAAGAGAGTTGAGAAGAAATTGAAGGAGATTGGAGGGATTGAGCTAGATTACACTTGAATTCAGGCCTTAGGTATGATTTCTTACCTTAATCCTTGTAAATAAAACATGTAGAGGTTGAATTCATCTAGTTCTTGAGCTCATTTGCATGGAATTGTACATTGGAAGCATGAATTACTTAGGAATGGAAGAATTAAATTGAATTGTGTACATGCATGTCTAAATCACCAATTTGAGTTTGAACTTCATAGAATCTTCCACATGCACGAAGCTGCACTTGACATTTTTGGTGATGTTCCATGATTATACCACTTTTCACCTCATGCATGGTAGTATTGGAGAGGTTTGAAAAGAAGAGAATACAATTCATATCATACATGGTTTCAACTTCATGTTTTGAGTTTGAATTTGGAACAATGGTTAATGATTTAGAGTAATTGGTCTCAATTTATCTATGTTCCCATGTCATATGATGGTTTTCCATGATTTTGGACCAAAAATACGAGTTTTGGACCTTTGAACATCAAGTTTAAGCTTCAAGCACAGTTCTGAAAAACCCAAAATTCGACTTATCCGCTCAAGCGAGGAAAGTGTCGCTCCAGCGTGAAGGTCGAGCTCCCAAAAGTTTTGCAGAATTGTGCACTGTGGCTTGAGCAGTGAGCTCTATTTTGCAAAGTTCCCCGCTCGAGCGTTGAGAATCTCACTTGAGCGTGAATTACACGTAACTAGTACTTTTGTAGACCGAAGCGGTCCGCTCGAGCGACCAAAGCTGCGCTTGAGCGAAGAGCCCTATTTTAGAAATTTTGAAAAGTCATTTTATAATTCGTTTTCTGTTTTCTTTCATTTCTAAACACTCTTAGGCATGCATTGGCCATTCTAAATGAATTAAAGGACACGAAAGAAGCCTAAGAGCATTAAGCAAATTAAAGAATGGATTGAATTGTATTATGACCCAATGTGTTATGAATTGTGTAGGGTCAAGTGCAAGGACGAATCAAGCATCAGAATACTGTGAGTAATACTTTAGTAAAGATATGCTTGTATAAGCTACTTTTGTTAATGCCACTCATGTGTAAGTGTTTTGGAATTGTGAATTCGAATTATAAATGAGTATTCTCCTCGTTTGATTGTGTGAGACTATAACGAAGTTGATAAGTATGAAATCACTTGAATGGACCAAAGGTCATTTTGAATGAATATGAAATAGGCCTAAAGGACGTTTCGTATATTTGCTTATATGGACCATAGGTCATTCTGTATGTATATGAAATGGGCCCAAGACCATTTTGTATAATTGTTGAACGGACAGAGGCCGTTCCGAACAAGGGAATGATTGGACTTAAGGTCGTTTTGAATGCGGAGACGAATGTGAACATGATCATGATACGCATAAATGCGGAAATGGATTAGTTGGACCCAAGGTCGTTTTGCCTATGAATTGGACCCAAGGTTGTTTTGCATTTAATGGACCAAGAGTCATTTTGCAAGTATGAGTTGGACCCCAGGTCGCTTAGTATATGAATATGGATGAGATATATGATATGTTGGACCTAAGGTTGCTTTGCATTGGTATTGACCAACAAGTTTGGGTTATAATCTATGGATTAAACAAATCTCATTCACGAATTCCTTTACTTTAGTTTTATTCACCGGGTATTAGCTCACTCCTTATTTATATGTATGTAGGTGAGCAGCGGGATATCCAACCTCAACCCTAGTGAGCCATAAGAAACCAAATTTTGAGGAGTCAACCAAGGTCGCCTCACGCAAGAGGCTTACTTTTGTTTTTGTCCTGTTATGGTCATGTATGACTAACTTTGTATATAACCTTGGATTTTGGTAATGACATTGTTGTGAATGACCTGGATGTACGTCGTACATATATAATGTAATTATAGCATGGTGTGAGTTATTTTATGTATATGAGAAGGTTTTGATTAGACCATGTATACACGGCTCGTTGGACAATTTTTGTAAATATTGCTTCTGCAAATTGGCCCCCTATTATTAAATATTGTTTTATTTTTGATTGAGGTTGTAGGTAATCTCATGATTACTGGCCGGTTATGACCCTAATCCATAAGTGCGGGTTTGGGTCATGACACACGAAGAATAGTTCCAGATGTCAAGTCCCTTCCTCGGACATGAACAGTTAAGTAACTGCAAATTGATTAGTAGTAAAAGTTAGCAATACCAAAAGAGATATGCTTAGAGGCATGCATAAGAGGAATAAATCCACACACACCTATGAGAGCGACAACTATGGTCATTGACGGTTGTTGCACCCACCACACGATTCTTTTGTCCTAAGTTCATCAAATTAATAACATCAGATGTTGATGTCACTCGAACAAGGCTTGTATCTGGTACATTGAGTTCAGTTTGAGAACTGTTGTGGATTTTTAATGTGTTAATAGATTAAGGAAATCCTGTGAGGTACAGACAATGGTGTAAAGAGACTAAAACAAAATCCAAGTCTTAATTTGTCAAGATTCATATGTTTGAATGACAATATGAAAATGCATGGAACAAAACCAATATTAAAGGATATCTTTTGTTAAGACCATCAGTAATGAGTAGATCTCTAACTTGCTCATTATATATCTCAATCATCTGAACAGAAATATCATAGCTAACGGTGTTCTTTCTTTGTTCTACCAGAAGAAACAAATCGTCCAATGCCCTGTAATTTACACCTTGATTTTGCTTTGTAAGATTCGTGGGTCCACTTTGTGTATTAAAAAAAGAAACCATCAATTATTTGTTTGGCTACACAAATATCTCATGATATAAATGTTTCAGAAATAATTGTTAGCATATCTTACCATTGTGTAAGTTTTTCCTGATCCAATTTGGCCATATGCAAATATACATACATTATACCCATCAAGAACAGATCGAATCAATAGTTGGGTATTTGAAAAAACCTCCGCTGAAATACAAGGCAAAGGGATAGAGTTAAAAGAAATTCTAAAAAGTAAGGATCCATAAAAGCCTAAAGTCAGAACCTTACAAACCTTGAGTTACAGATGGCCCAAAAACTTTGTTAAAGTTGAAGGACCTATGCTATTTTTTGTACTTTGATAGTGTAGTAATAGTAATTGTTCCCTCTTTTATATGTTCCACGGTACTTAAATACTTTGATTGCCCACCCAAGAACTGTCTAACTCGACAATAAGCCCTAATACTTCCTAAGTAAGTAAAAACAAAGATGAATTTAATCCATTTGATGACTTGGATAGAATTTAAAAGTGAGTGTGATTGCTAGACTTTTAGGAAACTAGTAAAGTTGCCCTTAAGGTCTTGCACTTGATTATATAGTTTGCGATTTTCCTTAAGAACTTTGTGATATCCAAAAGCTGCATAGGCAAGGCCGTGAATGTGCAGACCTATGAAGGCAAGAAATTAAAATGAGATAAAAAAAATCCTCTGAATTTTGAAGAAACCCAACTCCACCCCGCATAAAATAAATAAATACTTAATAATCTATTAAAATAGCAACAATCACAAGAATCAATCTAAATTCCTACCAACATTGTGGATGTCCTTGTGAAACTTCATTTGCACGAGCTCCATACTGTAGACACCCCATTTTTGACGGCCCTTATGACTTGGATGTCCTTGCATGCACACCCGATGATGAGTTTGTTTGCTCGCCAAGTGCTCGAAGTCCTCGGTGGAATGCCACAACTTTGAGCCTTTCAAACCCTACATCCTTGTTGCCTCATTTTTGGACCATGCCTTGGTTTTTCCAGTCTGCAACCTTTGGTGGCCTGTCGGCCATCCCTAGAGGCTGCCGATTATCACTTTTGGGATGCCGGCCACTGATGTGGCTTGCCGGCACCAGTGTATTTTGTAGATATTTTATGCTAGCTGTGCCAACTGTTTGCACAGATGCATCCATCTTCACCTACGTGTAGGGCTAGATCTCCTTAAGGGAATTTCATGTTTTCTATATATAGAGACCCCCCCTCTCTTGTAGCAAGGTTAGAAAATTTTGAACTCAAAAATTTTCCTCTCTCTCTCTCTACAATTCTCTCTCTCTTTACAAATTCTTTACACTTTAGCCTACATATACTACACTTTTGCCTACACCTCCTTAATCAAATTTGATCACCTTTGGGCTGAGGTTCCTTGAAGCCTTCTTGGAGCTCTTGAAGTTGGTTTTGGCTTGAATTGTTGCCTAGAATTGATCTTTGCTTCAAGAGGTATAATACTTGCCTTTTTACCTTGCTTTGCATACTTGTTTTTCTATCTTTTCCCACTGTTTTTGGGTTGTTTTTGGGCTATAAAAAACTCTATTTTTGTGGGTTGAAATTGGTGGTTTTAGGCCATTTAAGGTTGGGGGGTAGCTCACCCTTCTTTATTCCTTGTTTGTAAGGCGTTTCTACATTTGTTTCCCATTTTCAAACCATCTTTTTTTGGGACTTTTGAAAACTGAATTTCAGAGTAATTTTAGTGGTAAAAATCATGTTTTGAAGTTCAAATTTGGAGGGGTTAGCCTCCCCTCCTGGTGTCTTGTTTGCTAGCCTAGTTAGCTCCATGTGTTAGTTTATTTTTCTAGCCATTTGTAGCTTAATTCTAGCATGTTTTAGACTCTGATTTGGACTATTTTAACTTTGTTTTAGGTTGGTTAAGTCATTTGAGTCTTGTATTGCATGCTTGTAGTATAAGTGTCCTCACAAACTTGGTGTTTTAGGCTTTTAGACACCACTTGTTTGAGTTGATTACATGTTTTTAGTGTTTTTCTCACTTAATTTCAACAAGCATAATCTCTGTAACCTCGCTCATGTCTTCACTTTTTGTTTACTTTGAGGGTTGTTTTAACCTTAGGATTGTTTAAGCTTGAGATTGAGGTCCATGCTTAATGGTTTAATCCTCTTTTAGGGGTTCATTATTAAAGGCATGACACCTCTCTCTTGCCTTAAACTACCCATTGTTTGACACTACTTTCTCTGTTAGAGGACCTAACTCACCAATGGATTTAATAGGTTAAAGAATGGTTGGTCAAGTAAAATGAGTAACTAAAACTTGGGACTAAAAGTGAGCAAGATAATAACTTGTGTGTTCAATCGGACGTTAATTGAATACATGGAGCTTGGACCATTTCATACTTGCTAGTGATGAAATGATCCAAGTCTCCAAGGTCAACTTCTTCCCTTGATCTTTCATGAAAGAGAGGAGTTTTGTGTCTTGTTTTGCATTTATTGACTTTGCACACTTGGTTTAACAAGCCATCATGCAGTGAAATTGCATCCATTGATGGTTTGTGAACTAAAGCTTACTACTCCTTTGATTTTCCCATGAAGAGGAGGTGTAGGTTGTGCAAACAAACCCTTGAAATACCTTATATATGCTAATATTTGTCCTCTATTGCAGCAAGATGAAGGTGTGCATTAGTGGTTGGCAGACCACTTTCCATGGTCGGCAGACCACTTTCCATGGTCGGCATACCACCATCCATGGCCGATAGCCTTCAACCATGGCCGGCTGGTGGCCGGCAACCTTTACCAGTGGCAAGCCAGCCACTAATGCAAAATTCAACAAAGTGTTGGTAAGGGAGAGTAGAGTGGGAAGCAGTGTTGGTGTTCAACTATGCAAACAGAGGCATTCGGGAGAAAAATGGTGGTCTTTTTGGGTAGAAACTGAGCATGCGCATGCACATCCCTCATTTCCCGAGGCGGAGTAGTTAATTGCTTAGTTTAATTATTAATTGTAATTATGTTGTAATTCTTTAATTAGTTAGGTAGTTAACTAGTTATGATGTAATTATTTAATTAGTTAACTAGAATAGTTAGTTAATTTATTTATTGTTGTAATAATTAGTTAAATTAGTTTAGCTAGTTATTCATTTCGGTTTGTAATAATTAGCTTAATTAGCTTAGCTTAGTTAGCTAGTTAGCTTAATTCATTTGGACTCTTCTTCGTGAGAGCATAATGATGTAATAATGTGTATGTCTTCCAACCCCATGTCTTTCTCCGTTTTATTTACCAGCTTATGATGGTTAGATTAGGGACATCACGTTTCAATTAGCATATCACATGCTTGCATCCATTCATTTGTATTGCATGCATCGAAGCTCGGTTCATCATTCTAACTGCATTGTCGTTTCAATACTTCTTTGCATACGTACTTAGATCGTATGTTATTAAATTTTTTCATATGTCATGTTTAGTAGCCGAGCCTATTTCAATTACATATCGCATGTGTTGCATTAGACATCTTGCATAAGTTGGGATCATGCATATTTTTCTAACTTTTTTTGTTCTATCTTGGCTTGGAGTACTAGGTGAGTTTTTAGTGCTTTAGCATGCTTGTATGAGTGTGAGTGACTGCTATGATTGACATGCTTGCCATGAGGCTAAGTGCTTACTTGCTAACTGTTTGGATGCCTGTGGATGAAGGCTTGTTGCTTGAATTGGAATAATTCAATGAATGTACGTTTAAGCCTACTTTGTCAAGTGGCAAATTCACAAACTTTAAGCCCACTTTGTTAAGTGGCATAATCAAACAATTTTGCAAAACAAACATGACTTGAAATGCTCTAATTCTTGCAAATTTAGTCTATAGCTTGTGTGCGCATCACATAGTAAATGCTAGTCTAATAAACCGGAACAAGAGCATATAATGGTGATAAAAATCATATTATGATTAGTAGAGGCCAATCTTTAATCGGGCGAGCAGGGGTGCTCAATTCATGACCTTCTCCTCTTGTACCTAAGTTCTCGAGCCGAGACGATCTTGGTGATGATGGACACGTGGCCTTTGGCACGAGCCATGGATTTTCTAAATTTTCCCAAAACAAAATATTTAAGTGGCGACTTTGTATTGGACAAAGCAATCCAATTTTGGCATTTTTGATTCAAAAATTGATTTTCCAAAAGGTTTGCCGGATTTGGACTCTTTGGTGTTTATCAATTTCGCATTGCACTTGTGGGATTAGATTCAGAACCACCGGAGTCCGAACTGCAAGGCTTTTTTTGAGTTTCCTAAAGGAGGTGCGAAAAAGTTAAGCTACGGTTTCTAGCGATCTGCTGGGGATTTAGAGAACTTGACTTGAAATTCATGATATAAAATTTTATCTACACTTATATGTTTTTTTGCATTACATTTGCATTGGTGCGCCTAGGTCACTGTGTTTGCCATCTGCTATTCCTGGACGGTTTGCCGGAGGCTTGCCTAAAAGCTTGCCAAAAGGCTGACCGATCGCAGGCTCTGCCACGATGGGAACACAACCCTTGGATCTAGATTACCATTGTATCGTTTGATCCTCCTTTCACTTCTTGGTGTTAGGTGTGAGAAGTATATTAGGTAGTCTTGCTGAGGTATCCTTTTTGACCATTTGGCCTAGTTGCATATCGAAAGCCATAGAGACTGTTCCAAACTGGGACAGGTTGCTCACCTGAATACAAGATTGTGTGAAACCACTTTATTTGAATAGTGAACCCTAATTCTTGACGAAACTAGGACATGGTAACCTTACCCACTCATAGGGGTGTTTTGGCTCTCATTTAACTGGTATGTGCTTTTAGAGTGAAACTCTATAGGAACATGCGTATCAATTGCAAGTTGGGTATTAGATTGGGGGGGGCAGAAATTAGTGTTGAGTGCAATTCTGCAGCTTTTGATTACAACTGTGTGTTATTAACATCTAAGCTGAGGTGTTGTGCGGTTTCTGATTATTGCTTTCCTTTTTGCTTTATTTCTTTTTTTGCAAGGTAGTTTATCACAATTGCTTCGGAAAGTTCAGATATCCCCCGAGCACTTTGGACCCGTGTTAGGAGACTGTATAGATCTGGGGATCTTGTTAGGGAACAAACTGTGTTTGCTTCACTCCCACCGGTTACCAGGAGAGTTAGGCATAATTCACCAGTTCAGCAAACACCTGCATCTAGTTAGGCTCAATCTTCTACATCTAGGCTAGCAAGAGATCACTTGTTTATTCAGATGACTTAGTACCCTGCAGCTAGTATGGAGGACTTGATTCATCATCTCTAGCAAACAGTGGAAACCATGCAGCAAGATGCTGCTCGCCAAGCTGAAGTTATAGCCCACCAAGCCGAAGTGATAAATAGGCTGTGACAACAGCAACCACAGCTGGCAGCGACTTCGGCTTCCTATGCACCTCCTGCGGGTATCCCAGCACCCGGGATCACTGCCAATGTCCAAGAGAATCTGGACAATCTATTAGACCCCATCCCACTGCAAGCCTCCAAGGCACCAGTGTACTAAACCGAGCCTCCGTTTGAATTTGAAGTTGACCCGACTGTACTTAAGGTCAACAAACTGGAGAAGCTTTTCAAGCGGGCACAGAGCGTGAACTTTATCCCCGACATCGAGGATGGATATACTAACTCTACAGTAACCTTGCTAGACCGGTTTAAAATGCCACACAGAGACCGATTCGATGGCTCTGGGGATCCCATGGTTCATTTGCGGTTATTCTCAGACAGCCTACGGCCAATAGGCCTTGCTAGACTTCAAAAGTTATCGCTTTTCAACTGGACCTTGTCAGGAAGAGTGGTTATCTAGTATGCAAAGCTAGAGGATTCAGTAAAGTGGAGCTGAGAGGAAATGACTGAGGCCTTCAATGCACAATACTCATACAACACGCAGATCGATGTCATAACCCATAATCTTAAGGCAACCTGTCAAGAGCCAAAGGAGGGCTTCTCAGATTTTGTAATAAGATGGAAGGCCTAGGCTTCGATGATGACTACCAAGCCATTCGAGAAGGATCAAATCAGGATGGTGGTCTGCAATCTACAAGGGAAATTATTGCAGAAGATGATTGTCCTCACGTTGTTCACATTTACTGAGCTCTGCGAAATTGGAGTTCAAATTGAAGATACAATGAAACAGGGGTTAATAAACGATGAGAAGGAGCAGGCCAAGAGGCCTTTCGCACATAGTTCCAATGCAACCACTAGTGGAAGCATAGTTGCGCGGCCATCTGATGTGAGTGTTGTCACCACCACAACCAAGATCGCTAATCCTTTCGCTAGTACAACCTTGCAAACTTCAAACAACTAGGCTCGATCCCAGAGGGTCTTTACCCTACTCTACATGCCTTTTATCTCAAGCCATGAAGGTACTGATCAAAAAAGGACATCTTAAGCCATTAGAGCCTCGTTCACTACCCGATCCTCTTCCACCTAAACACAACCCAGCCAAATACTGTGCTTTTCACTAGTAACACGGTCACGACTCCGACCAATGCTCTAGGCTGCATCATCAGATTCAAGATCTCATCAACAATAAGGTGATAGCACCACCCCAAAAGCCAAATGTAACCACCAACCCTCTCTTGGTCTATAACTAAGTTTCCCCACCTCAGAACTTAAACCTAATACATACACTGGCCATCCCTTATTACCCCAGTGTATATATTACCCCTTTTCACCCACCCAGACCAACGTTATTCATCCTTGAAAACACGAACTTGTGCATGATGGATGCGTCCATACTTTAACCTAAACCCGTGTTGGTGACAATGTGTGATAACCCTGTTCCGTATTATGCTAATTGATTTTAATTATGATTGTGATTATGTGCTTGATATGATTTTGAGTGTCATTTATATGATTATATGTGGTTTTGAATTTCTATCTGTTCACTGTAGGAAAATTTGTTCAACTTACTGTCATGAATTGAAAATTGAAGGCCTTGTCGGCCACAGAAACCGAAATTGACTACGCCATTGTGATTGGCGTAATTTTTAAAGCCTATGGTGAAATTTAATTGAAAATTTATTCGAATCAAAATAATTAGATTCAGAACGATGAATTAAGCACTATTATTTAACCTTAATCAATTTGATTAAGAGAGACTATAAAAGGGCCAATATACACTCATATTCATCTTCCTTAGAGCTCAAAATCTGAAACAAACACTCTAGAGAGAGAGTGAATCGAATGTAGAGGGAGAATGAGCACAAAATTAGGGATTTGAGTTGAGAACTTGGGAATTTGGAAGCTAGGCTCAAGAGCTAGCTAGATTTTGGGAGATTAGAGCTCCTAGGTAAGCATTTGAGCATAAATTCATGAGTATAAGTTTGTAATTTTGTGTATTCAAGCTAGTTGGGCAGTCAAGAACATAAATTGAGATGAATTTGAAGCTTGTATGTACATTCATGTATAGGATTGCCATGATTCTACACACTCAAGCATGAAGCATGTTGAATATGAAGAATTGAGCATCAAATCCCACATGCATGCATAATTTTCATGAGTTTCATGATTATAAGTGTCATTTGTACCATTAGGAATAGAATTGGAGTCAAGAATTTGTATGCATGCATGATTGATGAAGATATGGAGTTTGTACAAAGCTAGAATGCATGAGCTTTGGCCATATCAAGAGGAATATTGAATAATTTGAGAATTAAAGCATGATTTTGAACAATTGGCCTCATATTAGTTATGTTCTCATGTTATGTGAAGTGTTTCCATGTTTTTGTGTCCAAAACATGAGTTTTGAAGCTTTTGGGGTTGAGTTTGAAGTTTAATCAGAGTTCTGGAAAACCCAGAATTCAACCTGTCCGCTCGAGCGGGGAAAGCGCCGCTCGAGCGTTAAATATTAGCTCCCAGAACTTTTGCAGACATTGATGTCCGCTCGAGCGGGGAGAGTCACGCTCGAGCACCCTGTTACATGTTTTGACTCTCAGCTTGAGCGTCCAAAGTTAAGCTCGAGCGTAAAAATAAGGCAACCGGTATTTTTGCAGACTCGAGGGGCCCGCTCGAGCGGCAGAGACCACGCTCGAGCGGGGAGCCCTGTTTCAGAAATTTTGTAAAGTTGATTTAAGTTTTTTTTTTTTTTTTTCATTTCTAAGTACTCTTAGGCATGCATTGAACATTATAAATGAGTTAAAAAGGATAAGAAAGAAACCTAAGGGAGATGTATGAATTAAGAATGGATTGAATCGTTTGTGACCCATATATCTGTTATGTATTATGTAGGGTCGAGCATAAGGACGAATCCATCAGCAGAACACTGTAAGTAATATCTTAATAAAGATATTTTGGAGTATACTATTTGTCCAATTATTTACTCTTAGTTGAGTTTTGTAAGCTTGTTAATCTGAAAGGTGGACAATATTTGTTATGCCATATGATTGGACCAAAGGCCGTCGGATATGAATGATTAGGCCAAAGGCTGTTTGACATGAATGATTGGGCCAAAGGCCGTCGGATATGAATGATTGGGCCAAAGACCGTTTGACATGAATGATTGGGCCAAAGGCCGTTTGATATGTATGAATGGGCCGAAGATCGTTTGATATGAATGAATTGGGCCCGAGGCCATTTGATACATCTAGATTTGTAGTCGTTTGACACACTAGATAGAAACATGAATTGGGCCCAAGGCCGTCCGATGCATCTATCTCAAATTTCGTTCATGTATCTTCTTTATTTGATATTATTTATTGGGCTTTTGCTCACTTTTATTCATGTGTCTGTAGGTGAGCCAAGAGATGTCCAAACCTAGCCTCAGTGAAGTATGTGAGAAACAGTCAAAGTTTTGAGGAGTTAGCCCATACGTCTCACACACGAGACCTGTTTTCGCCCTTTTGTTCTTTTGTTATATTTTTGCTATATTGGCGAAAACTTTGGATCACCTTTGTATATAAGCTCTTGGTTTGGCTAACTATGACTTGAATGATCCTGTTGTGTAAAGCTTATATGTTAACTTCCTTTGATGTGGGTTATTAATGAATATATGTAGAATGTTATAATGTGCCAAGTAAGCACAGCTCTATGGACAAAAGTTTTAAGTTTGCTTATGTTTTGGCCCCTTAACTCTGTTGAAATATATCTAATCTAGTTTGAGGTCGTAGGTAATCTCTTGATTACTGACCGGTTATGACCTTAATCCATGGGGGCGGGTTCGGGTCATGACATAATGGCAGAAGGAGAGAAGTTGGCCTTGGAGGAAAATGTCAGTCCATTGCCTGAGGGCTTTGTGGACTTATTTGAGGGGGTGTATGACCCCGTGTTGTTACATTGTGCCGACTGATCAAGCCAAACTAGAAGTGGAACTGCTGACAATAGCAGAGTTCAATGTTGTTAGAGAGGATAGTCTAAGTTAGGAACTAGATGATCTAGTGGACCTAGAAGAGGATTTAGACAATTTGTAGTTCTATGACAAACAGGATCAGGGAGATGTGCAGATTGACTGGTTTGATTTAAATGGGTCGATGGACAATTCAGGGTGGTTGAGTGATGAACCTAACCGGGAGGAAGGAACTGAAACAGAACCAGAAGAAAAGGAAGCAAGAATAGTGCAGTGGCTGGAATGGCCGAGGAAAACGAGAAACTGCCGAAGAGCATCGGTATCAAGAATTTAGCTCAGAAATCAGGCGTCGTGAGTACCGCGGATATAGAACAGGAAGCTATGTTGAAGCAGTTTGTGCAAGAAAGGGATCAAGACAAACAGGAAGCTGGAAAAACCCAACACCCTGCAGGGGATGTTTCTGATATGAGAGTGATTAGAATGGAACCAGACAATTGCTTGTCAGTTGCCGGAGGTATATGGTGGGAAGATAATCATTTACATCTGGCCCACATTGACGAGGATTGGGACGAGTCCCTACCAGACAATACTTGGTACTCTGAAGAGGTGGACCACATGACAAGGAGTGTGTGGTATTTCAAACCCCACATTTAGACCAAGCCGAAGCCTTTGGGAAAGATAAAGAGGTTGAGAAGCAGAAAGAAAAATAGTTAGAAGAAAAGGCGGTGCTTAAACAGCTAAAGAAAATTCAAGCCGATATTTCAATTTGGGGACTGCTCATGGCTTCTCGAGTACATCGACAGACTGTACTATCAGTAATGGATAAAGCCAAACTGTCCATTGACACTACTCCTGAACAGCTTGTGGGGTTAGTTTTCCTAGGTGGTGCTAGTCTAACCCTAACATTTTTTGAGAAAAAATTGCTGCCAGAACGCTCTACACATGACAAACCTCTATACATATCAGTTGAGTGTAGAGAAAAGTGGGTGCTAGTGGTATTGGTCGACACCGAGTCAGCTATGAACGTTTGTCCTTCGCGTACAGCTGTAACACGTCCGTAAGGGACCCCGCTACAATTCGGACTCGATTTGTCATGGTTCTTAATCTGAACCAAAGAGTCCAAATCTGGCAAATCGTTTTGAGAAAACAGATTTTCGAAAGAAGTGCCAAACATGGACTGCTTCGCCAGATACAGAGTCGCCACCTAAATATTTTTTTTAATGGGGAAATTTAGGAAACCCTGACTCGGTGCCAAAGGCCACGTGTCCGTCATCACCAAAGTTGCCTTGGCTCGGGAACTTGGGTATGATTGGGAAAGGTCAGCTATGAGCACCCCCTCTCGCCCGATCAAAGATCGGCCTTTACTAACTGTGATATCTTGTTTTGAAAACATTATATGCTCTTACCCGGTTATTAGCCTAGAATTACTATGTGATGCGCGCAGCAAACAAGTATAGACCGAATCGCCTAAATTGGAACAAAACATTTCATGTTTGTTTTGAAAATGGTTTGCTACTCGCAAGCAGGCTAAAATGCAGGTTTTGCTACCCTTGAGTGGGCTTAAAACTCATAGTTTTAATGCATTGTTCCAATCTAAACAACTTAACCTCCACCCACAGGTATTCAAGCATTTATATCATATAAGCAGCTAGCCTCATGATAATCATGCTATTACGGCAACATTCGCACGCATGCGATATGTTAAAGCATAAAAGTTTACCTAGTACTCCGAGCCAAAACAGAAACTAGTTAGTAATCATATGCATGATCCTAGTTCATGTTAAGATGACTAATGCAACACATGCAAAATGCAACTATAATAGGCTCGGCTATCCTAAAGATGGCATGTGAAATGCTGCAACTAACAAGTACTCAATTTGGAATTGAAATACAGATGCAGTTAGAATGATGCGCCGAGCCCGGTGCATGCAAAACAGATAAATGAATGCAAACATGCTATCATACTGTATGCTAATCGAAGTATGCCCTAGACTAACCATCGAAAGCTAGTAAATAAAAGGGAAGAAAGACGTGGGGTTGGAAGACATGCACACACTCACGCACACTTATTACACATTTGCCCTCGCTCGGAGGGTCCGAATAAATATTACAATCCGAATAAATAATACTAAATTAACTATTACAAAATTTCTAATTAATCAACAAATTGAATGCAAAAAGAAAATGGCCACAGCCCTGCCTCGGGAAACGTGAATGATGCATGCTCGAGTCCGTCTCGCCCGGAAAACCCGTACCATGCCACTGTTGCCTCTGTTTACACTGCCCTACTTCTCTGAAGACTGCAAAAGTCTTGGGACATACCCTATGGATGTTGAGGAATGCCACCGGCCAAATATAGACACCACCGGCCAAAGGGATGAATCACCGGCCGCCCTTTTGTTTATCGGCCAAAATTGATGGCCTACGACATCAGATTTAGCCGACCGCCACAAACTCCTCGAAACTATTTTTTGACAAAGAACAAAGGATGTATGCATGGCATGAAATTTCAAGCAAATGCAAGCATGGCCACACTCCCCGTCATGCATTGGACTCAAGGGAGCATGGCCCTCGACCCTCAGGCCATCAATTGTGTATTTTGATGCATGATGACCTAAGAGGCCAAATTTGCAACTTAATGTAAAAATGCATGCAACAAACAAATGAAGGCCAACATCCTATCATATTGGGGTCAAGGGCATCGGTGACCGAAGATTGAGATGCGTTATGCCACTTTGAGTACGAACGCTTCTCAATCCTCATGCTTGGTTTGACACCCCAAACCAAACAATTCAATGTGTGTATGCAAATACGGCTAAAAAATGCAACATGAGGCTAATACGCAAAGCATGCCAAATGCGACATAAACATGCCAAATACGCATATGAGTATATGGGATGCCATTAGCTAAACATTGTGCAAACATGCAAGTATGCTACTATGCAAGCATGAGCCTCAAAGCAATGCAACATAACCATGCAATGATGGACCTAAAACAACAAAGGGTAGACCTCAGTCCACCCTCTAAACAGTGACCAAAATGCCCAAAATGATGGGCCAATGCTTATGCAAACATGCACACCAATAGGTCTAAGACAAGGGGCATTCTACCACAACTACCTCAAGTACTCATGGCATGAACTTTCCAACACAAAATAGAGTTTCAATATGCAAAATGAGCCGCCCAAACCCACTGATATAGTAGCCCCAAAACTTAAACACTTAAGCATATACAATGGCCCTTTTTCAAGACACAACAAAACAATTCTTCAAGGCATGAAAGGAATGATAAATACAAGTATATGAACAAGGATTAGGGACTGAAATAGCATATGAAATGACTCCAAAGCATAGAAACAACCCAACTAAGGCATGCTCAAGGCTCACACCTTCAAGGCTCACAAGCCCAAATACAAAGAGGCTAAACTAAACATGGAAAATATGGTTAAAACAGCACTCGAAAGACCTTAAGCATGGTAAGAAATGGCTAAGAACTTCACAAAGTTAGGCCAAAACATGGAGACATGGTGGGTTACATGCATGATGCATTTCTAGGCCAAATAAGGGAATACAAAACAAGTATATTAAGCATGCAAGGGGGTATGGATCCGACCAAAAATAGAGGAATAATATGACCCAACAACACTCAAAAACCTCTGAAATGAAGCCAAGAACAACTAATCATGTATGCTACCCTTATGAGCCAAAAACAAGGACAAAAGAGAGACAAAGGGAGAGGGGTGTCCCTCCCTTATACAAGACCTCAAACCTCCTTCTTCACCACTGAAAATCCACTGGATTTTAGTGGTGAGATGACCAATACACAAGAATAACCAAAGCTTGCCAAAAGAGCACAAAAAGGGACCAAAAGAGGCCTAAGAGGGGGAGGTCCACCCCAAATGCCAAAACAACCTTAATGGAAGATCACAAGCATGCAAAAATAAGACTTTTTCTAGTTATACACAAAGTCTAAATCAGCATGCAAGACAGGTAAAGAACTAGTGCAAGATTGGGAAAACTAAAGCAAGATTGTTACCCTTGAAGAATTCTTGAAGAACAGCAAGATTAACCACCTTCCTTTGGTCAAAACCAGTCCAAAACTCAAGAACAAGCCCTCTAAACCCCTCAAGGTCGAAGTATGGTGTAATGGTGTGTGTCTTAGTGCAAAACTAAGGTAAAAATGCACTTTTAGGATCCCAAACACACACTAAGGATGAGAGAGAGGGAGATATAGAGAGAGAGGGTGATATATCGGATATATATATATGTATTCTCTGGTTTCTTTTATTAAAAACTCCAACCCTAGACAATGGAGAAGAAGGGGGTCTTATATAGACAAAAAGGAAGCTTGAAGCTTCTCAAAGAAGCTAAATGAAAAGGGGCAAAGGGTGCAAAGAAGTCAAGGCTTCTAGAAGAAGCTAAGACAGTTGGCCAAGCTTCCCCAAGAAGCTTGGCCAAAGGGGTCATCCTTCTAGAAGGAAAAGGGGGTCAAAGGCTCAAAATGGCCATCCCCGTGCATAGGGAGTGGGGTCTGTGCCTCCCAGCTGGCATGCACCATGCCTGAGGGGGGGTGCAAAAGGGTCACCGGCCGGAAAAATAGATCACTGGCCAAAAAAGGTGCCGGCCGGCCACACAGAGTGCCGACCGGCCATTGATAATAAGCAACAGTGGCCGGTGGCAACAAGAAATGGCCGGTGAGGTAAAGGGAAGGCCGGTGGAGTGTGGGGATGGCCAACAAGCCATTCCCTGCCTTTCAAGGCAAAAACACAAGTGTCTGGTGCAAAACCAAACACTAAACGAACGAGTTAAGAGATCCTGAGACAAAGCGCGTAGCCGAGGCCTCCGGGAACTCAAAACGAATACGAACAAGGGTGATCACTGAATGTTCAATTAGTGACGTCCAAGTCTTGAGGACGGTCAAAAATGGAGTGTCTACAACAGCTTATGCCATAGGCTTGAAACTAGCAGATTTCGTACCTATAGCCCAAGTATTTCGGGCGTACGACAATACGAGAAGAGAGGTTATGGGCACGATACAAATCAGAGTTCAAGTGGGCCCAGCTCAACAGGATATTGAGTTCCATGTCCTGGATGTGCCAGCCACTTTTAATCTACTACTAGGAAGACCCTAGTTGCACCAGGTGAAAGCTGTCTCTTCCACCCTCCACCAAATGTTGAAATACCCTCACGGGAAGGGGGTGGCTATTATGTTTGGGAATTCATCCATCCATCCTCCACTAGAGGTAATTACACCTGTGCTGGAAATTGTTCATGGTGAGGAGGATGTTTTCCTTTCAAGTTTTATGTTGGCTGAGGTTGAGGCCCGGGCAATACAGAACATCTTGGCAGCTAATGAGGGCTTGTATGTCAGCGCCCAATCAATCTATTTCATGAATAGACTCCAACATGTGCCAGGAATAGGGTTGGGAAGAAGTGGCCAGAAGGGCATCACAACATTAGCCGATGTGCTACATAATCCGTATGCCTTTGGTCTTGGCTATGTGCCCACCAAAGAGGATTGGGTCAGGAAGAGAGAAGAGATGGCAGGCAAAGCCAGAGCTAAGTAGACCGAGAAGTACTATGGGCTTGTTCATAGATCGATCCGGGGAACACTGAATGGCCATTTTGTTCGGAGGGTGAAGACTTTCCATTTTGTGACTTTCTTGAGCCCTGGTTGAATTCTGAGAAACAACGTGTTCTTAGCTTTGAAATTTTCTTTGACTTGCAGCTGCAAGATAGTGATACAGAGGAAAAGGTTGAGCCAACTGCTAAAGCTGAGAAGAGCATGGAAAATGACTTGGGCAATAGCGAGCTCGGAGTAAGGGTAGCATTGGCATGTCTTTTTTCAGATCCTCCGGTCGACTCAGAGAGCTTGGGGGATAACCTAACCATATCCATGATCGGGGACCAATCGAGTGTGAACCCTTCTAGTAGCATTTTGGATGCATCTAAAGCACCATCTCTCATCTGGCAGCTGGAGGAAGGCTACCTGTCTAGTAGTTCTAAGTCGGGTAGTGAGCCAAAATCTGATTCCATAGAGTCTGTGGAGTCGGAATCAGATTCTGGTTCTTCTGAGTCCGAGTCCGGTATTCCTGAGGGTGATAACCTGGATGCCAAGGTCTTGTCCAGATCATCATTTTCTTTTGCTTTTGAGTCGATTGTAACCGAAGAGTTGGATGAATTGAACCTTATGAATAAGAATGCTATTGTAGATTCTGAGTATTTCTCTATGCCACTTGTTTATTGCATTGATCAGGATTTTCAAAGTTTTAATGAAAACAAAGAGGAAGGAATTCCTCTAGTTTTGAAAAATTTGATTAATCAAGAGGAGGAGAGGTTTGCAAAACCCTTTGCTGATGAAATCATTACTTTTAATGTGGGTACCGGGAAGGATCCGCGTCTAGTCCAGATCAGGTCCACATTGTCTTTGGAGGAGCGCGAGTGCTTAGTCTCTTTATTAAAAGATTTCAAAGATGTTTTCGCGTGGTTCTACAAAGACATGCCTGGAATCGATCCTAAGATTGTATAGCATCGGATCTCTCTTGACCCTGAGGCCTGACCCGTCAAGTAGAAGTTGCAAAGAATTTACTCGGATTGGGCACTGAAAATTAAGGAGGAGGTCACCAAGCATATCGAAGTAGGTTTCTTGTTAGTATCTGAATATCCGACTTGGTTAGCCAACATCGTCTCAATGGCGAAGAAGGATGGTAGAATCCGGGTATGCCTAGACTTCAGGGATTTGAATAGAGCCAGTCCGAAGGACGACTTCCCTTTGCTGCATATTGATGAATTAGTGGATTTCACTGCAGGCCATGCATTGCTCTCCTTCATTGTCATGACCCAAGCCCGCCCCTATAGGTTAGGATCATAACTGGCCAGTAATCATTAGATTACCTATGGCCTCAGACAGAAAACAAATTTGAAATAATCATATAAGGCCAAAAATGGAAGCAAAAAGATGATAATTGTCCAATGAGCTTGTGCATAAATGGAATGAACAAAAACATTTCTATATTAATAACTCGCACCAAACGTACCCATATAAAAGACATTCTATGTCTAGATCCATGTAATACCATATTTATACAAAACCATAGCTTATATACAGATAAGGTCAAACATGACCATCAAAATAAGACAAAAGGGTCAAAACGATAGTTCTGAAACTAAGGCCTCGTTCGTGAGGCGTGTCATGGTTGACTTCACAAACTTGACATTCTTTCTTGGGTTCATTACGGTTAGGGTTGGGCATCCTGCTACTCACCTACATACATATATACAAAGAGTGAGCGAAAGCCCAATGAATAATACCATAGTAAAGAGGTTATACGAATGAGATTCATAAAAAGTGCATCGAACCCCGTAAATTTCATATACAAACGGCCTTAGTCCCATTCCGTGTTTTCCTATACATGTCAAACGGTCTTAGGCCCAATTTAGATCCTTATCAAACATATCAAACAGCCTCGGGCCCATTGCATCAAACATGCCAGATGGCTTCAGGCCGATTACATAACTTGGCGGATTCATTAAACGGCCTCGAGCCCAATTCAAACACTTCAACGTATCAAACGTCCTCGGGCCCATTATTTCCATATTCGTATCTATGTGCATTTCGTATTCATGATCATGATCACTTTTCATTCAAATGGCCTTTGGCCCGTTATTTCCATATTCGTAGCTATGCGCATTTCATATTCATGATCATGATCACTTTTCATTCAAACGGCCTTTGGCCTGTTATTTCCATATTTGTATCTATGCGCATTTCATATTCATGATCATGATCACTTTTCATTCAAATGGCCTTTAGCCCATTACATTCATATTTAAATGGCCTTTGGCCCATCAAGATATTCAAACGGCCTTTGGCCCATCAAAATATTCAAATGGCCTTTGGCCTAATAAAATATTCGAACGGCCTTTGGCCCATTAAAATATTGAAACGGCCTTTGGCCCATCAAAATATTGAAACGGCCTTTGGCCCATTAAAATATTGAAACGGCCTTTGGCCCATCAAAATATTCAAACGGCCTTTGGCCCAGTAAAATATTCAAACGGCTTTTGGCCCATCAAAATATTCAAACGTTTCAAACGAATAGAATGCTCATTCATAATTCAAATTCACAAGTCCAGAAAACTTACACATGAGTAACATTTAGAAAATAATATACATGAAAATATCTTTACTAAGATATTACTCACAGTGTTCCGATGCTCGATTCGTCCTTGCACTTGACCCTACACAATTCGTAATACATATAGAAATCGGGTCACAATACAATTCATTCCATTCTTTAATTCGTTTAATTCTCTTAGGCTCTTTCCAACTCTATAGTTCATTTATAATGTTCAGTACGTGCCTAAGAGTGCTTAGAAGTGAAAGAGAACGGAAATATGAACTAGTTTTTCAAAATTTTCTGAAATAGGGCACTCCGCTTGAGTGGACTACAAAATTTACAAAATTTTTGGAAGCTTGATTTCTTTGCTCGAGCAGACAGGTCAAATTCTGGAATTTCCAGAATTTTGTTTGAAGCTCAAAACACATTTCCAAAGGTCCACTCCATGTATAATATATTCAAATATGCAATGACACTCCCAAAAACATATATATTTAAAGTCATTTCTAACTCTTAACTCAAATCTCCATGAATTTAACAATTTTAATACTTTTCTTCCTTTCTTACAAAACATAAAATTGATTCTTAATCCCTTTTTTCTATTTTCCTTTAAATCATGAAATTGGAGTTATGAAACTTTGCATGTATGAAATTCAAATCAAAATCAAGTCAATTCTTGATTGTCAAATTCTAAATCATAATTAATTTCTTGATTGATCCAATTTAATTTTCTTCATATCGAACCCAATTTCAAACTCATAAATTCTTAAATATGAATTAAAGTTTCAAAATATAATCTCAAAACTTGGGTTCATACATGATTTGTCTAAAAACACACAAACTCTTAATTAATCAAGAAAATATGATCAATTTTAGATCATTTACATCAAAACTCCTTTAATTTAAAAATTGAACTCATTTGTTCATGAACTCATAATTTTCCAAAGCTTAGTTCTTATTTCATCTAAACATGAAATTAATTCTAAGAAGGCTATGATGTATGTCCAATTAGACTATTAAGACTTGCAGGATTTGTCCATGCATGTAGAAATTAGACTCAATTCATGCATGATATTCCAAAATCAAACCCAAAATAATTAATTTCTAAATTAATTTTTATAAATTTGAATCTAACTCCATTGCATGGATCAAATCTTCAATACATCATTGTTGCATGTAATTTATAAAACACAATTCAATAATAATTCTCAAAATTAAACTCAAACTTAACAAATTTAAAGAATCAAAACTCATATTCTTCAACCTAACTTGATTTTACATGCAAAACCCAATTTCTATCCATTTATATAATTGATCTACAAATCTTCATTTTTAATCCTCTCAAAATCCATCTTGAATCAATTTATGTCTAGATTATTTAAACAACACTAGAAAGAGGATGGAATTTCTTACCTTAAGATGATTTTTCCACAATTTTTAACTTGAATTTTGGTATCCCACAAAACCCTCTTCTCCTTTGTTCTTCCTTCAATTCTCAAGCCTTGAGTTCTTTCTCTCTCTCTCTCTCGGCCTTTCTCTTCTTACGGCTCAATCTCTCTCTTCCTAAATGTTGAAGAATGAATTGAATAGCTCCATCTAATACAATGTATATACAATGAATACACACACACAACCTTCTCTTCACATCCACCAGATTGTCTCTGCACACCCAGATTTCTCTGCACACACACAGCCTTTGATTTTGTATCTATTAGTAACAGACATTACAATGGGATGCATGCTTGCTCAGGAATTTGAGGATAAGGTGGAAAAAGCCATCTACTATTTGAGCAAGAAAATGCTGGATTATGAGACCTGCTACACTCCGTTGGAGAAAGCTTGCTTAGCCTTGGTATGGGCTACCAGGAAGTTGAGGCACTACTTGTTAGCTCACTCTGTAATTCTGGTTTCGAGAGTAGATCCCATCAAATATCTTTTTGAGAAACCAGTGCTTATGGGTAGGTTAGCCCGTTAGTTGCTTCTTCTCTTCGAATTTGATTTGAAGCATGTTACTCACAAATCAGTCAAGAGAAGAGCAGTAGCGGAGTTCCTGGCAGATCACCCAGTGGAAAGGGACGAAGCAGTAGAATACCTATTCCCAGATGAAGCTATTTTGCAAGTCAAGGAGGAGACCTACACAATGTACTTTGATGGAGCATCTAATAAGTACGGTTATGGGATAGGTGTGCTGCTGATAGCACCCGACAATTCCCATATACCTTTAGCCTTCAAGCTCTGGTTCAAGGTATCCAATAATGAAGCAAAATATGAGTCGTGTATCGCGGGTTTGGAAGCTGCCCTAGAACTAGGGGCAAAGAGGTTGGATGTGAACGGGGACTCGAACCTAGTTATGTCTCAAGCAAACGGAGATTGGAAAGTCAAAGAAGAAAAGATGAAGATTTATCACCAGACCTTGGACGTTTTAATTCCTAGGTTTGAAAAGCTAACTTTCACGCATCTACTAAGAGAGAACAATAGGTTCGTTGATGCCTTATTAACTCTATCTTCTATGATAGACATCTTGCTTAGAGTCCGAGTGCGTCCAATCATCATTGATTAGAGATATACGCCGACCTACAAGACTATCGCCACAATAGATGAAGTACAAGATCAAAACTCTTGGTACTACGATATCTGGAACTTCTTAAAAAATGATGTTTACCTACCAGGGGCAAATGCCAAGGACAAACGGGCAATACGGTGGATGGTTGTTCAATTTACCATCTGTGGAGGTAAACTGTATAAGAGAGGTCATCTGGGAATGCATAAGTTACGTGTTGGAGCAGAGGAATCAAAGTGCCTGATGGAGGCCATCCATGGAGGAGAGTGTGGAGCGTACATGAATGGAGTAATGTTAGCTTGGAAGATTCTCAAGCAAGGTTTCTATTGGTCTACCATAGAGGAGGATTGTATTGGTTTTGTTCGACGATGCCACAAATGAAAAATTCATGCAAATTGCATGAGTATCCCGCTATTGAAGCTGTACAACATGACTTCACCACGACCTTTCTCAGTTTGGGGAATTGAAGTCATTGGGGCAGTAACACCAAAAGGGTCGAATGGGCATGAATACATTCTGGTGGCAATTGATTACTTCCCCAAGTGGGTAGAAGCTCAGTCCTACGCAGCGTTAAAAGCAGCGCATGTGGCTAAGTTCATCCGAAACAACATCATTTGCCACTATGGGGTCCCAAACGAGATCATTTTGGATAATGGCTCCTATTTCGAGAAAGAGGTGATAGATTTGTTGGAGAAATACAATGTGGCTTTCCATAAGTCATCTACATACCGGCCGCAAAGGAACAAAGTTGTTGAGGCCGCCAACAAGAACATCAAGCATATTTTGCAGAAGATAGTTGAGACCTACAGGGACTAGCCATACAAATTACCATTCGCACTCTAGGGTTATAGAACTTCAATTCGAACGTCTACAAGGGCAACTCCTTATTCTCTTGTCTATGAGATGGAAGCTGTCCTGCCAATCGAAATAGGAGTTCCATCACTGCTAGTTATGGTTGAATGTTAAATAGCAGAGGCGGAGTGGCAGCAGAGCCGGTTTGAAGAACTGATGTTGTTGGATGAGAGACGGCTGAAAGCATTGTACCATGTTCCAGGCTATCAACACAGGATTGCTAGGGCCTTTAACAAGAAGGTTAAGTCCCGAAATCTCAAAGAGGGGGATTTGGTGCTGAAAGACAACCGAGCTCCCATCCATGACCCTAGGGGCAAGTTCAGACCCAATTGGATTGGTCCTTACATCATCAAAACTATCTAGTCGGGTGGAGCTGTTATTCTCATGGACCTGGATAGCCTAGAATTTTCCCAACCGATCAATATGGATAACTTGAAGAAATACTATCCTTGAGAGGCTCGCTAGATCGAAAACCCAGAAGGGCGACCTAGGCAAAAGTTAGAGCATGAAAAATTAGAAAGAAGGAAAAACTAAGCTTGCAAGGTTGAAAACCCTAAAGGGTGGCCTTGGGAAAATTTACAGCACAAAAGGAGAGAGTTAATACTCGAGTGAACCTAAACCGAACTACATAAGGCCTGATTCCCATCTTCGGGATACGTAGGCAACTTCATCCTAAAGTTCGGCCGTAAAACACCTCCAACTCAACTGTCCTGTCTATGTGTTTGATCAGGTCATCTTTGTCTACTATTTATCTGAGAGTTTGGTTGTGATCTTTATTCTGAGAGCTGGTTATAGTGCTGAGCAGTGTTATTTAGTCAAGGGGCAATTTGTGATCTTTGGATTCGAGGTTGTATATCTCGTGAATTGATTCCGTGTGTGTGAAGTGGTGATCCTTTTCAAAAATGATTTTGAAAAGTTTTGATAAAAGTTGATTTTTGTTTAAATTTTACCTTTTACAACTTAGACCATTTTTGGACCAAAAAGAAAATTCTCAGTGCTCACAACTTTAATTTCATTGATTTCAATACAAAGTTCTCCAACTCTCGATACAAATCAAAGTTGCTTTTATTACATTCAAAAAACTCGAAAGGAAGGATCAAAGCAATAAATTGGGGGCATAAATAAGTCAGGTGTTCCTACATCCCTTGCTCGTCCTTGTGGAAGCTTCTGATGCTAAAGTAGGCCCGATTTGTGCCTCATCCTCGTGCCAAGCCAGGCACTCGCCAAAAAGGGTGCAGCTAAAACTAGGGGTAAGGGCTAGAAGCTCTCTCGTCCTCCAAGCAGTGAGGTACCTAGCCAAGTGTGAACCTTAGATGGGGAATGAAATCGGGTACTCTACCCCCTTCTCTAGGTGGATCTGGTTATGTCCAAATTGACGTCTGAACCAGAAGGGAAGTAGAATACACAGTGTGTAAGGTTGATCAGCTGTATGCCAGGTTGTTGAGTCATGCTGTAGCTCATTTCGGTCAGGTTAAGCCAGAGGCAAAGCCAAGCAATGTTGATAGCAGACCTGTTGCACATTTGGTGGCAGCACCACCCCTTATTCGGGAAATCTACTAGCTATTGGCGGAAGAAGTATGCTCGAGCTGAGTATGCAGGACAAGAGTCCACTACCTTCAACTTGTCTATTAGCCACACCTGGAAAGGGATGAAAGAAAAGAGAGATTAAAGAATAGAGAGGTATACGTTGAGAGAAAAGTGAGAAAAGGATTTTAAGAGAAAAATAGGACATGAGTGCCAAGTAATGTAAGAAATACATATGAGAAAGGGAGGGAAACAATACTTGCAGAAGTAGTGGACTCCGTGCGAATTTGTTAGTCTCTCGCCGACGGAAGGCATCTAAGCCCATCAAAGTCTCAGCCAGCACTAAGCCAATGCAACTCTTGCCCTCTTTCAAACCATGGGCCACTTCAATCAGCCGAATGTTAGACCCGTCGAAATTTGGGGCAAGAAGAAAATGTGCCAGCATACATAAGCAAATGGCATGTTGCTGAAAACCCTGCCAAAGAAGGTCGCCTCGGTCACCAACATTGGAAAATTGATGATTCAGGTTAGGAATATCCAGCTCTCCGTTGTGAACCAAAGATCGAGCCTCATGTAAGGTGAGTCCACACATCCGTCCCAAAGCTTGGATGTGGCCGAAATGGGGCTGAGGTATGATTTCCTCATCACGCCGGGATTCCATTTGCACATGAAATTCTTTGATTGTTGGGCATATCTCTTGTCCCCCGAAGCTAAAGACATGTGTAATTGGGTTCCGACATCTAGCCACGGTATGAAGGAATGGAAAACAAAATGGAGAATGGCTCAGCAGGAAAAGTGTATTTATGTCGAAACCCCAGAAATTCACCTTTTCGAGTCATCTAAAGTCGCAATCCAATCTGAAAGTTTTTTTGGCAAAAAATGGCCCCATTTGTGAAGAATTTGCAACTGAAATAAAGAAATCATGAAACTCAACCTTTTTGTAGAAGATAAGGCAGTTAGTGGAAGCCATGTGTCAACGATCTAGAAGTCCTTCGCATTGATGACCGGCATATGGCCGGCAGATAGCCAGCAAGCTGCATTTGTGGCTGGCAAGGGACATTGGTGGTCGGCTGGACACCTCCTATGGCCGGCATGTGGCTGGCAACCTCTATTTGTGGTCGGTAGTCTCTCACTCTAACTTTCTGTCCACCTGTATATTGGGCAGCGCTGGAAGCATGTGTTTTGTTTTGATTTTCGAGTGTTTTAAGTCTTTTCAGCTTTAGCAAGTTTGTTATTTTGTTCTTAAAGTTGTTGTTGCGTTGTTTTTTCTTTGTTAAGTTATATGTTGTTTTGTTTATCGAGTTGTATATCGCTTTTTGTATTTCAGTTGATAGTCGATTCATTACCCCGATTAAGTTTTTGTTTTCATTAAGCGTGTTCTTGGCCAATTCGATTCCATGTCCATTCCATGCAAATATGGTGCTCGTGATGCAAAATACAACACTTTTTTCATAAAAACTAGTTTCTATTCCGATCATGGTTGTTTTTACAAAAGAGGAATACAAGTTTTTAAAGTAATTAAAACCTATCTGAAGCTATACAATATGCTAATGCTACCAACAAAAGAAACTAAGTAAAAATATAAAAAATCAACATCGGTTGCCTCAAGCTCGGGAGGCTCTCTTCATTTTCTTCCTCGAAGGAGAGGACTTTGGGGCACTATCTCCGTCAGCACCACTGTCTGAATTTGAACCAGTACCTGAGCCGGTGTCATCTCCGCTCTCCGCCTCAGAGCTTGCCTCGGCATCACCTCTACTCTTGGAACCCGAGTTGACATCGTCCCCACTTTCAGATGACTCCGAATGCTGACTCACTGCCTCCTCAGAGTCGCTCGTCTCAGCATCATCATCACTCAGAATGGGCTCTGAAGGACCGCTCTCATCTCAGGTGCCACTAGCTCTACCTCGGCCGCGTGCCGGAGCCTATCTCTCTTCTCTCCTTGCTGTAAGAGGGGGTACTGCTGGTGCAGGTGCTGTAACTGCCGCTGGTGCCATCGGTATGGGTGGGATCAGAAAAGACAGTTGTTATATATCAGTTATAGCATGTGTATCAGATGCAAGCATGATGTGCTGAAAGAGTGTACGCAACAATCAGATATAGTATGAGTACTGTAATGACCCGGAATCGTATATCATAATTATCGGTAATTAATTACGTCTTAGTATAATTTAATTGAAGAATATCTGTTAATATCTATTGAAATTACAACTTCGAGACTGAAATTGAAGGCTGTAATGGGTTCGAAAAACGAAATTGAACACGTCTATGTGATACCGGGAATTCTTAGAATCATTTGGGACAGTTAATTGAAGAATTTAAATGCAGTTCGTAAGTCTTGTTTGGCTCAAATGTTTTGATATAATGGTTTATAGTCTAGTATAAGGGACTTGTTTGGCTTAAGAGTTTTTGGCACAAATGTGTTTTTATGATATAAGATAAGGATGTTGACCATTTGGACTCAAAAAGAAAAGAAAATATCTGAGGAAAGAGAGAGGGAGAAGAGAATTTGTGGGAGAGAGAGAGACCAAGAGAAGAAGAGAAGAAAAGGGGGAAATCAAGTGTAAACACCTCCATCTAAGTGAACAAGGTGAGAATCTTTTCTATTTTCTTGAAAGTGTGGTTTGAGCATGCATGACATGAATTCATGATTATTTGGCATGTTTAGGGAAGAACTTCCATGGATATTAGAAATGAAGTTTTATGTACATGTTTATAGATTTTTCGTCTCATCTTAATTCATGGGTTGATCCTCTATATGGATTTGAAATGAAGATGTAATAGTTAAATTATAATGTTGACCAAGTGTATTTGGAACTTGGATTTCATGTAAGGGAAGTGATTTTGTAAAGGGGAAAAGGGGAAATGAAGGTTGGAAGAAGTTCCAGATTTTCGGATTTCTGCATGGTCTGCTCGAGCGGAGATATGCCTGCTCGAGCGGGAAAATCGGTCTCTCAGCAGTTTTAAAACGTGTACAGTCCGCTCGAGCTAACAAAGGGGCGCTCGAGCGGGAAGGCCTTTTTCAGGAAAAATTTGGAGAAGTTGCATACTTGTTTTTAACATGTTAATTGCATCATTTAACATCTTATGAACATGAAATGGCATGAAATACGTAATGTGTTATTATGTTGATATTTACAGGTCAAGATTCGAAGACCGTGCAATTGGTTTCGGAAACCCACAGTGAGTAACATTTCTATAAAGATATGTTATTATGAAATGATGTTTAAAAGTATTGCGTTATGACATGGTTTTGAAATGATAAATGTATTTTGTGAATGAATGACCTAATGGTCCATGGCCAGTTACGAGACCTCATTAGACTGTAGACTGAAAAGGTTATGAAAAGGTTATGAAAAGGGTATGGGAAGGTTATGAAAAGGTTATGAAAAGGTTTTGTGACATAACCTATTATGTATGTTTTTTTACATATTGACTGTTGACTGATTACGATTATAACTGATAGATGTGGATTTATGAAATGAAATGTAGGAATTCGTTCACTAACCCTTTTACTTAAATGTTACTTGCTGAGCTCTAACTCATTGTTTGTATTTATGTATTATAGGTGAGCATTCTGGAAGTCAAGCCTAGGCGGGGTCTTGTCGAGCCGCCGTTTTGAAGCCTAACCAGTTGTTTTGAGTGCCTCCGAGCTGGGGCTAGGCCTGGAAGGCCGCACGAGTTTTGTTTTGTTATGTATATGTGGCATGTGTTGTATATGTTATGTAAAGATAGTGGGTAAATTAACATCATTTTTGGCATGTAATGTATGTTCATATTTATGCACAGCTCTTTGGACTATTAGTTTCTTTATTTCGCTTCCGCGAGCCCCGTTTATTTATGTTATGTATGGGAAGGCCTGTGGTAATCAAGGATTACTGGCCGGTTACGATGCCAAACTTTTAGGGGCGGGTTTGGGTCATGACAAGTACAGTATGAATGCAATGTGTGAATGCAGTGTATCAGATTAGTGCAATTTGGAATAGACCATAGTTGAAATGCTAGTGTATTGGAAAATTGAAAGCATGAAATGTAAACTGAAGAAATTACCTGAATACTGTAGAGACTGAGCAGTGCCTCTCTCCGCTGTACCATGCCAATCAGGGAGGCTATCAGCTCAAGAGCCCTTCTCGTGTACTCTATGGAGGCTTGCAAATGCGTTTGGGTGATCAGTATCTGTAATAAACATATCTGAAATAAATTGTGGAGTGCAAACATAAAGAATGGTCCATACCTGAGTCGGGCCTCAAACCCTGAGAAGCTCATGCCCAGCTGCTGCAAGCTTAATTGGGACCTTGTAAGGGTCCCCAATATGCCGCCAGCATTTCAACATGATCGGAAGCTTTGGCCAATCGGTCATCTGCCTCCCTCGAGAAGCCCCTCTACCATGGCCCTTGGTCACCCTGGTCACCTAGGTTACTTTGGGCGCCTCTCGCGCAGTAGGAGCTCTCGCTTCCTCACCTCTATGAGTGCCTGTCAAAGGTGGAATAAGATGCATCTGATTGAAGGTTGCATAGTCTCCCTTTGTTCAGAAGTAGTTGGCATCTAGGCCCACCATAAAACTGAATGACCTTCTCAATAGATAGGCTATCTACTGACCGCATCAACTCAGGCGGCACCATCAGCACCATCGAGTTAGGCAGGCCTACAGTCTGGCGCATGAATCACTTACTCAGGAATTAAGCCCGACAGACTAGGTCCTCGAGTAGAATGCGGAAGCGGGAAATGGCCCAAGCCCTAGCATACTGGTCCTGAATCCCTGTCGGCATCATAGCCCATGGCTGCCACATGATCTGCAAATAGAAGTTGTACAGATGATTAATTGTTGTCAGTTGTAATGTGAATCAAAATAGTATTAAAGTGAAAATGACTGTGTTTCGGGTCACCTCATGAGCAGCCATGGTGTCGAAGTAGTGGCGAAAGAATGTAAAGGGCTTATGTCCTACCGAGGCGTCAGAATAGCTCCGAGAATAGGGACTGCCAGTGGAAGCTCTTCCATGGGCTTTACGGCTAGAGTCGGAAAATATGCATAAACCCACAGCTGCAAAAAAAATGTAGTCATATGTGATCAGCACAATGTATGAGCAGATACAGAAAGTGCAAAGTAGAAAACATACAGTATGAGTAGATATAGAAAGTGCAAAGTAGAAAACAGATAGCATGAGCAGATACAGAAAGTGCAAAACAAAAAGCACAGGTGTTGAACAGATGTAAAGCAGAAAATGTAAAGCGCAAAGAGAAAACTGAGATGCATACCTCCTAGGCTTGCCAGTAGTCTCCGATCAAGTCCTCTTTTAGACGGGAGGTTGAGCTCATGTATCCGTATAAGGTGGCGAGGCTAGCTCTGCCCCAGTCATAAAAATGAACCCGAGGAAGGGTCACCAGGGCACTCAGCAGATAAAAGCCACCGGTGTTCCACCTGTTCGAAAACAAGGTGGTACCGAAGACAAACATCAGAAAGCCCCTGGCGTACTGCTTTGTCTCCTCTATCATCTCGAGCTCGGTCCCTCTGAACCGCTTGGTAAACCAGGTGTATCTGACCATGTCTGTCCAATATATGGGTGGATGTGCTTCTAGCAGCTCGAACCAGGCCGCCTTCCACTCCTCCATGTCTGTATCGAGAGGGATTGGATCACTCCTTACGTCTAAGTTGGTGATCATGGTGAAGTCATAAGGAGTCATCATCATCTTCCTTGTAGTAGAAAAGTGGAAGGAGTTGGTGGTGTCCCACTACCTCTCCACGAGCGTTCCCAAGAGAGGACAGCTTGCGGTGACTCGCGTCAAGCCAGAGCAGAAAAGGCCAAAGCTAGCCTCGTCTATGATGTCGCGAACCCCCACAGGAAGCTCGTCATACCAGTCTTGGGCGGTAGTAGCTCCGTACCCTCGGAAGGCATGAGACTCGCCTTGTGGTAAAGAATAGATGAATCAGATCAGAAAGTGACGAACAGTCAGATATAAGGCAGTACAAGAATTGCAGTAAAAAGTGATGAAAGTACAATTAGATATAAAGCAGTGATGATAGCATAGTTGAATAAAAGGCGTTGCAAGAAATGCAAGTAAGGAAATGCAGAAATGCATGAAAACAAAGTTCATACCTCGACGGCAATGGCTGAAAGGTGAGAAGCCAACTCCCTCAGTAGGAGGTCCTTTAGTGCACTACGAGCAAACTCAGTGAGCGTCTGATGCCTCCGGCAGGCAAGATATGTGTCTAGGGATGGTATCTCTCTTGATTGAAAGGCCGTACCCTCAGTGGTAACAATTCAGGCTCGGCCTCAGGCTTGAACTCTGCCACAAAGTCAGCTGCTGGCTCTCCTACCTCAGGAATGGGTGGAAATGTAGGGGGAATCTCGGAAGGAGCTTCGTCGTGAGGAATCTCATCCACCATCTAGAGAATGGGTGAAAAGCGGGTGAAGAATGAAGAAAAATGCCGAAAAGAGGGTAAACTTGGAAAAAGTCAACCCTAGGAGAGAAAAAATGGAAGAAAAAGTCAAAGCTAGGAAAAGTGCATAGAACTCGAGAGAAACTCGAGGAGAACAAGCCTAGAAGGGTGAAAATGAAGGAAAAAGCACCGAAATCAAATTTCAATTGGTTCAAAGTGAAGAGAATCAAGAGGGTTTAGCGAATAAAGTTTGCGTGGGGCGTTAGAAAACGCGTAAAAAGTGCAAATCTAGAGAGAATGAGTGTCTAGAGAGAGAGGGAGAAGAATTTCGGCCTAGAGAAGTGAGGAAATGAAGTGTTGTGTTGTATATTTAAAGACTCGAGCCAAAAAGTCAATTTTGCCCCTGAGTTGCCATCATTGGCCGGTATGGGGCCGGCAAGGCCCATCCGTGGCTGGCACATGGCCGGCGGCCTCCTCCTGTGGCCGGTGGCCTCCCTTGGAGTCTTGATGCTATTTTGTGTCCTTGGTTTCCAAGAAGTATAGGAATGGTTCACTATTGGGTTCAGATTGTCTCTACGGAAGCCCAAAACTGTGTTTTCAGTGCGCGATGTTCGTCACTTGTCAACATGAACGAGGTGTATCCTTTAAACTTATTGTAACTCTTTCGAGAGATAAATCGGAAGTTGCTACTGAATTTGTTTTTCTCAAATTATACTTTTGCACCTTGCATAGAATATGCATTTCATTTTGTTACATAGAGCATGCATGTCACTTTGTTACGTAGAATATGTATTTCACATGTATCGTTACTTGAGATATGCATTTCATATATATGCTGTATGCGCGTCTAGCGTCCGTTATGAATCATGCATAGAATATGCTTTCGCTCTTGTTTCACGCATAGAATGTGCTTTTGTTTCTAGCATGGAGCATGCCTTCAATTAACTTTGTATCTCAGTTGTTTGTCTTGCATAGAACATGCATTCTTACTATATCGCACTTGTTAAGTTTCCTTTTTACACAGGAAAACGATATTGTATGTACGGTTCATTCAGAGTTCTAGTCAAAGTCTTTGTGCATCTATCGCACTTGTTCACTTTGTGCATCTATCGTACTTGTTCATTTTTGTGCATCTATCGCACTTGTTCACTTTGTGCATCTATCATCGCACTTGTTCACTTTGTGCATCTATCATCGTACTTGTTCACTTTGTGCATCTATCGCACTTGTTCACTTTGTGCATCTATCACACTTGTTCACTTCGTGCATCTATCGCACACCTCTCCTTGTTGTTTCTCAAGATGTGTGAAACGCGGCCCTGGACGGGTTTTACCTCGAGATGTATGAAGTACGCGCCCGAGTGGTTGTTTCTCAGGACGCGCTAAACGCAGCCCTAGGTGGGTTTTACCTCGGGACGTACCAAGTATGCGCCCGAGTGGTTGTTTCTTAGGATGCGTGAAAATGAGGCCTTGGGCGTGTTTTACGTTGGGATGTACAAAGTATGCGCCCGAGCAGTTATTTCTTATGATGAGTGAAATGCGAGCCCTAACGGTTTTTGTTCTCGTTTTCTCAGGATGCGTGAACCGTAACCCTAAGCGGTGTTTTCTTTCCTCGTCCTGTGTCTTGGCTTGGTTAGAGTGTGTTTTGGATCTTTTTGCTTTTAAGCTGGAAGTTGCTCATTTAAATGTTATTATCTCGGTATCTTTGTTTATCGCATTTGTTATTGCTTATTACATCATCTCGCATGATCATGAGTTTTCAAAATAGTCATTGGCTTCGCGTAGCGTGTGAGTCTAGTTTTCAAAGTTGCATTGTGCATATCATTTGCATTTTGCCCCAGACCTACGTTGGTTTGATTCCTTGCAAAGGGATACTTAGGCAGCCTGCGAGCGTAACCATTTCTTTCTGTCTTGATTGTTTGTCCAAATCTTATGGCCTTGTCAAAATGGGTCACCTTCGGGTTTTGACATTCACTCACATCATTTCATGACTCCGAGTTCTGTCAAAGAGGGGCAATTGTAGACACCTCATTTTTGACGACCCTTACAACTTGGACATCCTTGCATGCATACCCGATGATGAGTTTGTTTGCTTGCCAAGTGCTTGATGTCCTTAGTGGAAGGCCATAACTTTGAGCATTTCAAACCCTACATCCTTGTTGCGTCATATTTGGACCATGCCTTGGTCTTTCCAACCTGCAACCTCTGGTGGCCTGCCGGCCATCACTTTTGGGTTGCCGGCCACTCATGTGGCTTGCCAGCCACCAGTGTATTTTGTAGATATTTTATGCCAGCTGTGCCGGCTGTTTGCACAGATGCATCCATCTTCACCCAAGGTTAGAAAATTTTAGCAAGGTTAGAAAATTTTGAACTCAAAAATGCATCCATCTCTCTCTACAAATTCTCTACACTTTAGCATACATACACTACACTTTTGCCTACACCTCCTTAATCAAATTTGATCACCTTTGGACTGAGGTTCCTTGAAGCCTTGTTGGAGCTCATGAAGTTGGTTTTGGCTTGAATTGTTGCCTAGAATTGATCTTTGCTTCAAGAGGTATAATACTTGCCTTTTTACGTTGTTTTACATACTTGTTTTTCTATCTTTTCCCACTATTTTTGGGCTATAAAAAACTCTATTTTTGTGGGTTGAAATTGGTGGTTTTAGGCCATTTAAGGTTGGGGGGTAGCTCACCCTTCTTTATTTCTTGTTTGTAAGGCCTTTCTACCTTTGTTTCCCACTTTTAACCCATCTTTTTTTAGGGCTTTTAAACACTGAATTTCAGAGTAATTTCAATGGTAAAAATCATGTTTTGAAGTCCAAATTTGGAGGGGTTAGCCTCTCCTCCTTGTGTCTTGTTTGCTAGCCTAGTTAGCTCCATGTGTTAGCTTATTTTTCTAGCCATTTGTAGCTTAATTCTAGTATGTTTTAGACTCTGATTTGGACTATTTTAACTCTGTTTTGGGTTGGTTAAGTCATTTGAGTCTTGTATTGCATGCTTGTAGTATAAGTGTCCTCACAAGCTTGATGTTTTAGGCTTGTAGACACTACTTGTTTGAGTTGATTACATGTTTTTAGTGCTTTTCTCACTTAATTTTAGCAAGCATAATCTTTGCAACCTCTCTCATTTCTTCAGTTTTTGTTTGCTTTGAGGGTTGTTTCAACCTTAGGATTGTTTAAGCTTGAGATTGAGGTCCATGCTTAATGGTTTAATCCTTTTCTGAGGGTTCATTATTAACGGCATGACACCTCTCTCTTGCCTTAAACTATCCCTTGTTTGACACTTCTTTCTCTTTAAGAGGACCTAACTCATCAATGGACTTAATTGGTTAAAGAATGATTGGTAAAGTAAAATGAGTAACCAAAACTTAGGACTAAAAGTGAGCAAGATAATAACTTGTGTGTTCAATCGGACGTTAATTGAACACATGGAGCTTGGACCATTTCATACTTGCTAGTGATGAAATGATCTAAGTCTCCAAGATCAACTTCTTCTCTTGATCTTTTATGAAAGGGATGAGTTTTGTGTTTTATTTTGCATTTATTGACTTTGCACACTTGGTTTAACAAGCCATCATGTAATGAAATTGCATCCATTGATGGTTTGTGAACCAAAGCTTTGATTTTCCCATGAAGAGGAGGGGTAGGTTGTGCGAACAAACCCTTGAAATACCCTGTATATGCTCTGTTTGTCCTCTATTACAGCAAGATGAATGTGTACATCAGTGGTCAGCAGGCCACTTTCCATGGCCGGCAGACCACCATCCATGGCCGGCTGGTGGCCGATAACCTTTACTAGTGGCTGGCCAGCCACTGATGCAAAATTCAGCAAAGTGTTGGTAAGGCAGAGTAGAGTGGGAAGTAGTGCTAGTGTTCAACTATGCAAACAGAGGCGTTCAGAAGCAAAATGGTGGTCTTTTCGGGTGGCATACGCATGCACATCCCTCGTTTCCTGAGGCGGAGTAGTTAATTGCTTAGTTTAATTATTAATTGCAATTGTGTTGTAATTCTTTAATTGGTTAGGTAGTTAACTAGAATAGTTAGTTAATTTATTTATTGTTGTAATAATTAGTTAAATTAGTTTAGCTATTTATTCATTTCGGTTTGTAATAATTAGCTTAATTAGCTTAGCTTAGCTTAGTTAGCTAGTTAGCTTAATTCATTTCGATTCTTCTTCGTGAGAGCATAATGATGTAAAAATGTGTATATTTTCCAACCCCATGTCTCTCTCCTTTTTATTTACTAGCTTATGATGGTTAAATTAGGGACATCATGTTTCAATTAGCATATCACATGCTTACATCTATTCATCTGTATTGCATGCACTGAGGCTCGGTTCATCATTCTAACTGCACTGTCGTTTCAATAATTCTTTGCATACGTGCTTAGATTGCATGTTATTAAATTGTTTCATATGCCATGTTTAGTAGTCGAGTCTATTTAAATTACATATCGCATGTGTTGCATTAGACATCTTGCATAAGTTGGGATCATGCATATTTTTCTAACTTTTTTTGTTCTATCTTGGCTTGGAGTACTACGTAAGTTTTTAGTGTTTTAGCATACTTACATGAGTGAGAGTGACTACCATGACTAGCATGCTTGCCATGAGGCTAAGTGCTTGCTTGCTAACTGTTTGAATGCCTGTGGATGAAGGCTTGTTGCTTGAATTAAAATAATTCAATGAATGTACGTTTAAGCCCACTTTGTCAAGTGGCAAATTCACAAACTTTAAGCCCACTTTGTTAAGTGGCAAAATCAAACAATTTTACAAAACAAACATGACTTGAAATGTTCAAATTCTTGCAAATTTAGTCTATACTTGCTTGTGTGCGCATCACATAGTAAATTCTAGTCTAATAAACTGGAACAAGAGCATATAATGTTGATAAAAATCATATCATGATTAGTAGAGGCCGATCTTTGATCGGGTGAGCGGGGGTGTTCAATTCATGACCTTATTCTCTTGTACCTAAGTTCCCGAGCCGAGACAATCTTAGTGATGACAGACACGTGACCTTTGTCATGAGTCATGGGTTTCCTAAATTTCCCCAAAACAAAATATTTAGGTGGCGACTCTGTATCTGGCAAAGCAGTCCAATTTTGGTCTTTTTGATTGAAAAATCGATTTTTCAAAAGGTTTGCCGGATTTGGACTCTTTGGTGTTTATCAATTTCACATTGCACTTGTGAGATTAGATTCAGAACAACGAGAGTTCGAACTGTAGGGCTTCTTTTGAGTTTCCGAAATGGGGCGCGAAAAAGTCGAACTACACATGCCAACTTTTGTAGTGTGAAGAGTTTGCTTCAGCTCCTATAGAAAAGCAAATTAACAGTAATGCACATATATAAAAGACAATAAAAACTGGTGGAAAATACAATGCAGCTAGGTCATACTATAATATCTTTGTTCTATTGTTCAAATGTCATCTTCTGTTTCAGAAATTTTTTTTTCTGATTCCTCATTGGGACATGGTTTCTATGAAAGCATTCCTCTTTCTTTACGCGCATGAAACTTTTCTCTTCTACTTATAACATTCCAGAAATGAGAGAAAAAAAATCATACTATAAATTGAATTTTAATTAAAAAAATGTTAAAGAAATGCATCAAATATGTGCTTGAACAAAATAGCTCAATTTTTCGTATAAATCTGACGATCAACAAACCTGGATATCATTAGAACCATGCTTCAAGAGGGATTTGTTGCCTAGAGAAACTATCACATCTTTTGAAGTTTTTTTTCTTTTGTTAAAATACATTATACAAAAATAAATAACTAATAAATTTAATAATTAGCCATAATTTTTTATTATTTAAAACATGCTTCTAAATGGTTCTTACACGCATCAATTCTATATCAACTGTTTAATGTTAATGCACAGTGTGAACATTCTTTAGAGCTGATAAACATCTCCTTGAGCACTTCAATATCTTCTTTACAACTAAAGCAAGTGGTACTAATAACAACATACCAACTCGATTTGGCTTGCAACGTGATGCTCAAACTCTTCCACAACCTTACTTAGCACAAACTCCACCAGCTGTTGTAAGAAAAAAAGTGTTATTGCAATTTATGTGGTGTAACGCCCCCAAAATATAACCATAAGTTCAACCCAAATATATATGAATTACTGCACGAATCAGAATGTAAAGTTCTATTTCATAATGTGAACAATACAAAAGAGTTTAGCATAAATAAATGCCCTATAGGCTTACACCTTTCCAAGTCTTTGCTTGGTTACAACAAAAGTTAGGCTATACAAAAAATGAAACAAGGCAAAGAAGCTCTTGCTTCCCAAAAGTCCCTCCAATGCTATTGCCTTGGTGGAGGCATGCTATCATTACTTGAAAATGTTTTTCCCAAATAGCTACAGCCCAGTAGGAATAATCTAACACAATATATGAGATTTAACAAAGGTATAAGTACAATATGCATAAACAATGCCTGTGATTAAACATTCACATTTTATATAGTCATAAGGTACCAAATCCAAATCTTAATCCATTTCTATTCAATTCATTTCAATACATGAACCAATTTCATTATTTCTCAATAACCCAAATGAGACTACAACTCAATGGTTTTACAATTACATCATTAACACACAAAACTTCAATCTGTTATTTTACGGAAATTTTGTCCGCGAGATCGACACCCATGTATAACTTTCGGGACTTTTACCCAGAACACTCTGGCCAACTTAATTATAATGGAGTCCATCCCCTTTCTCCTCCTAAATAGTGGGGTACATCTCATTTCTTCTCCCAAATAATCATACATATGCAATGTATTTAAACATATAATCATATATGGAGTACATCTCTTTCTCCTCCCAAACAATCATACATATATAATGTATTTACAACATGATCATATTCAATGATAACCAACCTTGGATTAGTTTTAATTCAGCTAATCCTCATGCAATTTCTACAATAATCATAGCTATCCTCTACCGATAGCCTAATATAGTTATTTCTAAACAGATAACCAATCTCAAGATATATATATATATATATTATTTAAAATTTCCAAAGATGAGGCGTATCATCTACTCAATTCTACCATGTATGTCAACACTCGTTCAATTTCATATTTATAACACTAATTTCATTTATTTATACAAAATAAATATCATAATCATTTTAGGGCAAACTCCATCTTTTCCCAAATATCAACCAAGTACCAAAATCAACAATTTTGACACCATACAACATCATTTTCAAACCCCACAATCATTTTCTTCTCATTCACCAAAATCCCCTTTTTCTATTTTACACCTAAACCCTAGGTTTGTTCACGTTACCCCAAAATCCCACCATTGTTACATAACGACAAATAATTAAGTTAAAAACTAGATTAAAGTGTAGAAAATCCCTACCTTAAGAAAAGAAGACCAAGCAAAGCAAAGTAGAATCCTCAGCAACGCCGAGACTACGTTCCAATCGGATCAAAATGAAGCTCTTGGAATGCTTTAACTTTTTCTAAAGACACTAGGGTAGAGAACCTAAAGGATCTAGGCCAAAATGTAGAGAGGGAGAGTGTTTTAGAGAGAGAGAGAGAGAATCAAGATCTAAGTTTTTGGAAAGTTTTAGAGAGAGAAAAGAATGAAAAAGTGATATAAAATGTCACTTTCACGATCTGATATACGCACAGTTCGCTCGAGCGGAAGAGTTGATGCTCGAGTTTTAGACATAAAAAGTTGTTCCGCTCGAGCGCAATTAAGGCCGCTCAAGCGCTAAGACACAACGAACGCTCACCGCTCGAGCACAAGAATTCGCCGCTTAAGCGTAGAAAACACACATCTAGAAATTTTGCAAACAACAAAGCAACGCTCGAGCGCAGGAAAGACCACTTGAGCTCCCACCCGCTCGAGTGTAGAAATCACTCTCCCAATAGTTTTGCAGACTTGCAAAGTACTGAGAGTTTGTAAAGCCCGCTCGAGAGCAATAATGGCCGCTCGAACGGAGAAGCAAAAATTTGGGCAACAAAGGTTTGGAAAAACAAGCAACCAACCAGTTCCAATCACACAACCCCAACTCGATAACCAAAAAATAGAGCGGACACAAGGGAAACAAGATATGAATCACCATTCAAAACTATAAAAACCCGAGTTCGAAATACAACAAGTGACGGGTCAAAACCGGAATCGCTATATGTGGATTGGACACTCAGCATTTCATGATGGAGCACCATGATATAGATTGTAGAAGACTATAGATAGTTCCCCCACCTCCCCAAGCCTGATTACATGATTGATTTTCTCATTAAATAATCTAATTAAGGCACTGAGGACATTAACAACTTACTATTGGCACTTCTTCAGGCTTCTTATCTAACAGAATTGCTTGAACAAGCAAACTCAAAGAAGAACTATACTGAAAATAAGCACATATAAAAATAAGTCAATTCATTTCGCTCAAACATAACAAAATAATCATGGATATATATCACTATCATCAATTCCTAACCTTATTATTAGAATTGAGGTCAGCAATTATAGCATTCAAAGATTTTTCGCCCATTGACAAGTTCCTTGTCAAGGAACCTGTGAATGGTTCTGAATTCTTTCGCATAAAATGCTTTCCAGATGTCACAGTTTTTAAATTTCCCCAAATTTCCATACTCTATTTGCACCTGTTTGTTTCCAGTCATTGTAGGATTTTAGTGCTAGAACACAAATCACAACTTTTGCAAATTTCCCTCCTTGAAAAAATTAATAGAGGATATATTAATGACGAGTTTCTAAGTTGTGAGATTGTTTCTTAAAACAACTATTCATGCAAGATCCTAATCGCATCGCTCCAGTAGATAAGACACCTACTTGTTCTAGATCAGATGCCTCTAAAGTAGGAAGCCCTAACTCTTGCACAGCTACAAGAAAAATTCTTACATTTTCAAAATATTGATATGCAGACAAAGCTACTCCATCAGTTATTAGAGCTGAATCCCAAGGACTCCACCACCTAAATCATTTACGCAAATATAAATATAAAAGAAATTATAAAATAGGACAATTACAAAAATGCTAATTGAAAAAAATTTGAAAGAGAATTAAAGATCACATTTGGCACAGCTCCAGGTTGAACTTTATTGAGAACATTGCAGAGAATCAGACCGCTTCTTAAACCAAGCCTGAACTCTTCCTCAGAAGGTTTAACTTGAAAATCTTTTGCTCCAACAACTCCAATTAACCACCCAGCTGCTTCATACCGTCTCGTTGCTAGAGGTCATAGATGGGAACAATTAGTACTCTTAAAAGAAGGAATGAAAAATAGAAATTTTATGTAACCAAATTGAAAAGGAAAAAGACTGAAATTTGTTAATATTCAATGATCAACTACAACATCAAATTACAAAAAATAAACAAATTCCAAGAATCCGCAAATATCACAAACCAGACAGATATTAAAAATGAGACAAGCTGTGCCATCAGAAATTAGAATGACACTTGGACACTACTAAGATAATAAGAGAAAAAGGAAAAGGCACACACAGAGAGAGAGAGAGAGAGAGAGAGAGATCTTGACTTCCTAGTTTCAGGCTGTTTTGGATTTCAGAAGATGGAAATGCCATCTCAACTAAGCCAAATACCCTGCTCAAGCTTTGTAGCCTTGTGAATTTGTTTCTTGAGTTGATCCAAAAACAAAAACAAAAATAAAAACGAAAAGACAAAGAAAAAATGAGTTGCAAGAGCATCTCCAATCCTTACTTTCTCGTTCTCAATCAAAACTTGATGAAAATTTGGTTAAAAGCTTGATATGATGGAACTCAAAACCTTACTAATTTTCTCATGATATCATTTTGAAAAATTCCAAACATATCCTAAAAGATGTTTTAACCATTTTTTTTATGAAAAAAAAAAATCATCTCCAATCCAATACTTTCAAATTTCATCAAATTTTAGTAAAAATATAATTGTTGGAAATTTGATGAAGGATTTTGATCAACCTTCCCTTAATTTGATACGAGTTTGATGAAATGATTAAAACTCACTTTTAGCTCTTTATTCATAAAAAATCAATGAAATAATTGGCGAAAGATTGGAGATGTTCTAAAGTCCTAAAGAATTAACAAGTCCTAAAAGTAAATTAGTAATTTCAAATGGCTTCCTTTACCATATAGCCAAACAAAACATTACAGAAATTCTAGTCCCACCAAAATGTAATCAATAAACAAGATTTCAATGTAAGTATATGTACAATTGTAACAGTTTCTCTATTCATAAAAAAATTCATTGAACCGCTCGAAGAAGAAAAAAGAGTTATCGGCTTCCTCTGCTCTGCGAGAATCCAAATCAAGTTCTCTGGATCGAATACCGTGCTGCTGAAGAACATCCTCCACCACAGACACTACAGAGAACGACAAGGCACCATCCGCAGCCATTCCAAAACCTCACCAAAAAAATAAAAAATAAAAAAATGTTTTTCCTAAAGCAAAAGCTCAAACCTCCATAATCAAAGCTCCAATTCTCACAAAAGACAAAAATTGTAACAACATTTCTCAATCTCTAGACCAATCAAAGATTTTCAGAGAAAAATAATACTAACAAAAACAAAATGATTATTTAGGATCTTCACAGTCTTGAAGAGCAGTGAAGGAGAGTGATAAATATTTATTTGTAGAATCAATAGTAAATGTTAAAAATTTATTAAAAATATACATGTACAAATATTATTTGATAGGAAATAATCTCTTTTATTTTTAGTAATTCGATAATAAATGTCACTATTAAGAGCTTTTAAAGGATCACTTTAACTTCTTACCAAAATTAAACAAAAAGATAACTTTGATCCTTTCAATCATTTGAATTAATTTAAATAGTGTGATTTGATTTAGAATTTTTAAGGTACTAAATAAGTCACTTTTTTTTATTGACTTTCTAAAAAAATTATGTTTAATTTTTGACTTTTGGGCTTTTGAAGTAGATCCCAAACACCTACTAAATGTTTTATATAGGTGTGGAACCAACATTCATGTAAGATTTTGATAAAATATATAGGGTCTCTAATATTACTCAATAGTAAATGTTAGAAATTTATTAAAAATATACATGTACAAATATTATTTGATATCAAATAATCTCTTGTATTTTTATTAATTCGATAATAAATGTCACTATTAAGAGTGTTTAAAGGATCACTTTAACTTCTTACCAAAATTAAACAAAAAGATAACTTTGATCTAGAAGACTCGATTCATTTAAACCTATGGGGATATATTTTTTGAGTACCAACATGTGGCAAGGTGACGCCGACGTGTCAGCCGAGGTGCCACGTGTCTTGGTCATAACGCCGAGGTTATCTCGAAGAGGCCGAGGTTATCTCCGAAGGTATCGGAATCTGAGATAAGCAGATAAGGGACAAGAGTCCTGGAAATAAGGAAGGACTTCAGGATGGATAAGGATAACACTTTTACGGAGTCTATCCTTATCTCTTGAAGAGTCCAAAGTAAGCACTAAACAGGAATCCATTGAAGCTAGACTTTTAGTGGGACTAGGACTGAGTTAACTATAAAAGAAAGGCACCCCCGATGGGTCTAAGGTACGCAATTTGTATTCTGAACAGTGAGTTTAGCACTATTGATTATCTTTGAGAGATATACTGACTTGATCGTCAGAGTGCCCCGGGTGGACGAACCACCGCTGGAATCTTCTCTTCACAGGTGTTAGCCAGTGTCATCTATTCTCGCCATTCTCTCTAGACATCGAGTTGGCAATGTGGTCGGAAAATCACTCACACAAAACCCATTTAGGATTAACAATGTCTTTTGGTAACCCAATTACAACTCATTTACATAAAATGACAGCCAGAACTCATTTATTATGGGTAGATCATGGATTCGGGTTTAAATTGCCACTTTTACTTGAGCAACACTTGTCTTGTTCATTCAGGATGAAAAGCCTTATGTTTGCCTGAGATCTTACCTCTGTTTTGTTTTGAATTAATCCAAGCTTGAAAAATTATTTGCTAATTAAGGTAGGTTTTAATGTGATTAATGATTTTTAATAATGTTAGGATAATTATATATATATACACATATATATTTATTTTAGGGGAAATGGTATTTAGTGGAGAAATAATTGTATTTCCATGATGATACAAATGTCTTGTATGCATGGTATAAGTCAATTCCTATACTTGATGCAAGTATTTCCTATTTATCATAATTGCACCGAAAGATATTCTTACTTGTAGTGCAATTATTTTGTGATTGTTCCATTTATTTATAATTCGCCCTCTCCCTTTTTAATTGTGTTTATGATTTTATATTGTTAACAATGATAGTCTTTAATGTCTTAAAAATATTTATGATTTTTGAGGACAAAAATATTTATGATAGTGTTGATTGAAACTTCAAAAAATGCCTTTGTCAATGGAAGTGATCAAATAATTTGTTGAAACCTCTGTCATCTTCTCTTCTATTAGGAGGGAAATGTAATCAATTGTATGAGCAATTAATTTTTTTTTGGAAAACGTTTGAGATTATTAAAATAGGAATCATAAATTTACAAGGATTTGGATTGATTGGTTTAAAAATTAACAACTTTACATCATTAGATATGAATTTAAGGGTCTCTAGCCTTTCTCCCTTTTTTATTTTTTTATTTTTTTTATTCAGTTATATTTTGTCCAATGTTTTTAATTATCCACTCTGACCTCTTTTTTCGGGTCCGACTGCCTCTGGTCCAGATCTGGGACAGTCCGGTCCAATTCGGCCTCTAGGGTCCATTTTTGGGCTCTTTTTCGATAATCAAAATTGTTCACATTTTAAAATTTGTTGAGCATATTATTCTTGTAGAAAATCACATTGATTGGATAAAAAATACTATATATTCGGATCACTTTTGCCTGGAAAAAAATGGACTGTTAGAAAATTAGCGGTTCATAAAAAAGTTATCCAAATACATAGCATCCGTTATCTGATCGATGTGATTTTTTACAGAGATAATGTACTCAACAAATTTTACAATGTGAACGGTTTAAATTATCAAAAAATGGCCCAAAAATAGGCCAATGGGCCGGATTGGACCCTTCAATCCAGATGGTGAACTAGAGGCAAGCCCTAGCCCTTTTGTTTTATAGTTATAGAGAAACAATTCCTTAAATTAAAAACAAAAAACTTAGAAGGAAGCCTGCATAATTTGTATCTAATTAATAACTAATACTATTATATTATTATTTTTTTTTTCCTTTTTTTGATAGAGAGGTGCTCGCCTCTTTTTAATCCCATCTAAGTCCATTCTTAAGTAGTAAAGGATAGTGAACCCCACAACTATGGGTTTTACTTTCTCCCACAGCCAATGGACTTGATGGTGCATTGCACTAAAGAAAAGTCATTCTCAAACAGTTTAATTTCCTATTTTTTAGCACCATAATTATTATTGATGAGTCCCATATATATACTACATATATATATATATATTATATTTCAAAATATTGTTACTGAGGGGCTTATTGGTAAAACTAATGTTAAAAATTAGCTTTCCATAATATCAAGAATAAAATTTCACATAAAAATGATAAATCAAAATGTTAAATTTGACAATTAGATGTTAATTTACCATTTATAACTGGTGCGGACTATTTCATTGCCATTCAAATATTGTATGAGTGGGTTTTAGGAGACATCTCCAATCTAAAAATAAATAAATAAATAATATGATAAATTACACTTTGTCTTTTTTATATTTGATTACTCTCTCACTTTGATGCTTAAAATTTATTTTTTCTCATTTTGACCCTTCATGTTTTAAGTTTTTCTCATCTCTGAAGTTAATTTTTGTTAAAAATTAGACAGAAATGACACATTAACAATCACGTGGCATAAAAATATTTTATTATATATAGCTCATATCTCTAACATAAATTTAAAATCCAATATAACAATGTATTTTTTAGAGTTAATTACCTAAAAGTGTTATTTACAAATGTTATGGTAGCTCAGGTCATATTTAAGATTTTTTGAACCAATAAGTCCTATTTAGTAAAACTAAGAATATTATCCGTTTTTTTCAATTTTTAAAACTAAGAACATTATCAATTTTGCATAGTAATGTTCCAGATAATTATTTTACTAATTGATGAAAAAAAGAAAACATGAGATTAAATGTTTTTTCCTTTATACTTATTGATTTGATTCAACTAGTTTTAAAATTGAGAACATTATCAATTGGGAAAACTAGAAATTAATATAAATTTTAAAAAATAATTACAGAAAAGTGATTAATTTTATTAATAGTTATAATTATAATTTTTTTCATAAATGTGAAATAATTTTTTAAGAATATCACATAGTGGTAATTTCCCTTTTTACCAATCAATGGCTGAAATGTCATATGCAGAACTATTATAAATAATTAGAAGTATCTAAAATAATAATTAATATATCAATTAAGATATTAAATATACATGTGAAATTCATCACTTAACGTGGAATTAATAGCGGACTAGGTAAGAGTTGAAGGGTGCCTCAACCCCAAAAATTTTAAAAATATATATATATATTTTTCAATTTCAATTATTAGTGTACCAAACTAACTCAAATTTTTTTTAGACACGTATCTTGGTCCCCTCTAAACAGAATTTTTGGTTCCACCCATGTGTGAAACCCATTTGACATTATGTCTAGTAAATAATGTTTATTGATGTATTGATTAGTATTTTTAATATTATTAAAAAAATAATTTTAACTACTTTTGTTATTATTTTCATTTTTATCCAGTCGTAATGTAACTATTAAGTCAATAAACTTATCCGCTAATATATCGCTTATACTTGTGAAGTTTAGTGTCATGAAATTGAGAGTGTTACTAGCATGATTGTTAATGGTACTTCGCTTCAACACCTTTATGTGGTCTTAATTGTTGTTGAATTGAATATGTATTTTGTGACGTGTTAAATATATATATTTTTTGGCCCTTTTTATAATATTTATATAGTATTTCATGGTAACTAAGGTTTATTTTGATAATTAAAAAAAAAAATAGCTTATTAACTTATCAAATTATTTAGGTTATATCATTTCTTTATTTTTTTTGTACGTTCTTTCAAAAAATACTAAAAAAATTTAAAAATTGACATTTTTCCTACTTAAAATAGGCCTAAAAAACACAACACAACTATGATATAATAAACTAAATAATGAATCATTTAGTACATTTTTTTTTCTACAAATGTTACTGCCACTTTTTTGATCAGCCAATATATCTCCATTCTGTGGCCTATGATGATAAGGTGAGGACACTGTGCTACATGGGCTACTAGACACTTTCTGCTGTTACATAGGCTCGACTTGCCCTTCTTTCCTTGCCTAGGCTGCTTTAAGACTAGCAATCTGAAATTAGTATTCAAAATATTTAGTGAAATGAAAGAACTAAAGAAGAGTCAAATTTTCTTATGCAATCAAAGACAATGTAAGGACTTGCTCTTTGAGGTCTTTAACATATAGCGTTTCCGGTTTTGACCCGACACTTGTGGTAGTTCAGACTTGGGTTTATAGTTTCTAAATGTTGTTCATTGTCTTTTGCTCCTTATTCCTACTTAAATTTGGTTATTTGGATGTGTTAAGTGTGTTTGAAATAAGCTAGTTGCTTGGTTTTCAAACATTGTGTTGCCCAGAATTTTGATTCTCCGTTCGAGCGGCTCATTTTGTGCTCAAGCGGGGTTTGCAAAACTCTCAATACTTTGCACGTCTGCAAAAGTACTGGAGGGGCGTTTTTCATGCTCGTGCGGCATTTCTTACGGTCGAGCGGGTGGGCGCTCGAGCAGTTTGTCTATTATCTGCAAAAGTACTGGATGTGTGTATTCTGTGCTCAAGCAAACAACTTTTTGTGTCTGACACTCGAGCGTCAAACCTTGCGCTCGAGCGGGTTGTGCCTATATTAGATCACAAAAATGACTTTTTACATCACTTTTTCAGATCTTTTCTTCCAAAAACACGGAAATGAGACTCTCTCTTTCTCTTTCTACATTTTCTTCTAGATCCGTTGATCTCTTCGTCCTAGTGCCTTTGGAAAAAGGGTAGAGCATCTTGGGAGCTTCACTTTGACCCGATTGAAATTTGGTTTTGGTGTAGTTGGAATTTTGTGCTTGCTCCATTGGTCTTCTAAACTTGAGGTAGGGACTCTCTCCACCTTAATATGGGTTTTAACTTGGTTATAGGTCGATTTGTGAAAATGGTGGGATTTGGGGATGTTTTAAGTGAACCTAGGGTTTGGGTTCAAGTTTGAAAAGAGGGTTTTCTATGTGAGTGTTATATAAATGATTATGGGATTTGGATATAAGGTTATCATGTGTCAAATAGTTGAATTTGGCCTTTAAGTTGATATTCGGAAAAATGAGGAGTTTTGCCTTAAAATGTCTTGGATATTATTTTGTACAAATAATAAAATTGGTATGGGGAATGTGAAATTGGGAGGATGTATACATGAATGGTGTTGTTGGATTTGTTTAATTACTCACCTATGAAAATTTGATGAATTATCTGTTATAAAGATTGTATATCTATTTGGAGATAACTGTTTTGGGCTATCGGTGGAGGATAGTCATGATTGTTGTAGACATTGTATGTGGATTAGGTGAATTGAAACTAATTCCTTAACCATTATTATTGAATATGATTATGAATGATATACATTGTCTATGTATGATATTTGAGAAGAGAAAATGGGATGTATTCCATGTTTTGAGGAGAAAAAAGGGAATGGACTCCATTGAACTAAGTTGGCCTATGTGTCCAGGGTGAAAGTCCCGAAAACCATTTGTATACAAGTGTGTCGATTTCCGCGGACGAAATTTTCGTAAAATGGCAAATAGAAGTGAACGTATTGTGTGATGATTTTAATTTGTTAGAAACCTGTAAGGTGTATCCTTTGTTGAGTAGATTAAATGTAGTGGATATATATGTATATATCAGACTAAAATGAATGGAATGAAATGTGAATTTGGCATACTATGGTTTTGGAGAAAGTTATAAAGATTATGTTATAGGACAATGAAAATGTGCATCAAACTTATATCTCATTAATTCTTATATACTGTGTTAGATTGTTTCTACTGAGCTTTGGCTCACTCTACTGTGGGAAACCATTTTCAGGTACAGGTGATATGTTTCCTCCAAGGACATAGCTTGGGAGGACCTAGGAGCTGGATTCTCTATTTTGTTGTTTGTACTTAGTGTTTATTCAAGCCAAGGGCTTTATATGTATAGAGTTTATGACACTCTTTTGTTGTAACCAAGCAATGTCTTGGAAAGGTGTAAGCCCGTTGGGCATTTATTTTTGTTCATTATTAACTAGTAGTACATGCTATAGATTAAGGATGAACATTAATGAATGTATACTGCATGTGTTCTATTTTGTAATACAAACTCTGATAAAAGAAAGCATATTATTTCTATTAACATTTTGTTTTATGGATTGAATTTATTGGAGTAATTTGGGGGCGTTACATAACATCTGCATTATTTTTGTTTACACAGGTAGTACCAAGTTCAACAGTGGCAACACATTGGGCAAATTTGAGTGTACTTATTGTTTCTCCATCAGCATCGAGCTCGGGGCTTATGTGAACAAACATTAGTGTCTTGGCCTGGCCCCCTAAAATGAAAATACAACCACAAAACATAAATAAAAGACAATGAAACAAGAGTGAAGGTTCTGGTAAATGCATTTGTCTAGGCTTACCAAGTGAGTCTTGGAGCAATTGTGTGAGTTTGCTGTTCCTATAAGGAACGTGTGAATTCTTCTGAGCAAGGGAAGAGATCACATCACACAAAGTAGAAAGAGATTTGTTTATATGTTGCGCCTCTTTTAGCCTGTCTCCTATAAATTCAGATTTGTCTACCCTCTCACTTCCTGCTAGATCAACTAAATGCATACAGCTACGAAGACTAGTTCCAGATGTCAAGTCCCTTCCTTGGACATGAACAGTCAACCAACTGCAAATTGATTAGTAGTAAAAGTCAGCAATACCAAAAGAGATATGCTTAGAGACATGCATAAGAGGAATAAATCCACACACACATATGAGAGCAACTACTACGGTCATTGAGGGTTGTTGCACCCACCACACAATTCTTTTGTCCTAAGTTCATCAAATCAATAACATCAGATGTTGATGTCACTCGAACAAGGCTTGCATCTGGTACATTGAGTCCAGTTTGAGAACTGTTGCGGATTTTTAATGTGTTAATAGATTAAGGAAATCCTGTGAGGTGCAGACAATGGTGTGGAGAGACTAAAACAAAATCCGAGTCTTAAATGCTAGTTAGCTTTTTTTAATATCAATAGTTTATTTTAAAGGATATCTTTCGGCAAGATTCATATGTTTGAATGACAATCTGAAAATGCATGGAACAAAACCAACATTAAAGGATATCTTTTGTTAAGACCATCAGTAATGAGTAGATCTCTAACTTGCTCATTATATATCTCAATCACCTGAACAAAAACATCATAGCTAACGGTGTTCTTTCTTTGTTACGCGGAAGAACCAAATCACCCAATGTCCTGTAATTTACACCTTGATTTTGCTCTGTAAGATCCGTGGGTCCACTCTGTGTATTGAAAAAAGAAACCATCAATTATTTTTTTGGCTACACAAATATCTGATGATATAGATGTTTCAGAAATAATTGTTAGCATATCTTACCATTTTGTAAGTTTTTCCTGATCTAATTTGGCCATATGCAAATATTCTTAGATTGTACCCATCAAGAACAGATCGAATCAGTAGTTGGGTATCTAAAAAAACCTCTGCTAAAATACAAGGCAAAGGGATAGAGTTAAAGAAATTCTAAAAAGTAAGGATCCACAAAAGCGCAAAGTTAGAACCTCACAAACCTTGGGTTGCAGATGGCCTAAAAACTTTGTTGAAGTTGAAGGACCTATGCCCTTTCTTGTACTTTGATGGTGTAGTAATAGTAATTGTTCCCTCTTCTGTATGTTCCAGAGTACTTAAATATTTTGATTGCCCACCCAAGAAGGGTCTAACTCGACAATAAGCCCTAATACTTCCTAAGTAAGTAAAAACAAAGATGTATTCAATCTATTTGATGACTTGGATAGAATTTAAAAACGAGTGTGATTGCTAGACTTTTAGGAAACTAGTAAAGTTACCCTTAAGGTCCCGCCCTTGATTATATAGTTTGCGGTTTTCCTCAAGAACTTTGTGATATCCATATCCGAGTAAAAGGTAAGTGAATGAATGTGCAGCCCTATGAAGGCCAGAAATTAAAATGAGATAAAAAAAATCCTCTGAACGTTGAAGAAACCCAACTCCACCCTGCATAAAATAAACAAATAAATAGTTAATAATCTATTAAAACCAGCAATGATCACAAGAATCAATCTAAATTCCTACAAACATTGTGGATGTCCTCGTGAAACTTCATTTGCATGAACTGCATACCAACTTTTGTAGTGTGAAGAGTTTGCTGCAGCTCCTACAAAAAAGCAAATTAACATTAATGCACATATATAAAAGACAATAAAAAAAAAACAGATGGAAAATACCATGCAACTAGGTCATACTATAATATCTCTGTTCTATTGTTCAAATATCATCTTCTGTTTTAGAAATTGTTTTTCTGATTCCTCATTAGGGACATGGTTTCTATGAAAGCATTCCTGTTTCTTTACTTGCATGAAACTTTTCTCTTCTACCTACAACATTCCAGAAACAAGAGAAAAAAATATACTATAAATTTAATTTTAATTAAAAAAATGTTAAAGAAATGCATCAAATATGTGCCCGACCAAAATAGCTAAATTTTTTGCATAAATCTGACAATCAACAAAATCTAACAATCAACAAACCTGGAAATCACCAGAACCATGCTTCAAGAGGTATTTGTTGCCCAGAGAAACTATCACATCTATTGAAGTTTTTTTCTTCTGTTAAAACACATTATACAAAAATAAATAACTAATAAATTTAATAATTTGCCAGAATTTTTATTTATTTAAAACATGCTTCTAAATGGTTCTTACACACATCAATTCTATATCAGTTGTTTAATGTCAATCCACAGTGTGAACATTCTTTAGAGCTGATAAACATCTCCCTAAGCACTTTAATATCGTCTTTAAAACCAAAACAAGTGGTACTAATAACAACATACCAACTCAGTTTGTGTCATGACCCGAATCCGCCCCTATGGGTTGAGGTCATAACCGGCCAGTAATAAAGAGATTCTCTACGACCTCAAAGCAAATAAAACATATTTCAACAGAGTTAAGGGGCCAAGACGGAAACAAACTTAAAAACTTTATTCATAGAACTGTGCTTACATGGTGCAACAAAATCATTCCAAAGGTATTTCATAATAACTCACACATGCCTATAGAGTTAATCTATATCCAGGAACTTTCATTTATGTAGCCATCCAAACAAAACTTATATACAAAGATGATCCAACATTTTCGCCAACATTAGCAAAATATAACAAAAGAACAAAAGGGCAAAAACAAGTCTCGTGCGTGAGACGTTTGGGCTGATTCTCCAAAACTTCGACTGTTTCTCACATACTTCACTGAGGCTGGGTTTGGACATCTCTTGGCTCACTTACAGACACATAAATGAGAGTGAGCGATAGCCTAGTGAATAATATCAAATAAAGAAGATACATGAATGAAATTTGAAATAGATACATCAGGTGACCTTGGGCCCAATTCATGTTTCTATCTAGTGTATCAAACGACTGCAACCTAGACATATTAAACGGCCTTTGGCCCACTTTGATTTTTAACAAACGGCCTCGGGCCCAATTCATTTGTATCAAACGGCCTTTGACACAATCATTCATATCAAATGGCCTTTGTCCCAATTATTCATGTCCAACGGCCTTTGGCCCAATCATTCATGTCGAACGGCCTTTGGCCTATCAAAATATTCAAACGTATCAAACTGCCTCAGGCCCAATTCATACTCTTATCACATATCAAACGGCCTTGGGCCCAAATCATATTCTTGACAGAGTCTTATACAAAAATTAGGCATATAGAATACTCATTCGTAATTCAAATCAACGAATCCATGGAGCTTATACAAAAAATAAGGTATATAGATTACTCATTCGTAATTCAAATCAACAAATCCATGGAGCTTATACAGAAGTAGCATTTGGAAAATAACATACTTGAAAATATCTTTACTAAGATATTACTCACAGTGATCCGTTGGATGATTTGTGTAGATGTCCTCGAACGTCGCGGGAGGGAATCCCATTTTGTTCATTTGGGCTCACTACAGTTCAGGACTCAATGTCACGGTCCTGTATCTAATCTTGTAGAGTGCAATGTAAGACCGATGAATCATCAAAGAGTCCAAATCTGGCAAATCGTTTTGAAAACAAATTTTTAGAAAGAAGTGCCAAACATGGACTGCTTTGCCAGATATAGAGTCGCCACCTAAATATTTTATTTTGGGAGAATTTAGGAAACCCTGACTCGTGCCTAAGGCCACATGTCCGTCATCACCAAAGTTGCCTCGGCTCAGGAACTTGGGTACTGCAGACACCCCATTTTGACCAGCCCTAAGACTTGGGCACTTTATTTTGACCACCCTCACCAGAAAAATCAAATTGAAATTTTAATCCGAAACCTCTCCCATTTTGGCCAAATTAAAATATTTTTATTATTTTATAAATTTGTAGTATTGTATAATTTTATATAATTTTGTCTGTTTATACATAATTGTAGATGTTTGGAATAAATAATACATTTTTGATATTTGATAAAAAGAAAAGGATAAAAAAAAATAGAAAAGAAAAGATTAAAAAAGAAAAAGAAAAAAAGGGGGCGGTCATTATGATTATGGTTTGTTTTGGGTGGGATAATGAAAAAAAAAAAAAATGGTGTATCGTGAGTGGGGCTTTGGAGAATATCATTCCGATGATTAAGGGAGTGATGGAGGCAATTTTCAAAAAGAGAAAGGAGCAGGTGAAGAAGATAGAAAAAAGAGGAGCAGGTGAGAGCGGGTGAGGGAGAGAAAAACAAGAGACATGCATGTGCTCTCTTTGTCGAGGATGAGGTCCTCTCTTGAATTGAAAGAGGATATCAATAAAAAAAGAATCAAGATAAGAAGGCACTGATCAGAGAGACACAGGGATTTTTCGGTGGAGAGCATTTTTTTAGAGTGAGTGGGGGAATAAACAAATGAGGGGGAGAGATTCTTTATCTGAGCTAAAACATACACACGGGTTTAGAGAGAGTCATTTGAGAGGAGAGACCCAACACCACTCAAGGAGGGAGAGGCAGCATCTACACACACATCCCACTCTCTCTCTCTCTCTCGACTTGAGGAGAGGGGAAGAGAAGACACAGACACACCTCTCTTTCTCTCTCTCGCTCCCTCTCTCTCTAAAATGAACACATACCTACGAGAGAGACAGCACACATGGAGATAGGCATCCAATGTCTCTCCCTCACCTCTCTCTCTCTCTCTCGCTCCCTCTCTCTCTAAAATGAACACATACCTACGAGAGAGACAGCACACATGGAGATAGGCATCCAATGTCTCTCCCTCTTGAATGAAAAAAGACACACATATGGAGGGAAGAAAAGAGAGACACGGTTAGAAAGAGAGGGCAGACCACCTACACACAACCCACCTCTCTCACAGACCCAGCATCCATACACACACCATCTCTGTCTCTCTCTCTCTAAGAAAAATGTAAGGACACACACCCATTTTGGAGGGGAGGTGATAGACACCCAGGATCACCATCAAGACAGACCCACGGATCACCCACATGCACGAGGATGATACACACACACGGGCTCTCTCTCTCTCGGCTTAGAGAGAGAAAGGTGAGAGAAAGGAGAGACTACAAAGAGAGGAGAAGAACACACACATGGAGATGGATCATTCACACCTCTCTCACTCATGGGGGATTAAGAGATAACACATGCATACACATCAAGCACATCACTGCCATACACCCAGCAGCTCACTCACGGCATGCACACGCACATGCACACGCAGCTCACACCTCTCACACCACACATGCACACACGGCAACCCAGCAAAACACACAACACAAGCCTTCATATTTCTCTCCTCTCTCTTAAGAGTTTTTGCATTGTCTTGCTTTGACAACATGGCCATGAGCAAGATGACACCAGGTTCCATGCAGCAACTGATCAAAGGTGACCGGAACATGCTCATGACGTCCGATGACAATGTTATGATGAAGCAAATTCAGGGTACCCATAACCCAGATGGCCGCGAAATCGACGTCAAACCTATTCTCCATATCGTTGAGGACATCCTCAGCTGCACCACCATGCAAGTCGAAACCAGCATTGTCCCGAGCATGGGAGTCCAAGGACACATGGAGACTTTGGAAGAGAAAGGCCAGCAAGCTGGGGTCATTAACATGCTTGAGGCACTGTCCTTCATAATTGATCAACTTTCCAGCGAGATAGCATACAAGTGTCTGGGTGGCATGGACGGCCATCAAGTAACAATCTCTCTGTTCACCGTGCTATCAAACTATTCTTGGGATGCCAAGCTGGTGCTAGCACTAGCAGCTTTCGCTTTGAACTACGGAGAATTCTGGCTCCTAGCTCAAATCTACACATCAAACTAACTCGCAAAATCAATGGCGCTCCTGAAGCAATTACTGGTCATCATGGAACACTCTAGCCCACTGAAATCCCGCAGATTCGACTGGATTTCATGCATGTACACGGCGGAGGAGAAGTGTCCAGTGGAGGAGGTGGCACTGGTGGTGCCGAAAACCGACGATCCAGCAACGCATGATTTCTGGGTTTCAAAGACAGTGTTGATTTGGAGTGCATTGGAGGTCAGGGTGAAGCGTTGGTGCCGCGGCCTGGACTGCCATGTGTGATGGTTGCTAGAGTTTCATGTTGTTACAACATGTTGATGTGTATGGGTAAGAAAAATGAAAACAAATGTTTAGAGAGAGAGAAAAGGTGGTAGTGGAGAAGTAGTTAATGTAATTAATGTAGAAATAGAATATTTGGATTATGGGTGGACATATTATTTGAGTGGATATATCCCCACGTAAAGTTCTTGATCAATTTGAAATGTTAAGTGATTTTGGTGGGGTCTACATTGAAGATGCATTTATATGGGCTGGATTGGATTGAAGACACATGGATGTTTGTTAGTTGCTGAATGGCTCGGGGTTTAAAACTTTTATTTTTATTTTGAGTGTTTGTGAGGTTTTATTTTATTTTATTTTTCTCTCATCTCTCCCTCATTCGGATCTGTAATAATTCAAGTATTGTAATAATTCCCCCACCCCGCTTCTTTCTATCCCATTCTTTTATCGCTTTCCCTAACTGTGTGTATGTATATATCTGACATGCCATGCATATCCATGCTTTACATTTATGTCTCATGCATTAAGATTCGGTTACATTTACATGTGTGGATTTAATCAATTCTTTTGTGATTCTGTGTGCTATCGTATGTTTTGAGATGATTCACATGCCATATTCTAGAAGCCGAATCTTTAGTGCATCTCATGAGTGAATTGCATTAGGATTCTGTATATAAGATCATGCATATTTTACTAACCTTGTTTTGTAGCTGTTCGAGGGACGTCGGTCAATCTGTGAGTTTTTATGCTTTAGCATCCCATTTGTGTGTATTTTTCTTATTATGTGTTAGCATTCTACCATGAGGCTACTTGCTTACCTGATAAACTGTTTGAATGCCTGTGGATGAAGGCTTGTTGTTTGAATTGGAATAATTCAATAAATGTACATTTTAAGCCCATTTTGTAGTGGCAAATTCACAAACTTTAAGCCCGCTTTGTCAAGTGGCAAATTCAAACCCTTTTCAAAAAACAAACATGAAATTGAATTGTTTCAATTTGAACAAACTAGTCTATACTTGTATGCTTCACATAGTAAATTTTAGGATTTACTAAATAATCAGAACATGAACATATAAAGAAAATAAAAGTCATATCATGGTTTAGTAGAGGCCGATCTTTTGATCAGGTGAGTGGGGGTGCTCATTATTGACCTTCTCCTCTCATACCTAAGGTTCCGAGCCAAGCATCCTTGGTTACGACGAATAGTGGCCTTGGTACTGAGTCATGGGTTTCCTAATTTCCCAAAATATTAGGTGGCAACTCTGAGATCTGATGACGCAGTCCATTTTTGACAAAATTGCAATAAAATGAATTTTTAATAAAAGTTGCCAAATCTGGACTCTCATCTACGTTTCACATTGCACTCGTGAGACTCGAGATCAAAGAGATCTCAGGAGTCCGAACTGCTTAACGCGCGCGGGGACCCCTCAGACATGTTACAGGTACGATTAGGGAAGGTCAGCTATGAGCACCCCCGCTCGCTCGATCAAAGATCGGCCACTACTACACATGATATCGAGTTTTGAAAACATTATGTGCTTTTATTCCAGTTATTAGCCTAGGTTTACTACATGATGCGCGTAGCATATAAGTATAGACTAGATCGCTTGAGTTGGAACAAAACATTTCATGTTTGTTTTTTAAAGCGGTTTGCTACTCGCAAGTAGGCCAAAATGCGGATTTTGCCACCTGCAAGTGGGCTTAAGAAAACATGATTTTCCCATTCTCAAGTGGGCTTAAAACTCTCAATCGGTGAATTGTTCCAATTCAAATAACCCAACCTTCATCCACAGGCATTTAGGCAGTTATATCACATAAACACATAGCCTCATGGTAAGCATGCTATCATGGCAGTCACTCACACGCATGCGGTGTGCTAAAGCATAAAAGCTTACCTAGTACTCCGAGCCAAAACAAAAGCTAGTTAGTAATCAAATGCATGATCCTAGCTCATGTTAAGATGGCTAATGCAACTGTAGACGTCCCCGAACGTCCCGGGAGGGAAATCCCGTTTTGTTCATTTGGGACTCACTACAGTTCAGGACTCAATGTCACGGTCCTGTATCTAATCTCGCAGAGTGCAATGAAAGACCGATGAATCATCAAAGAGTCCAAATCCGAAAAATCATTTTTGAAAACAGATTTTTTGAAAGAAGTGCCAAACATGGACTGCTTTGCCAAATACAGAGTCGCCACCTAAATATTTTTTAATGGGGGAATTTAGGAAACCCTGACTCGGTGCCAAAGGCCACGTGTCCGTTATCACCAAAGTTGCCTCGGCTTGGGAACTTGGGTACGATTGGGGAAGGTCAGCTATGAGCACCCCCTCTCGCTCGATCCGAAGATCGGCCTCTGCTTACCATGATATCGAGTTTTGAAAACATTATGCGTTCTTATTTCGGTTATTAGCCTAGAATTACTATGTGATGCGCACAACATACAAATATAGACTAGATTACCTGAATTGGAACAAAACATCTCATGTTTGTTTTGAAAATAGTTTGCTACTCGCAAGTAGGCTAAAATATGGGTTTGCCACCCTCAGGTGGGCTTAGAAAACAAGATGATTTGCCACTATCAAGTGGGCTAAAAACTCGCAGTCGATGAATTGTTCCAATCCAGATAATCCAACCTTCACCCACAGGCATTCAGGCAGGTATATCACATAAGCACATAGTCTCATGATAAGCATGCTATCATGGCAGTCACTCATGCGCATGCAAGGATGCTAAAGCATAAATACTTACCGAGTACTCCAAACCAAAACAGAAGCTATGTTAGAAACATGCATGATCCTAACTATACAGAAGTGCCTAATGCAACACATGCAAAAATGCAACTACAATAGGCTCGGCTATTCTAAACATGGCATATGAAATCCAACCGATAACATGTATTCAATTTGGAATTGAAATACAATGCAGTTAGTATGATGAGCCGAGCCCGGTGCATGTAACACAAATTAATGATGCAAACATGCTATCATAAGTATGCTAATTGAAATATGCTTTAAATCTAACCATTATAAGCAGTTAAATAAAAGGGAGAAAGAAAATGGGGTTGGAAGACATGTACACACGCAGGCACACTTATTACAATTGCGCCCTCGCTCGGAGGGTCCGAATAAATAATACAAGCCGCCTAATTAACTAACTAACGAGCTAATTAATTATTACAAAACCGAATTAATAACTAGCTACAACTAATTATTACACAACTACTAACTAACAAGTAAGTAGTAAATAAATGCTATTCCAGCTCTGTTTGAAGAAGAGGAAGCTGCCTTTCGGTTGCTCTTTAGAGGCTCTGTTTGCAGGGTGTCTTCTAGTGCTTGTTGCTGGAACTTACCAAAACACTGCTGGGGGATTCACCAGTGGCTTGCTGGCCATGGAGGGAGATCTGCCGGCCAACAATAGGGCACTGCTGGCCAAAGATGAGAGCCTGCCGGCCATCAGTGGTGCACTGCCGGCCATTGGTGTGCTGTGACACCAAGCTACAACAAAGCACAAAATAGAGAAAATGGAGGGTCTCCCAAGGGCATGTATGCACTATGCCACCCCAAATCACCTCAAAACATCAAGGGAGAGGCATAGTTAGATCCACGACCATCAATCACGCATCCTGATGCATGATGGCCAAAGATCCGACTTGTGCAAATCAATATGAACATGAATGCATAAATAAAGCAAGTAAAGCCTAGAACTCTATCATGAATCATCAAGAGCTTTGGTGACCGAGGATTGAGACGCGTTCCATCACTTGAAGTATGAAACGCCCCTCGTTCCTCGTGCTCGGATTAATACTTAATCCAAACAATGCAACACATAAGCATGGCAAACATGCAATATGAACTACATGGCATACTCGGTGCTAGCTTGAACATGCAATCATGCAATGTGACTTAAGCATGCAAAATGAAGGGTAATGAACATGCAACAACATGTAATGTAATTAGTATGCGACAACATGCAAATATGAGGCAAGCATACAACAATATGCAAGACAAGCATGCAACAACATGCTAGGTATGGACTTAGACCAATATGGACAGCTCTCAACTAAGCCCAAATTAGTAGCCATAGCGATGAATTAAGCCACAAAACACACTTAAGCATGCAAAATGCGAAAGGTTCATCAAAGAGGCTTAAAATGACAACTCTCAAAAGTGCCTAAGAAGTGACAAATGTGCAAGTGTAACAACACTATATGTACTAAAATGAGATGATAAACAATGCCAAATCATTTAAACAACACAAGTAAAGCATGCGAAGGTCCTAAGTCATGAAAGCTAGCAAAGAGCAATACAAAGGAGGCATGCAATACATGCCATGAACGCATGAACTAAGCATGGGCAGAGCTTAATTAAGCCTAAACAAGGACTTAAACATGCTGGAATGAAGGCTCGAACACCTAGGCATGCAAGCATACAAGCTAAGCCTTAAACTAGACAATAATGCGCGACATTCAAAGACACTTGAAGCATGAATTAAGTGGGAATGTGGCAATGGTACATGCTCTGAAATGAAGTATTAAGTGATGCCAAATCATCTAAATAGCTCAAGAATAGCATGCATGAATCACTGGAACACAAAGCTTGCAAGGCCAATTGCACTACAGCTATACAAAGCATGAAGGATATGGCGAGGGCAACCCAAAAGAGTCCTAGAACACTTCAAAATAAGCATAAAATCAAGTTTGAACAAAGCCAAAATATGCTAGTATGATGAGTCAAAACATCATGCACAAAAGGCTAGTAAACAAGATTTGTTCTACACCTATATGGAGCATGCAAAGGATGATCAAACCAACTATAGATAAGGTCATAACATGCCAAATGATGACCAAATACATGCTGAAATGTAAACCAAACAAGCTAAAATGACATGGCATGACATGGAGCATATGAAGCTAGTTTAGGGGATTCACACTACAAGTGCGTCAAGCAAACATGAAGTAACAAAACCAACCCAAAAAATATTTATGGCATGGTAAAACATCACCAAAAATGGGCTGAAATGGACTCAACAAAGACTATGCACACATGCTACTTTGATGAGCTATGGATGGAGTTACATTACACATGCAAGATGCAAGCAAGACATGACCAAACCAGCCTTAGATAGGGCCAAGGTAGGTCCTAGAAGTCACAAAAAAAGCGGCCTAGACCAACCTAAAAAATGCATAAAGGGATGGTCCTTTGGAAGGCCAAAAATGCAAGTAAAGAGGAATACAAAGAGAAAAGACTACCCCCTCTGATTTAGGACCTCAAAACCACACCTCTACCACGAAAAATCCACTAGATTTCAGTGGTAGGAAGGCCAAACCAAGGCTAGCTCAAAGGCCTTCAAATATGGCTTAAAACAAAGCCAAACAAAGCATGCAAGGGGGCTACACACCCCAAACAGCAAAATGACCTTAACCAAACTTAAAAAGCACTTAAAAACAAGAATTGTTTCAGTTATAAGCAAAGCCTAAAACAATATGTAAAGAGGGCTAAAGCAAGGTGCAAGAAAATGCAAAAATGGGGAAAATGCTCACCCTTGAAGACCCTCTTCGAAATCAGCAATTTCAGGGGGTGGAAGCTTGCTTTCAGACCTCAAAAAGACCTCCCAAGAAGCTTGATTCAATAGTGGTGGTGTGCTTCTATGTGTTGTAGTGCAAAAGTGCAAGGAAATCCAACCTTAAGGCACAAAACATAAGCAATATAGAGAGAAAGGGAGTTTTTGCTCTTCAAAAACTCAGAACCTGGTCTAAGGAAGAAGCCTCTTCCTTATATAGAAGAATGAAATGCCAAAGCTTCATCAAGAAGCTTTGCAAGGCCTTCAACCCTCCATACACATGTATGGAGGGGAGCAAACAAAAATTCAGCTGGCTCAAAAGATTTGGAGAAAAACCAGCTGAGATAGGGTGGTGCCGGCCATCACTAATGGCCGGCAGTGGCACACTGATGGTCGGCAGGGCTTCACCAGTGGCCGACAGGGTCAGGGCCATAGTCGGCAGTGCACCAGGAGGGCCACTCTGAAAGGACCTAGTCAAGGTCCAAAAATGGGACAGAAAGGATACAAGGTCCGGGAAACTCGAACTGGTGACGTTCCGCCGCGACAGTCGAGTGCTGGGCGAGCAATCGAACTAGTTGTTGGGTGTACCTACAAGCACAACCAAGTCTTGAGGACGGTCAAAAATGGGGTGTCTATAGCAACACATGCAAAAATGCCACTAAGGTAGGCTCGGCTATTCTAAGATGGCATGTGAAATTCTACAGATAACATGTATTCAACTTGGAATTGAAATACAATGCAATTAGTATGATGCGCCGAGCTCGGTGCATGCAAGACATATGAATGAATGCAAACATGCGAGCATAAGTATGCTAATTGAAACATGCCCTAATCTAACCATCATAAGAAGGTAAGTAAAAGGGAGAAAGACGTGGGGTTGGAAGACATTCACACACTTACGCACACTTATTACATAATTGCCCTCGCTCGGAGGGTCCGAATAAATAATACAAACCAAATGAATAATTAACTACTCTAGCTAATTAAATATTACAAAACTTCTAATTAATTAACACATTAATTACAAAAGGAAGGTGGCCGCAGCCTTACCTCGGAATGATGGGATGATGCATGCTCGATTCGCCCCGCCTGAAAACCCGTTGCCATGCCACTGTTGCCTCTGTTTGCACTGTTTTGCACCTCTGAGGGGTGTGAAAATTTTTGAGGCACCTCTGAACTACTCCTTAATCATTTTGGGATGCCACCGGCCAATACAAAGCACCACCAACCATGGAAATGGGATCATCGACCATAAATTGGGCCACCGGCTGGACTTATATGGCTGATCGGCACTGAATGTAGTCGGTCGGCCAAATCTTCCTGCAGAATCCTATTTTGACAACAGCAGAGGGCAAACAGTGCATGGCATAGAATTTTCAAAGTAATGTGTGCATAGCCACTCTCCCTATCATGCTATGGACTCAAAGGAGCATGGCTCTCGGTCTTCGAGCCATCAATCACGCATTTCGATGCACGATGGCCAAAGGTACCAAGTTTGCAAATCAGTGTAAATGAATGCGACCAAACAAATGAATGCTTCACACCCTATCATGTTGTGATCAAGGGCGTCGGCGACCGAGGATTGAGACATGTTTCGTCACTTTAAGTACGAACACATCTCAGTCCTCATGTTTGGTTTGACACCCCAAACCAAACATAATGCAATGCATGTATGCAATATGGCTCAAGTATACAAAATAGCTCAAGTATGCAATATGAGGCTAAGTTGGCAAAGCATGCCAAATGCAATGCAACCTAAATATGCAAATGTGCAATGTACCAAACATGCAAGATGCAATGCAATGCAAACTAAGTTAATGTCACATGAGCGTGCCAAATATGCAACAAGGACATGTAATGCAACTAGCTAAACAACATGCAAACATGCAATCATGATATAATGCAAGCATGCAACCAAAATAAAGCAACATGTCAAACATGCAACTATATACAAAGATGGACTTATACCGAAATGGGAAGACCTCAGCCCATCCCAAAATAGTGGCCAAAACAAACAAACCAAGGTGCCAAAAGTGAAGGCATACATGCACACATGTAGGTCCATATGCTAGGCCACAATGCACAATTCTCAAACGTGAGCAAGATGTGATAATCATAAGGAAATGACAATGCATTAAGCTCTGAAATCATGCCAAGAGGAGTGCCAAACCAAAGGCACAAGTGAAGTGAAGCATGCAAAGGAGCCTAACACTTGGGACTAACAAAAGGTTCAAACCATGACCACATCAAACGAAATCCAAAGGGTCAAGAGGACTTGGGACAGTCCTAGGGGGGACCAAAACAGGGCTGGAACATGCATGAGATAGGACCAAAAATATGCTAGAAAATGATCACAAAACAAAGAACATTTGAGGCCACAAAGAGAGCATTGCTCTACACCTACCACAACCAAACATGGCATGGATTATTCAATGCAAAATAGAGTTTTAACATGCAAAGAGGAGCCCCAAAACCCACTGATATGGCAGCTAAAGGACTCAAACCAAGAGGCATACACAACGACTCATTTTAAGGTACAAAAGGACACCTCTTCAAAGCATGGAAAGGATGGTGAATGTAAGCATACAAGCATGGATTATGGGCTAAAATAGCATGGGAAATAATTCCAAATCACTGAAACAAATCAACTAAAGCATGCTTATGACTCACACACTCAAGGCTAACAAGCCGAAATGCAAAGAGGCTATACAAAGCATGGCAAACATGGCTAAGACAACCAAAGTCAGACCTTAAGCATGGAAAAACATGACTAAAAATTTCACAAAGCTAAGCCAAAACATGCAAGCATGGTGGTCCAAATGCAAGATGCATGTTATGACAATAAAAGAGATTATAAAGCAAGTGTATGATGCATGCAATGGACTATCAATCCGACCAAAAACAAAGGTATAATATGACTAAATAACACCAAAAAGACTCTGAAATGGAGCCAAGTAAAGTCAAGCAAACATGCTACCTTTATGAGCTAAAAACACAAGCAAATGAAACACAAAGGGAGAGGGGTGTCCCTCCCCTATGCAAGACCTCAAAACCCCTTCACCACCATTAAAACTCCTCTGGATTTCAGTGGTGAGAAGGCCAATACACGAAAGTTCCCAAAGCTCAACAAAGAAAGCACAAAAGAGGCCAAACAAGGCCTAAGAAGGGGAGGTCAACCCCAAACACAAAAATGACCTTAATGAAACATCTTAAACATGAAAAATCAGAACTTTTATTAGTTATACACAAAGCTCAAAACAGCATGCAAAGTAGGTTAAAAGCTAGTGCAAGAATGGGGAATATAAAGTAATAGTACTCACCCTTGAAGAACACTTCAAGAACCAAAACTCCAGCCCCTTTTTCTGATCAAAACCAACTCAAAAGCTCCAAAACCAACCTCTTAACACCTCAATAACCAAGGTATGGTGTAACACTAGGTGTCTTAGTGCAAAACTAGGAACAAAACTGACTTTTGGACACTCTAACACTCACAAATGTAGAGAGAGAGGGAGATATAGAGAGAGAGTGGTGTATATGCCATATATATCTCTGGTTTTCTCTGATTTGTTCAACCTCTTCAAAGGAGAAGAGAAGCCTCCTTTTATAGAGCAAGACAAAGGCCTAAGCTTCTTAGAGAAGCTAAACAAAAAGGGTCAAGGGGGTCAAGCTTCTTGAGGAAGCTAAGACTAAGGGTTCAAGCTTCTTGAGGAAGCTAAGACAAAGGTCCAATCTTCCTCAAGAAGCTAGAGCAAAGGGTGCAAGCTTCTTGAGGAATCTTAGAACAAAAGGGTGCAAAGGGTACAAGTCCTCCATACACGTGTATGGAGGACAGATCTATGTGCTCCAGTTGGCACAGCTAGCATGCACAATGCCTAAAAAGGCAAAAAGGAAGTCTCGGCCAGAAAATATGGCCGATTGACCAAATTAAAGGCCGGCCGACCATCAAAGGTGCCGACTAGCCATCACAAATGGCATATGGCAAAAGAACATGGCCGGTGACATCATGTCTTGGCCGGTGGGATCTGGGGATGGTTGACAAGCCATTCTCTGCCTTCAGAAGCTAAAACTAACAAGTTTTTGGTCCAAAACCAAGCACAGAACAGCCCAATTAAGAGATCCTGAGGCAAGGCGCACGGACGAGACCTCTGGGAACTCAAAACGAACATGAACATGGATGATCATCGGGTGTTCAAACGATGACGCATGAGTCTTGAGGACAGTCAAAAATGGGGTGTCTACAATTTGCCCTTGTGCTTGACCCTACACAATTCATAAACATAATGGGTCACAAGCGATTCAATCCGTTCTTAATTCATATATTCTTCCTAGGCCTCTTTCTTATCTTCTACATCCATTTATAATGTTCAATGTATGCCTAAGAGTGCTTAGAAATGAAAGAGAACGGAAAATAAAACACAAAACCCCACTTTTTCATAATTTCTGAAACAGGGCTCCCCGTTCGAGCGGACCCCTTTGGTCTGCAAAAGTACTGATTGCCTCATTTTTGCGCTTGAGCGTGACTTCGGACGCTCGAGCGGAGAGTCAAAACATGTGACTGGGCGCTCGAGCATGACTATCCCTACTTGAGCGGACATCAATGCCTACAAAAGTTCTGGGAGCTAGAATTTCATGCTCAAGCGGCTATTTCCCCGCTTGAGCGAGCCCGACGAATTCTGTAATTTCCAGAATTGTTCTTGAAGCTCAAACTTGTATTCAAATTGATGTAACTTGCATGTTATGATCCATAACTCACTTTTACATCTTCTAGCATGATACAAACACTATATTTACAACATTATGAAACTTAATTCCCATGAATCAATCACAAGCATACTCAAATTATATCAAACTTATTCCCAACACATTAAATTCATGCAACAAAAACTCATAACTCTATGAATTGTGCTTGCATGTGGAATATAACTTCCATTCTTAACTCAAATGATGCAAATGATGATCAAGGCATGAATCTTCACCAAAATTCAACATGGATCATACGTTTCATGCTCAAATACACAAATTTATAGAGATCTTTTACATACATGCCTATGATGACTTCAAATTCACCAAGTTCAACTGAAATCATGCCCTTGATTACAAATTATCTTTGAGTTTACATAATTACAACCCAAACTCATGAATTCATGCCCAATTACTTACCTATGAGCTCCAATCTTCACAAATGTAGTTAAATCTTGAGTGTAGCTTCCAAATTCACAAACTTTGAGCCAAAATACACAATTCTTCCTCTTTCTCTCTCTATAACTGGCCCTCTCTCTCTCTCTAAAGTGTGATTTTCAGATTTGAGCTCAAAAAGAATGAGATTAAGTGTAATAGGGCCCCTTATATATGTTTGCCTAATCAAATTTGATTAAGGCTAAGTAATTGAGCTTAATTTAATCGTTCTTAATGTAGTTATTTTGATCTGAATAAATTTTGAATTAAATTTCACCATAGGCTCTAAAAATTATGCCAATCATAATGGCGTGGTCAATTTCAGTTTCTGTGGTCGAGAAGGCCTTCAATTTTCAGTTTACAACAGTAAGTTTAACAGATTGTCCTATGGTGAACAGATAGAAATTCAAAATCACATATAATCATATAAATGGCACTGAAAATCATATTAAACACATAATCACAATCGTAATTAAGATCAATTAGCATAATACGAAACTGAGTTATCACAATATTCCCTCATTTAGGAAGGTTGGTCCTCCAAACTTATTTTACTTTCGTCGGGGAACAAATGTGGATAGCGTAGTCGCATTTTATCCTCTTTTTCTCATCTGGCATCCGTCCCATAGTGTTCTTTCCATTGCACTTTCACCATCAGGATGGACTTGCTTCCCAATTGTTTCACTTGACAGTCAATGATTCGTTTCGGCCATTTTGCGTATTCCATATTTTTATCAAGAGCTATCCAGTGATAATCAATCACATGAAATGGATCTCGAAGATAACCCCTCAACATTGATACACGGAATACATTGTGCATTTGTTCGAATCTCAATGGCAAAGCGACTCGATAGGCAACTGGACCAAGTTTTTCCAAAATTTGAAATGGCCCAATATACCGGGGCGACAATTTTCCCTTCTTACCAAATCTTACTTGGCCCTTCATCGGAGTCACTCAAATAAACACATGATCACCAACCTCATACTCAAGAGGTCTTTTTCGAACATCCGCAAAATTCTTTTGTCGACTCTGAGCTCTCTTGAGCCTTTGTTGAATAGTTTTGATCTTTTCAGAAGTATCCTGCACAATTTTAGGCCCATGTAAAGCCTTATCCTCGACTTTTGTCCAACAAATTGGTGATCTATACCTTCTACCATACAAAGCCTCATATGGTGCCATACCGATGCTGGAGTGGAAACTATTATTGTATGCAAACTCTGCTAGTGGCAAATAATCTTCCCAACTCCCTTGAAAACCCAAGGCACACATTCTTAGCATATCTTCTAAGGTCTGTATTATCCGTTCTGATTGCCCATTTGTCTGTGGGTGGAATGCGGTACTAAACCTCAATTTTGTCGCCATAGCTCTTTGCAAACTCTTCCACAATCTAGATACAAATTTCGGATCTCTATCCGAGACAATAGATACTGGAACTCCATGTAAATGAACAATCTTGTCCACATATATAGTAGCCAATCTATAAGCATCAAATGTAGTCCTAACACATAGAAAATGTGTAGACTTAGTCAGTTTATCAACTACAACCCAAATAGAGTCCATACCTCGAGGAGTTCGAGGTAGACCAACAACAAAGTCCATAGTCACATGCTCCCACTTTCATTCAGGAATAGGGAGAAGCTGAAGTAGACTGCCCGATTTCTGATGTTCAGCTTTAACTTGCTGACATTAAAGGCACTTGGATACATACTCTGCAATTTCTTTCTTTATTTTGGGCCACCAATAGCTTTGTTTCAAATCCCGATACATTTTGTTATTAACCGGACGCATAGCAAACACTGATTTGTGAGGTTCACCTAGAATTCTCTTCTTTAGTTCCGGAATATCTAGGACACACATTCGGTTTCGAAATCTCAACACTTCACTTTCAATGCCGAACTCTACTTTCGGACTTGTTTCAAATTCATCAATCACTTTCTTGAGGAACTCATCCTCTTTTTGCCTTTGCTTAATTTCAATAATTATTGCGGGTTCAATTGAAATGGTGGCGATCAACCTAGTTTGTTCGTGTAGTACGACTTCAATCTCGGTTCTCTCGAAATCAAGTAAAATTTCTTTCTGTTCAGTAAGCAAGCAAGCTAAATTCCCTATCGATTTTTTGCTCAAGGCATAAGCAACTGTATTGGCTTTCCCGGGGTGATACTGAATCTGAAGATCGTAATCCTTATCAATTCAAGCCATCTTCCCTGTCGCATATTTAGCTATTTCTGTGTGAAAAAGTACTTCAGACTTTTGTGATCCGTGTAGACTTCGTACTTTGCCCCATACAAGTAATGCCGCTAGATATTCAAAGCAAATACAACTAGGGCCAATTCTAAATCATGTGTTGGGTAGTTTTTCTCATGTGGCCTCAACTACTGAGAGGCATAGGCAATCACCCTTCCATTCTACATTAATACACAACCCAAATCTTTATAAGATGCATCACTAAAAATCACAGAGTTTTCCATACCTAATGGTAATGTCAAAACTAGCGTAGTGGTCAGTCTCGTTTTCAATTCATGAAAGGCAGATTCTCTTTCGTCATTCCATTCAAATGGTTGCCCTTTGCGTGTTAGTTGGGTAAGAGGCACAACTATTTTCAAAATGTCTTTCACAAACCTTCTGTAGTACCCAGCTAAGCCCATGAAACTGCAAACTTCTGTTACGTTTGTCAGCATAGGCCAATTCACAATTGCCTCTATCTTCTGTGGGTCCACTGAAATCCCATCTCTGTTGATGACATGTCCTAAGAAAATAACTTCATCCAACCAAAATTCACATTTCTTTAGTTTGGCAAATAATTTCTTTTCTCTAAGTGTTTGCAAGACAATTCTCAAGTGGTGTTCGTGTTCAAGTCTACTCTTTGAATATATCAAGATATCATCAACAAAAACCACAACAAAATCATCAAGGTAAGTCTTAAAGATTCGGTTCATTAGGTCCATAAACGCTGCAGGACCTTTAGTCACCCCAAATGGCATAACAAGAAATTCATAATGGCCATACCTTGTCCGAAACGCGGTTTTCTCAACATCCTTTCCTTTTACCTTCACCTGGTGATATCTAGATCTCAAATCAATTTTGAAAAACACTTGTGATCCCTGCAACTGGTCAAACAAATCATCAATACGAGGCAAGGGATATTTATTCTTTATTGTCACCTTGTTTAGTTCTTGATAGTCAATACACAGGCGTAGAGTTCCGTATTTCTTCTTCACAAATAACACCGGTGCACCCCATAGTGAAGTACTAGGTCGAATAAACCCTTTGTCAAGTAGGTCTTGCAATTGTTTTTTCAATTCTTTCATTTCAGCAGTAGCCATTCTGTAGGGAGTTTTAGAAATAGGCTGAGTGCCTAGCACAATGTCAATAATAAACTCTATCTCCCTATCCATTAATTCCCCTGGTAATTCATTTGGAAACACATCTAGAAATTCTCCAACAGTAGGGATACTGTTGAATTCAACATTCACAGATTGTTCAGATAACACACAACACAAATAACCCTGGCACCCTTTCTTGATCAATTTACATACTTTCATTGCAGCTATCAAATAAGGTGAAGGCACTACCCCGTTACTCACAAACACGATTTCTTCATGTTCCTATGGTTTAAATACAACCCGTTTTGTTACGCAATCCATGGTGGCACAATATTTAGTCAACCAATCCATGCCCAGAATTATATCAAAATGTCTGAAGTCCAAGGGTAGTAAATCTACATATAGAATAGCATTCCCAATACGCATGTCACAAAATCGATATATAGATGTACACAACATAGATTCCTCAGATGGAGCAGATACACATAGCAAATGTGACAATGATTCTAGAGGTCTACTCAGTCTAGATGCAAATGCACAAGTTACGAAAGAGTGTGTCGATCCGGAGTCAATTAATACATAAGCATCCTGATTGCATATAGAGATAGTACCTGAGACAATGGCTTTGGCGTTCCGTGTATCGCCCGAAACAAGTGCAAAAACTCTCCCTTGCCTTACGATATCTCCGGTGGTAGTAGGCCTCGTAGTATTTCTCGATTTTGGGATCGATGCTGTCAAAGTAGCAGCTAACCTTCCACTGTTCTAATTACAATCTCTAGCCATGTGATCGGTTTTACCACATTTAAAGCAAACTCCTAACACACGGTAACAAACTCCGCGATGCCTTTTACTACAAATATTGCACAATGGAGATGTGTCTCGGGAAGGATTCGAAGTACTTGATGGGCTTGTATTCTACTTCTTCAAAAATTTCTTCTTCGAAAAGAAGCCCTATCTTTTACTACCTTTCCAGTCAGTTATTGATTTGGCCTGTCTGGCTATGTTAACTTCTGATATTATGGCCCGGTCTAGCACCCCAATATAGATTTCTAGCTTGAGAACATTCACCTTCTCTAAGATGTCATCTCGAAGCCCACCTTCAAAATGCCTCGCTTTCTTGTAGTCGGTATCGACCACATGTGGTGCAAATCTGGCCAATTCAGTAAATTTGGCCTCGTACTCAGCTACTGTCATACAGTTTTGTTTAAGTTCCATGAATTCCGACACCTTCTTGTCACGGACACATTTTGGAAAGTATTTGTCGTAGAAAATCTCCAAAAATCGTGCCCAACCAATATCCTTATTGTTTTCACGCGTCAACATCTACCACCTTCTTGCCTCATCTTCAAGTGTAAAAGTGGCTAGAAGTACCTTCTGTGTTTCAAGACAAGGAAATACTTCAAACAGCTTCTCTATGTCAAGGACCCATGCTTCAGCCTTTAACGGATCCAATCCCCCATGAAATTGTGGCGGTTTCATTTTCTTAAACTCTTTGGTGAGAGCTATTATTCGGTTATCATTCTGATGGTCTTGGACAGGTGGTACTGGAGGAGGAGGCAAAGGATGTGGTTGCTGCCATTGTTGTTGCCACTATTGTTGTTGCCTTAATGTTTTTGTCATTTCCTAAATCAATCTTTCCATCCTATCCATTATGGCTGTAGAAGACTTCTCTATCTCATCACCTCTTGTTCTCACCATCTGATTAGACTTGCATTATTCCTTATACAAAAGGTTCACAAGTATGCATATACTAAAGAACACGAATATTCAAATAATTCGCAATGCAAGTAAATCACAAACATATAGCACATAAGCATTCATTTCGAAACAGTCCAGCATGTTCTTAATGCTTTCAGATTCATACTTATCACATGAATGCATCCTAGATCTCTTTTAGATGCTAAGTGCTCATTTGGACAAGTGTGTGAGTTATTAACTCGTGCTCTGATACCACTCTGTCATGACTTGAACCCGTCCCTATAGGTTAAGGTCATAACCGGCCAGTAATCAAGAGATTCTCTACGGCCTCAAACCAAATAAAACATATTTCAACAGAGTTAAGGGGCCAAGACGGAAACAAACTTAAAAACTTTGTCTATAGAGCTATGCTTACATGGTATAACAAAATCATTCCAAAGGTATTTCATAATAACTCACACATACCTATAGAGTTAATCTATATCCGGGAACTTTCATTTATGCAGTCATCCAAACAAAACTTATATACAAAGGTGATCCAATGTTTTCGCCAACATTAGCAAAATATAACAAAAGAACAAAAGGGCAAAAACAAGTCTCATGCGTGAGACGTTTGGGCTGATTCTCCAAAACTTCGACTGTTTCTCACATACTACACTGAGGCTGGGTTTGGACATCTCTTGGCTTACCTACAAACACATAAATGAGAGTGAGCGATAACCCAATAAATAATATCAAATAATGAAGATACATGAACAAAATTTGAAACAGATACATCAGGCGGCCTTGGGCCCAATTCATGTTTCTATCTAGTGTATCAAACGACTACAACCTAGATGTATCAAACGGCCTCTGGCCCACTTTGATTTTTAACAAATGGCCTTGGGCCCAATTTATTCGTATCAAACAGCCTTTGGTCCAATCATTCATATCGAACAGCCCTTGGCCGAATCATTCATGTCCAACGGCCTTTGGCCCAATCATTCATGTCCAATAGCCTTTGGCCCATCAAAATATTCAAACGTATCAAACAGCCTCAGGCCTAATTCATACTCTTATCACATATCAAATGACCTTGGGCCCAAATCATATTCTTGACAGAGCCTTGTACAAAAATTAGGCATATAGAATACTCATTCGTAATTCAAATCAACGAATCCATGGAGCTTATACAGAAAATTAGGCATATAGATTACTCATTCGTAATTCAAATCAACAAATCCAAGGAGTTTATACAGAAGTAGCATTTGAAAAATAACATACTTGAAAATATCTTTACTAAGATATTACTCACATTGATCCGCTGGATGATTTGCCCTTGTGCTTGACCCTACACAATTCATAAACATAATGGGTCACAAGCGATTCAATTCGTTCTTAATTCATATATTCTTCGTAGGCCTCTTTCTTATCTTCTACATCCATTTATAATGTTCAATGTATGAACGAAAAATGAAACACAAAACCCCCTATTTTCAAAATTTCTGAAATAGGGCTCCCCGCTCAAGCGGACCCCTTTGGTCTGCAAAGGTACTGGTTGCCTCATTTTTGCGCTCGAGCGTGACTATCCCCGCTCGAGCGAACATCAATGCCTACAAAAGTTCTGGGAGCTAGAATTTCACGCTTGAGCAGCTATTTCCCCGCTCAAGCAGACCCGACGATTTCTGGAATTTCTAGAATTGTTCTTGAAGCTCAAACTTGTATTCAAATTGATGCAACTTGCATGTTATGATCCATAACTCACTTTTACATCTTCTAGCATGATACAAACACTACATTTACAACATTATGAAACTTAATTCCCATGAATCAATCACAAGCATACTCAAATTATATCAAACTTATTCCTAACACATTAAATTCATGCAACCAAAACTCATAGCTCTATGAATTGTGCTTGCATGTGGAATATAACTTCCATTCTCAACTCAAATGATGCAAATGATGATCAAGGCATGAATCTTCACCAAAATTCAACATGGATCATACGTTTCATGCTAAAATACACAAATTTATAGCAATCTTTTACATGCATGCCTATGATGACTTCAAATTCACCAAGTTCAACTGAAATCATGCCCTTGATTACAAATTATCTTTGAGTTTACATAATTACAACCCAAACTCATGAATTCATGCCCAATTACTCACCTATGAGCTCCAATCTTCACAAATGTAATTAAATCTTGAGTGTAGCTTCCAAATTCACAAACTTTGAGCCAAAATACATAATTCTTCCTCTTTCTCTTTCTAGAACCAGCCCTCTCTCTCTCTCTAGAGTGTGATTTTCAAATTTGAGCTCAAAAAGAATGAGATTAAGTGTAATAGGGCCCCTTATATATGTTTGCCTAATCAAATTTTATTAAGGCTAAGTGATTGAGCTTAATCTAATCGTTCTAAGTCTAATTATTTTGATCTGAATAAATTTTCAATTAAATTTCACCGTAGGCTCTAAAAATTACGCCAATCACAATGGCGCAGTCAATTTCAGTTTCTGTGGCCAAGAAGGCCTTCAATTTTCAGTTTTCAACAATAAGTTTAACAGATTTTCCTACGGTGAATAGATAGAAATTCAAAACCGCATATAATCGTATAAATGACACTCAAAATCATATTAAACACATAATCGCAATCATAATTAAGATCAATTAGCATAATACGAAACAGGGTTATCACAGTTTGGTTGGCAATGCAATGCTCAAACTCTTCCACAACCTTACTTGGCATGGACTCCACCAGTTGTTGTAAGAAAAAGAGCGTTATTGCAATTTATGTAGATTGGACACTCGACATCCCATGATGGAGCACCATAGTATAGATTATAGAAGACTATAGATAGTTCCCTCACCTCCCCAAGCTTGATTACATGATTGATTTTCTCATTAAATTATCTAATTAAGGCACTGAGGACATTAACAACTTACTGTTGGCACTTCTTCAGGCTTCTTATCTAACAAAATTGCTCGAACAAGCATACTCAAAGAAGAACTACACTGAAAATAAGCACATATAAAAATAAGTCAATTCTTTTCACTCAAACATAACAAAATAATCATGGATATATATCACTATCATTAATTCCTAGCCTTATTATTAGAATTGAGGTCAGCAATTATAGCGTTCAAAGATTTCTCGTCCATTGACAAGTTCCTTGTCAAGGAACTTGTGAATGGTTCTGAATTCTTTTGCATAAAGTGCTTTCCAGATGTCACAGTTTTTACATTTCCCCCAAATTTCCATACTCTATTTGCACCTGTTTGTTTCCAGTCATTGTAGGATTTTAGTGCTAGAACACAAATCACAACTTATGCAAATTTCCCTCCTTGAAAAAATTAATAGAGGATATATTAATGACCAGTTTCTAAGTTGTGAGATTGTTTCTTAAAACAACTATTCATGCAAGATCCTAATCGCATCGCTCTAGTAGATAAGACACCTACTTGTTCTAGATCAGATGCCTCAAAAGTAGAAAGCCCCAACTCTTGCGCAGCTATAAGAAAAATTCTCACATTTTCAAAATATTGATATGCAAACAAAGTTGCTCCATCAGGTATTAGAGCCGAATCCCAAGGACTCCACCACCTAAATCAATAATGCAAATATAAATATAAAAGAAATTATAAAATAGGACAATTACAAAAATGCTAATTGAAAAAAATTTGAAAGAGAATTAAAGATCACATTTGGCATAGCTCCAGGTTGAACTTTATTGAGCACATTGCGGAGAATCAGACCGCTTCTTAAACCAAGCCTGAACTCTTCCTCAGAAGGTTTAACTTGAAAATCTTTTGCTCCAACAACTCCAATTAACCACCCAGCTGCTTCATACAATCTCGTTGCTAGAGGTCATAGATGGGAACAATTAGCACTCTTAAAAGAAGGAATGAAAAACAGAAATTTTATGTAACCAAATTGAAAACGAAAAAGACTGAAATTTGTTAATATTCAATGATCAACTACAAAATCAAATTACAAAAAAGAAACAAATTCCAAGAATCCACAAATATCACAAACCAGACAGATATTAAAAATGAGACAAGCTGTGCCATCAGAAATTAGAATGACACTTGGACACTACTAAGATAATAAGAGAAAAAGGAAAAGGCACACACACACACACACACACACACACAGAGAGAGAGAGAGATCCTGACTTCCTAGTTTCAGGCTGTTTTGGATTTCAGAAGATGGAAATGCCATCTCAACTAAGCCAAATGCCCTGCTCAAGCTTTGTAGCCTTGTGAATTTGTTTCTTGAGATGATCCAAAAACAAAAACAAAAACAAAAACAAAAATAAAAACGAAAAGACAAAGAAAAAATGAGTTGCAAAAGCATCTCCAATCCTTACTTTCTCGTTCTCAATCAAAACTTGATGAAAATTTGGTTAAAAGTTTGATATGATGGAACTCAAAACCTTACTAATTTTCTCATGATATCATTTTGAAAAATTCCAAACATATACTAAAAGATGTTTTAACCATATTTTTTATGAAAAAAAAAAAATCATCTCCAATCCAATACTTTCAAATTTCATCAAATTTTAGTAAAAATATAATTGTTGGAAATTTGATGAAGGATTTTGATCAACCTTCCCTTAATTTGATACGTGTTTGATGAAATGATTAAAACTCACTTTTAGCACTTTATTCATAAAAAATCAAGGAAATAATTGGCGAAAGATTGGAGATGCTCTAAAGTCCTAAAGAATTAACAAGTTAATATTCAATGATCAACTACAACATCAAATTACAAAACAGAAATAGATTCCAAGAATCCGCGAATATCACAAACTAGACAGATATTAAAAAAGAGACAAGCTGTGCCATTAGAAATTAGAATGACACTTGGACACTTCTAAGATAATAAAAGAAAAAATAAAAGGCACAGAGAGAGAGAGAGAGAGAGAGAGAGAGAGAGAGAGAGAGAGAGAGAGAGAGACAGAGAGAGATCCTGACTTCCCCGTTTCAAGCTGTTTTGGATTTCAGAAGATGGAAATGCCATCTCAACTAAGCCAAATACCCTGCTCAAGCTTTGTAGCCTTGTGAATTTGTTTCTTGAGGTGATCCAAAAACAAAAACAAAAACAAAAATGAAAAGAAAAAAAAAATGATTTGCAAGAGCATCTCCAATCCTTACTTTCTCGTTCTCAATCAAAACTTGAGTGAAGATTTGGTTAAAAGCTTGATATGATGGAACTCAAAACCTTACTAATTTTTTCATCATATGATTTTGAACAATTCCAAACTTATCCTAAAACATGTTTTATCCATTTTTTATGAACAAAAAAAAAAAAAAAAAAAAAATCTCCAATCCAATACTTAAATATTTTTCAAATTTCATCAAATTTAGTAAAAATATAATTGTTGGAAATTTGATGAAGGATTTTGCTCAACCTTCCCTTAATTTGATACTAGTTTGATGAAATGATTAAAACTCACTTTTAGCTCTCCATTCATAAAAAATCAATGAAATAATTGGCGAAAGATTGGAGATGCTCTAAAGTCCTTGTTAGGTCCCTGGTTACCAATTCCACGAACCAACCCAGTTTAATGGAGTCGTAACTTTTTCCCTTGGTTTTGGTCTTCCTGCTCGAGCGGGAACATCTGCTCTTGAGCGAAGATTGCACCTTCTTAGTAGTTTGGTTTGTCTGCATAAATACTGGGAGGTGTGTTTTTGCGCTCGAGTGTGTGTTCCACTGCTCGAGCGAAGATCTATTTTAGTCGCATGCATTTTAGTGACTTCGCCCGAGCGGCCAGTCCTGCGTTCGAGCGGGGTACGCGGCCCCTGTTTTCTATATATATGTGTTTATGCTTTTTTTTAGGGTTAAGGCTTCTAGATCTTTTTTGGGAGCTCTAGGGTTTTCTTTAGAAGCTATTTTACTAGTTTTCCTTTGATGTTTTCTTGAGTATTAAACTCACATGGTTTGCTAATTCACATCAAAGGGTTGTTTGAGTGATTATCTTCAAGAGCGTTCTTCTTTGGTGGAATCCGAAGATTCAAGATTCAAGCGTGGAGTGTTCGAAGGTGTTCGAAGCTGCGTGCAGTTGTTAAGTCGACATGGATGTTGAGGAATTAACATCAATCTAATCAATCCTGAGACGAAGGTTGCGGTGGAAGATATACAAATCGTTGAAGACAAATTGACAGGTTTTAGGTAATTTGTTTGAGTATTTTGTATTCTTTCTTTCCTTCATAGTGGATTTATTTGTGGTGTTTCACCCATGGTTTTTTAATCACAATTGGAGGTGCTCCAATAGTGATTTTTTCCACGTAAAAATCGTTTGTGTCTATTTATTGTTTCTGAAACAACAATCTAAATCACTTTTGTACGTGCTTGATGCTTTAGATTGTTAGTTTTAATTGTTTGGGAATTGGTACAATTAAGTCTTGATCTAATCATGAATTACTGAGGTTTTTCAATTGTATCAGAGCAGGTCACTCTTTATTTTTATCAAAACTATAGGAGTGTGATTTTGTGTGATTGGTGATATGGATTCAACTCGTGAAGGTAACTCAACCCATAGATCTCTATTACTTGATGGTACAAACTATTCTTATTGGAAAGCTCGTATGAAAGCGTTTTTAAAATCTATCGATGAGAAAGTTTGGCACTGTGTGATCAATGGTGGAGTGAACCTGTTGTCACCATTGATGGTGTTGATATTCCCAAAACCTCTTGATAAATGGGACGCATTTGATTATCAAAATTTAAGTTGGAACAGTAAGGCTCTTAACTCTCTCTTTTGCTCCGTCACACCTGAAAAATTTCGTCGTATTTGTACTTGTGAGGTAGCAAAAGAGGCTTGGGATATACTTGAAACTATTCACGAGGGTACTACTTCTGTTAAAAGCTCAGAACTTCAACGTCTCACCTCCGCTTTTGAAACTCTTTTTATGTGTGATGATGAGACGTTTGATGATTTTTATGCTAAACTTAGTGACATCGTGAATTCTTGTTTCACACTCGGTGTAAAAAATCCCTGAAGCTAAGGTTATTGGAAAAATTTTGAGGCCTTTACCCGAGAAACTCCAATCAAAAGTTACAACTATTGAGGAGGCTCAGGATATTGATACCCTCAAGCTTGATCAGTTGGTTGGAAACTTGCAGACTTATTAAGCCCACCAGATTTCTAAGAAAAAATAAAAAGATAGTGTGACTTTCACTGGTGCTCATGAGACTGCAAAGACCCTTAAGATTGAGTTTGATCTAGAGTTCGAGATAACGACTATGTTTACTAAACAGTTCAAAAAAAATTAAAGAAAAAGGAGCCTAATTTTAAGGACCCTATTTCAAAAGATAAGAGTAATAAAAAACTGAAAACTTTTCCACAAAAAATTGCTCTAAAAATTGAAAAGAAGATTGTAAAGGGGCAAGGGGTCAAGTGTTACGAATGTCAAGGGTTTGGACATATTGCTGTTGAATGTCCATCGAAAGAGAACTAGAAGAAAGTCTATACAGTGACTTAGGATGATGAAAGTGGGTCAGAGCAAAAACTCAAAGAAACCGAATCCGGTGAAGACGAAGATAACACTTACATGGCATTCTGGTCTACTGTCACTCAACCTCCTTCAAAGCCTGTGGAATTTGCTCGTGGTTAGAATCTACACCGTGCTCCTACCTTTGATGAGAGTAATTACTTGTTCTGGAAGATCAGAATGAGGATGTTTCTGAGACCTTACGACCCTGAGGGCTGGAAAGCCATTGAAGAGGATGTTGAAAGCACTAACAATCTGAGCAATCAAAAAGTTTTGACTACCATTCGTGAAGTAATTTTTGACAAAGAACAGCAACGGATTGCTCACTACACAAAGGCCAAAGATGCATGGGACATTATGAGTCAATTTCATGAAAGAGGAGAGTCATCTTCACCACCATCTATCAATTTTCTTGCCTTAGTTGCTTGACTGGATGAGATCTAGGAGAAAGATGAGCAAAAAAAAGATGATGAAACCTTGGAAGACAATGATGAGATTGATAGTGATGACTTACAACAAGCTTATGAAAAGCACTACGATGAATCTTTGAATTTGTCCAAGATAAATGACAAACTCACTCTCAAGCTTAAAGCATGTGAAAGCGAGAATGTCAAGCTAAATTGAGAGATTGAAGCTGCAAAAAGGGATGTTATCAAGATCTCAAATGACAAACAAGACCTCTACGGAAAGCTTCTAGCTTGTGAAACCGAAAGGAATGAACTTCTGAGTGTCTATACCACATTTGAAGAGAAGATTGGAATCGTTGAGATGTCACAAGCCACGTTGGAAGAGCAGATTGGTCAGAAAGAGGAAGAACTCAAAGTTGCCAGAGCCACGATTGATATGTGGAACAAAGGGTCAAAGACACTTGAAGACATCATCGGGTCTTAACAAATGAGTGGTGATAAAAGTGGGATAGGCTATACTGCTACAACACTTCAAAAGGGATAGGCCTCTACATCACATGACCTGAAGACTCAAGCAAAGGGAAAGCTCAAGGTTGATACTTCTTTTCATTAACCCAAAGGAAGTAAGATCGACAAACTGGAGGTAAAACCTATGTTTGTTTGTCATCAATGTGGGAGGTATGGTCACATTCATCCTTGTTGTTTTGAGTTGTTTGGTAAAGTGTTTAAAAAGGGTAGAAATTCTAATACTCCTTGGGTTAGGAGACAACCTTACATGTATAGGGGGGAACACCAAGATTCATGAAGGTGTTCGCAACGCTAAGACATCTACCAAGATTGCCAGTCCTGCTTCCACTAAGACCAAAAAGATATGGGTTAGAAAGAGCGACTTAAAGTGTTTTGTTGTTCACAATGCACCAAAAGCACGTGACTCACACATGTGGTATCTTGATAGTGGGTGCTCTCGTCATATGTTTGGTGACAAATCCTACTTCACTTCTCTTGAAAAATATGAAGGAGGAATTGTTACTTTTGGAGATGGTGACACTTCTAGAGTCATTGGTAAGGGCTCTATAAGTGTTTCTGGTTTTCCTAAACTTGAAAATGTTTTGCTTGTTGACGGCCTTAAAGCTAATCTATTGAGCATTAGTCAAATGTGTGATTCCCATCATGAAGTATTATTTTTAAAAAATACATGTGAAATTTTGGATAATAAAGGAAATACTGTCATGCATGAGATTCGCACATCTGATAATTGTTATGGGATTGTTACCACTAATGATCTTACTTGTCACTCGGCCGTAATAAGTAACATTGACTTGTGGCTTCAAAGATTAGGTCACCTGAATTTCAAAGACCTAACTAAGATTGCCAACAAAGAACTTGTGAGAGGAGTACCCAAAATGTGTAAGAATGTGAACCATGTGTGTGGTCCATGTCAACTTGGGAAGCAAACTCGTGCTCCTCATAAAAATATGAACAGTTTCACAACCAAACGTCCTCTTGAATTAGCTCATATGGATCTTATGGGACCCACTCGCACTAAAAGCCTTGGAAGTAAAAGATACATTTTTTTAACTGTTGATGATTATACTTGTAGACACCCCATTTTTGACCGTCCTCAAGACTTAGACGTCATCGTTTGAACACTCGGTGATCATCCATGTTTGTGTTCGTTTTGAGTTCCCGAAAGGTCTCGGCTACGCGCCCTGCCTTAGGATCTCTCAACTTGTTTGTTTTGTGTTTGGTTTTGTACCAAACACTTGTTTTTCTTCTGAGGGTGGAGGAAGGCTTGTTAGCCATCCCCACACCTCACCGGCCATGGCTTGAGGCCACCGGCCATTGGTGATGGCCGGTCGGCACTCTTGGTGGTCGGCCGGCCACCTTTGTTGGTCAAATGGCCGTTTTTGTTGGTCAACCACTGTTCATCTGCTTTTGGTAGATATTTTGTGCCATCTGGCACAGCTGGCACCCACTTTGCACCCCCTCCATACACGTGTATGGAGGGATTTCTCTCTTGCTTAGCTTGTTTTGTAAGCTTTGCAAGAGTGGAGTCCTATAAGAGGAGGGTCTCTCCTCCCTCCTCAAGGGTTACAAAAAAGTTCCAGAGGTCTGGATTAGGGTTAGAAATAGTGTATCTATCTATCTCTATTTCTCTCTCTTTTGCTCTTTGTGTGTGTTTAAAGGGGTTTTGTTCTTAGTTTTGCTCTAGGACACCTAGTTCTACATCTTACCTTGGTTGCTAAGGAGCCAAAGGGTTATTCTTGAAGGTTTTGAGCAGGTTTAGACCTAAGGAAGGCTGCTGGAGCATTGTTCTTGAAGAGGTCTACAAGGGTAAGAGCTTTCCTTTTAAATACCCCTTTTTTACATAGGCTTTTAGCCATCCTTACATCTATTTTTAAGCCTAACTTATAACATATAAAAGTTCTGATTTTAAGTGCTTAAAATAGTTGTTTAAGGTTGCTTTGGTGTTTGGGGTTGTTTCACGCCTCTTAGGCCTTATTTGGCCCCATTTTTGTGCTATTTTGGTGAGCTCTGGAACCACCTTGTTTGGGCCTCCTCACCACTGAAATCCAGGGATTTCAGTGGTGAGGATGGTACTTTAAGGTCCTAAGAAAGAGAGGGCCATCTCCTCTCCTTGTTGCCTTCAATAATTGTCATTTTAGCCTCATGTGTGAGCACCTTGTTTAAGTTCATGTTGGCCATGTCTTAAGTAGTATTTGTGCTTATTTTGCCATGATATAGCACTGTTTTTAATTGGTTTAAACACATCATGCTTGCCTTGCATACTTGTCTTGTAATGCCAATATTTGCCTTAACATGTACTTAGCATTTAGACTACTATGCTCACTTGTTTTGGCCAACCTTTGTGAAGCTTTTATGCATGTTTTGGTATGCTTAAGGTCTTTTTGTGGTTGTTTTGGCCATCCATGACATGCTTTGTACAGCCACCTTGCATTTTGGCTTGTTAGCCTTGGTTGTGTGAGTGTTGAGCATGCATTACTTGGCTTGTTTCAGTGGTTTGGCACCACTTATAACACCATTTCAGTCCTTGTGGTATGCTTGTATGCTTGCATTTGATGCCCCTTTAATGCTTTAAAAGGCTTGTGTCTTATGCTCCATGTTTGGACCTTTGTGCATGCCTTTAGACTTAGGCCATTTAGATGCCATCTAGGTGTGACTTTGACCTTGTTTTGGTCTATCTTGGGGTGGTTTTGAGCCCCCATGGCCCTTTGGTCATTTGCTTCATGTTTCACATGGCCATAGTTTAAGTCCTTGGGTTTGGTTGCATGCCTTGCTTGCATTGTTAGGTTGATTTGGCATCATCCCTCATGTATTTTCAGAGCTTGCTATGCTTGCCATTAGTCCATGTTTATCCTCTTTTAAGTGTGCTTAAAAGTTGCTATTTGATGCATAAGTGTTGGACTTTGTGTGCATGAATGTTTGTGTGTATGAATGTTTGTGTGTACATTGGCCTTACATGTTGTCACATACATGGCCTATAAACATCTTGTTACATGCTTAAATGATAGTGCATTTGGCATGCATTCTTCTCTTTGTTTTGGTAGCTTAACATGTTACTTGTTTTGCATGTTTGCATGTTGGCATTGCATTTTGCATGCTTGTTAGCTTGCACACTTGTTACATGTTTGCATGCTTGCATGCTTGTTGGCATTCTCATGTTCCAAACTTAGCTCACATGCCTAGGTTGCATTGCATTGAGCATGCATGCCTTGTCTCTTGATCAAATGATAGAGGTTGGGCCTATTGTTTGTTTATGTGCATTTCATTCTACATTGAAATGGCACACTTGGTTTCTTGGGCCATCACGCATCGAAATGCGCGATTGGTGGTCTGAGAATCGAGTACCATCCCCCTTTGAGTCATAAACATGATAAGGGGTGTTGTGGTGCCCACATTGCTTTGAAATGTATTGCCATACCTTGCTTGTCCTGTTCTTTGTCAAAACAGATTCTACAGTATAGATGGCCTAATCGACTACATTCAAGGCCAATCGCTATCCATATTTGGTTGAGATCTTCATTTGTGGTCGATGACCACTTTCCCATGGCCGGTGACCATTCCTCATGGCCGGTGGCACCCTACAGTGTTCAGAGAGTGCTCCTTGGGACTTGTGCAATTTTCAGAGGCATAAAACAGTGAAAACAGAGGCAGCTTGTGCATGGTGGTGGGTTTCTGGGCGGAGTCGAGCATGCATGCATTGGACCCTCTTCCCGAGGCTGTTTTATCACTTTATTAGCTTAGTTAATTTGCTTAACTAGTTAATTGGTTTGTAACTATTTAATTCGCTTGTTAGTTGATTAAATTGTATTATTCTTTTGGTCCCTCCGAAAGAGGGTGAATTGTGTAATAAGTGTGCGTGCGTGTGATGCATGTCTTCCAACCCTCATTTCTTTCTCCTTTTTACTTACCTGCTTTTGATGGTTAGTATTAGGGCATATTTCAATTAGCATCCTTATGCTATGCATGTATGTATCATTCATCAATATTGCATGCACTAGGCTCGGCGCATCATACTAATTGCATAGTATTTCAAATCTAACTTGAATACATGTTATCCGTCGCATTTCACATGCCATATATAGATTAGCTGAGCCTACTCTAGCTTAGTTGCATCCTGCATGTGTTGCATTAGCCATCATAACATGAACTAGGATCATGTATATGATTACTAGCTAGTTTCTGTTTTGGCTCGGAGTACTTGGTAAGCATTTATGTTTTAGCATCCTTGCATGTGTGTGAGTGACTGCCATGATAGCATGCTTACTATGAGGCTATGTGCTTATGTGATATAACTGCCTGGATGCCTGTAGGTGAAGGTTGGATTGCTTGAGTTGGAACAACTCGTTGAAATCCGTGATTTAGCCTACTTGCGAGTAGCAAATTTCAAACTGCCTTTCAAACAAGCGAATATGCAATGCTTTGTTCCAAATTTGGCGATCTAGTCTATACTTTTGTGTTGTGCGCATCACATAGTAAGATTAGCTAATCAACCGGAATAAGAGCACATAATGTTTTCAAAACTCGATATCATGGTTAGTAGAGGCCGATCTTTGATCGGGCGAGCGGGGGTGCTCACGAAGTGACCTTCCCCAATCGTACCCAAGTTCCCGAGCCGAGGCAACTTTGGTGATGACGGACACGTGGCCTTAGGCAAACGAGTCAGGGTTTCCTAAATTTCCCCAAAAATAAAAAATTTAGGTGGCGACTCTGTATCTGGCAAAGTAGTCCATGTTTGGCCCTTCTTTTTAAAAATCTATTTTTCAAAACAATTTGCCGGATTTGGACTCTTTGATGATTCATCAGTCTTGCATTGCACTCTACGAGATTAGATACCGGTCCGTGACATTTGAGTCCGAACTGTAGTGAGCCCAATGAACAAAACGGAGGGATTTCCCTCCCGGGACGTTCGGGGATGTTTACAATTTCTGGTGACTCTGCTGGGGAGTTTAGAGAGCTTTACTCGAACTCAAGATATCTTGTTTTGGCTACACTTATGTGTCTCTTTGCATTGCATTTGCATTGGTGTGCCTAAGTCACAGTGTTTGTCGTCTGCTATTCCTGAACGGTTTGCCTGAGGCTCGCTTCGAGAAGCGTGCCATAAGGTCGACCGACACGGCTGCTCGCGATGGGAACACAAACCCCGGTTGTCACCGGGGCACCCTTTTGACCATTCGACCTAGTGCATGTTCGAAATCCATAGTGACGATTCCAAGCTAGGACAGGTTGCTACCCTATTATAGGTTGTTTGAAACTGCTGCGTACGTAGTGAAACCATAGCTCCTGACGAAATAGGACAGGAAAATCCTACCACAAAATAGGGGTGTTTTGGCTCTTGCTTGCTTGTTATGTGCTTTTTGAGTTGATCTATACAGGGAATGCATATATCAGTTTGCAAGTCTGAGTATCGCCCGAGGGCATCGAGATTTAATTTGAGAATCGCTTATATCTGCGGTATCGATTCAGCTTTAGCGATGATTTTGGGGAACAGTGATCAGTAGTAGAGTACAATTATTCAGTTATGCTTGTGTCTGTTCTGATTGGGCCGAAATGTTGCCTGTTTTCTCTTTCAGTTCAGAGATTTAGCATAGAATAGCCAGTGTTCTCCTTTGTTGAGGCAAGACAGAGATCTGATCCGTCAATCACCGTTCAGTTCAGCGGACTTATGATGACACAAAGTTCAGAAGAAATAGTGGTTATGGAAGCCGCATTGGACCAAGGAAACATCTTGCGAGATGAGACCAATGTTGAAGTACCATACCCGCTCAGGTCGCCTGCCGTGCGCCCGGTCTGGACGTTACAGTTGTGTCAAGCTCATGAGCCCACCACATTTGAATTGATAGGAATGATTGGTGATCTTCAGCGATTTGTGGCTGATCTCGCCTACGGAATGTCGGCTTCACCACTAACGACGTCCTATGCCGGGAATTTTGTACCGCAGGAGCCCCCGCTACTGGGGTGAATTGTGATCGAGCTCAGCCAACCCAAGGCTGTCTCAAGCTATGGCCATGACATGGCAACAACAACCGGGTTTCGCTCTGATATAGCAACCCAAACCCTTTATCAAGCTAAGGCCAGAGGTAAGAACAAAGTGGCAACAGATGCTGATCCCGTTGAACAACTACTGTGGGCAGTCGAGGCTTTGAAAGCCGGAGGATTGAGTAAATTGCAAATATTCGCAGTGGTGGCTAAAACTGTGGATGATGCTTTCCCCACTCCAACCGACGGGAGTTCCAGCCAGGCAAAAAATCGGGATAGACCTTGTCATGCCAGAACAGTTCCCTCCAATTCCAACTCTGCATATGGAAAGGATCAGAAGGCCAATGCAAGATTCGCCAATCCTTTTGCCGCTCGTCCGCAAAAGTCGAGACTTCAAGTATTCCGCCCGAGAGTGCAGAGTCTTCCATGCTCTTTACATGCCTTTGTCTAAGGTGCTCCAGATCCTTGCCGAAATGGGGCACCTTAAGCCCCTCGAGCCTCGACCTCTCCCAAAGAATCTCCCTCCCTCACATGATGCTACCTTGTACTGCGCGTACCACCAGCAAACCGGTCATTGCACCGACAACTATTTCCATCTTCGTTATGAAGTACAGGATTTGATCGACAATGAGGTCATCCTCCCACCTACCTCAGCGAAGTCTGTCACTGCTGAGTTGTTAAATTTCGAGGATACTGCGAGTATGTGATCAGAAGTTAGACCACCTGCGGGCGGCGCTCGGTGTATTTCAGATGCGGCGTCTGGCACGCACTGTTTTGAGCATTTGCGAATGCTGTTTTTTGTAATTTATGGCTTGGGTGTTGAGCCAGTTCTTTGGTTTTGTTTTGAGTCTGCCTCATTGTCTTGAGTCAGTCTTTTTGCTTAAGGGTCTGTCTTATTGTATCGAGTCAGTCCCATTGTATAGAAATCAGGTGATTCCAGGGTTATTGCCTCGAATATCATTGTTTTGTTTTGTAATTATCCTTTTGCTTTCTTTTGAGTGTGTCTCTGCTATGGTGCCTGTAGCAACCCAGAAATCTGAATGAAACAGTTGCGGCTACCACGTTTCTGTGCTTATCGCTACTTTGAACTAGTTGTGCCAGAGGATTTGAATGAAATGGCGGAGCATCTCACTCACTCTTCTGTACCTCGAAATCATTGCATTGACCTAAGTTTTTTTCAAAACTTTTTGAACGCTGCGGTGAAAACAAAGAGGAAGGAATTCCTCGGGTTTTGCAAAATTTGACCAATTGAGAGAAAAAGTGGCGTGCTAAGCACTTAATGAATGAGATCATGCTTGTTAGTGTGAGTATTGGGAAGGATCCTGACTTGATCCAGATTGGTTCCACACTGTCTTCAGCGTGAGAGATTTGTCGCTTTCTTAAAAATTTTCAAAAAATGTTTTGCGCAATCCTGTGAAGACCTGTAGGGAATCGCTCTTGAGATTGTGCAGCGTAGGATCGCTCTCAGCCTCAAGATTCAACCCCTTGCTCTCAAAACCTTAAACGTGAATTCAGAATGGTCAACGACCAACTACAATGTGAGGCTTGTATGGCCAAATCAGAAACACCCCTCGAACAAGGGGCAAAACATGTCGGAGAATGCACTCGAAGAGTCCGCGACGAAGATCGACAAGAATGCCAAATCGCAAAAGGGAAGAAAGAAGAAGGTGCCGTTAAAGGACAACTGAGTTCCGATCCACAACACTAGGGGCAAATTCAGTCCCCCATTGGATGGACTCCTACATCGTCAGCGAACAGCAGTCATTCTCCTGCATTCAGATGACTTCAGGATCTCAAAACCATTTGGCACGAACAAAGCTACACTTTTACCCTTGAGAGGCTCGCTGGGCCAAAAACCCGGAAGGGCGACCCAGGCAAATGTTAGAGCAAGAAAAAAGAAAAAAAGGAAAAAAAAAAAGAAAAAAAGAAGAGAAATGCAAAAAAAGATGGAAAAAAAAAAAGAATTGAAAAGAAAAGAAGAACATACCTCACAAAGTTGAAAACCCGGAAGGGCGGCCTTGGCAAAAGTTAGAGCGTAGAAGGTGAGGGTTAATACACGAGTGTACCTTACCAGAACTACGTAAGGCTTGATTCCCATGTTTGGGATACGTAGGCAACTTCATTCTGAAGTCCAGCCACAAACACTTTCAAAGTGACTGTGTCCATATATTGGTTTTGACCATCTTCGTCTTCTCTGTATCCGAGAGTTTGGTTGCGATCATCACTAATGAGAACTGTTCACAAGATGTCATGGCGTTATCCGCATAAGGGCAAGTTTCCGTTGCCATGAGTCGCCATTCAAACAAGGGGTAACTTTCCGTTGCCATGCAGCTCTCTTCAAGCAAGGGGCAATTTTCCTTCGGATCCGAGGTTGCGCATCTCGAGAGCAGGTTCCGTGCTCGTTGAGCACTAGCTGTTTGCCAAAATGATTTTTGAGAATTTTTACTGAGGTTGACTAATTTCTTGAAAATTATTCCATCTTTTCCAAAACTGAACCATTTCTTGGACCCAAAAAAGGAAAAATTTTAGTGCTCATAGCCTAACTTGCATGATTTCAAATCAAAAATGGAACAAACATGCTAATCTAACTCTCATTTTGGTCAAAACTTGTTTTAGTAGGAAAACCAAAAAAAAAAATGGTCAAAATGATGAACTAGGGGCACAGTTAAGTTAGGCTTCCTGTCTTTCCCCCATCGCCAACATACTTTCCAGAAGAGGGCACAACCGAAGCTAGCAAGCAAAGGGCTGAAAGCTCTCTCACCCTCCAAGCAACGAGGTATCAAGTCATATGCGAAGCACGAATTGGAATGGATCAGAATACTCCACTCCCTTATCTGGGGCATCGACTAGACGCCACCAGAAGAAGTAGCCGCGAACTAACAATGTTGGGCATGAATCCACAACCTCTTGTTTATCTATCAAACACCCTGGGGAGGGATTGAAAAATGAGAGATTGAAGAATAGAGAGATGTGCGCTGAGAGAAAAAGGGCTTTTTCAGAAAAACGGAGCCTGAGGGCCGAGTGATGTGAGAATCACAAATGAGAAAGGGTGGGAAATAATACCCGAAGAAACTGGCTCCTCACGAATTGAGAGGTCTCTTGTCTTTGTAACGCGTCTGTGTGTCGTGTCTTTTGTTTTGTTTACCTCAACTTTTGTTTTGAGTCTTTTTCAAGTTTTACTCGATGTGCTTAGGTCGTGTACCTTCTGTTGAGTCGTAGTACGCTGTGTTCAGTTGTAGGCTCAATACCCAGTTGAGAACCCTTTTCTCATTTTCAAAAAAATCGTTTTATACTCAAAGTGCTGTGCCATTCTCCACATTTGTGCAAAGCAAGACTAGTTCTTTCAATGACCGTAGGTTTTGACCCAGGTCATGTCAGAATAGTAAAACCTGGCCCTATCTGAAGCTCTTTTTTTTGGGTTTCGGGTTGCGAAGCAAAAGAAAAAAGGGAAAATTTGGAGCATCTGAGTGTGTTTCAATTTCTGCCAATTCCACCTTTGTATTCCGTCTTTTCAGATTGGACTGTTTGTTCAGGATTCGCCATGTGCAGAATAAACCAAGCGCTTTGTTATGGGTTATGTGTTCAGAATGAACAATATTGTTCTATGAATTGTTTTGTCGTTGGCCAGTTCATTATCTGGTTATTACGATGCAAGTGTTCCAATTTCCAAACAAAAGATCAATCTCACTCACAATGTTATGTAATGTGATACAATGTGATGCGATGTGATGTACAAATATAACACTTTCTTTTTCAAACAAAAAGCTTGTTTCATCTCATCATCTTTTCAAGTACATAGCTTTGAAGAAAACAAAATCCGCCTGAGGCAATACAATATGTTCAAGCTACCAGCAAAAAGAAAAGTAAAACAAAAAGAAGAAAAGCAATAAAAGTCTAGATCAGCGTCAAGTGGTCTCTGGCCTGAGGGTTTGTCCTTGTCCTCTTCCTGGACGAAGGTCTAGGAACATCATCGTCAGCACCATCATTTGAACCTGAGCCCGAGTCATCTCCGGTCTCCTCCTCGGACGACTCTGCCTCCGACTCTGCCTTTGTCTCTGCCTCGGACTCATCATTGTCGAGAATCGGTGCTCGAGAGCTGCTCCCAACACGAGTGCACCACACTTTGGTACGGGGATATATTGTGCCTCCTCGCCTTCCTCCTCGAGCAGGTGCAGATGGTCCTGCTGGAGCACCCCCTGCAGTCGGAATCTGGAATGGGGCCTAAAAAGGACAAATGGCAAACGCATCAGTACGCTACGTAAAATAGATTATGAATACTGTGAGCAGTGTATGAATACAGAATGCAGTGTATGAGTACAGTGCATGAAAACCGTGAGCAGTATATCAGTGAAGAATGAAGTGTATGGGTACAGAGTATGAATGTTGTGAGCAGTGTATGAATACAGAATACAGTGCAGTGTATGAATGCCATGAGCAATGCTATGAACAGTCTGCGGATTACAGTGTATCAAATGCCTTGAGGGCCATGTATCAAGTGCTGCGTTGATAGTGCGAGGCATCAGATTATATGAAACAGTTTATGTAGAGTTTGAGACTGTGGTCAAAAAGGAACTTACCGAAATGCCGTAGATGGTCAGTAGATCGAGGCTCCACTGTAACATCCCCATCACCGAAGCAGTCAACTCCAAGGACTGGCGAGTGTACTTGAAGGAAGCCTGCAAAAGTGTTAGAAGTATCAGTATTCTGCGGAATATCAAACGGAATGAAATGAAATGAAATGACTGTGCAGAGTGCAAGTCGTAGAACCCGACTAACTCATGATCAGCCGGAGGGGGAGCGATGGGGATCTGATAAGTCTCCCTACCCTACCCTCCACATGTCATCATCGTAGGCAGTCCTGGCCACCCAGCTTTCTACCCTCTCCAAGGCCCACTCCTACCACGGGCCCGAGCCATCCTCGGTGCTCCTGCTCCTACTCTTGCTCCAGCCGCAGGCCTCTCCCTCTCAGCTCGGCGAGCACTACCCAGAGGCCGCATAATATAGGTCTGGACATACTCTGCATAGTCGCCCTCGCCTCTAAAGCCCTCGGAGTCCCAATCGATCGTGTAGTTTGCCATCTCCTTGAGAGTGTACCTCTCGGTATGCCCCATATGAGTAGGAGGTGGCCGCGAAACTGTCTGCTTTGGCACACCTAAGGTCTGCCGCAAGAAGCGCTCCCCCAAGTACTAGGCGCGGCAGACAAGGCCCTCTAGTAAAACTCTGAATCGGGCCGCCTTCGTGCACCAAAGATACCGCTTCAGATCAAGGATGGGCAATGAGGCCCATGGCTGCCAGGTGATCTGCAAACAAAATACAGTTCGTTATCTATTACTATTGAAAATGCAATGCAAAGTAAAGCTTAAATGAACTGCAAGTTCTAAAATACCTCTGCGGCGGTGATGGTATCGAAATAGCGGCGAAAGAATATAAAAGACTCCCGAGGCCTCCGCTTGCACCTCACGTCGAAGTGGTGGGAGAATGGGATCATCGAAGGCATCTCCTTCTCTGGTACTGGGGCAAGCCTCGGGAAGTAGGCGTATACCCACAACTACAGTGAGATAGAACAGATATCAATATACTTATCAGGTAAAAGTAGTATGCAGATAAGGCAGAAAGTAGTGTATTGTGCAGTGTGTGCAGTGTACAGAATACAGAGAATGTAAAGCAGAAATGAAAAATAGAAGAAGAAGACATACCTCCCAAGCCCGCCAGTAGCCTCCGAGCAGCTGTCTACTGAGGCGGGAGGATGAACTCATATAGCCGTAGAGTGTGACCAAGCCTGCGCCACCCCAGTCGTAGCCACGAATCCTGGTCACGTCAACCAGTGCACTCAGCAGGTAAAGGGGCACGGTGTTCGCCCGGTCGGCGAAGAGAGTGGTCCCCAAAGAAGAACATCGAAGTCAAGGCGTCGCTTCCTCCTCCTCCTGGGTAGTCGGCGCCTGGATCCGAAAATGAGCCTCGAACCAAGAATATCGCACGAACCCTGCTCGAGCAAGAGATGACTGGGTGCCGAGAAGGTAAAGCTGAGCGACGTCCCACTCATCCATGTCTGTGTCAAAGGGGATCGGATCACCCCCCACTCGGATGCCTGTGAGCATGGAGGAATTAAACGGAGTCATCGTCATCTCCCCAGTGGCAGAAAAGTGGAAGGAGTCTGTGGTGTCCCACCACCTCTCCGCCAATGCAGCAAGGAGTGGCCTGCTCGCAATAAGGCGTGAGAGCCCCATGCAGAAAGTCCCGAAACCAGCTCGGTTTATGATGCGACGAACCGCGTCAGGTAACTCCATGTACCAACCTCATACGGTGACGTTCCCATACCCCCGGAGGGCATGAGAATCTCCCTGTGGTCAAAACAAACAGTCGCGAAGCGGTGTTACAAATACAGTGTTGAATGTGCTCAGAATCAGTGAAATACAACATGTATACACATGTTCAGATTCAAAAAGATATCGGGTGCGGGTGTCCTCGCAGTGAACTACAGCACATGATGTGTCAGTGTGCTTGAATAGTTCAGTGGAAAGACAACGTGTGTGCTCGTGTTCAAATTCAAACGGACATTGGGTGCCAGTGTGCTTGCAGAGAACTACAGTATATGATGTGTCAGTGTGCTTGAATGGTTCAGTGGAAAAACAACGTGTGTGCACGTGTTCAAATTCAAGCAGGTATCGTGTATGGGTGTGCTCGTAGTGAACTACAGCATCTGATGTATCGGTGTGTTTGAGTGGTTCAGTGAGAAGACAACGTGTGTGTATGTTCAAAGATCAAACAGGTATCAAGTATAGATGTGTTCACAGTGGATCACAGCATACGATATACCAATATATCTGAGTTAAGCAGTTAAAGAACAATATTGGCTAGCATAGTTATATACTCTACATTGCAGAAAATGAAACGGGGAAGAGTGTAACTCGGAGGTGCCGAATAACAGAAGTGACTCTGGCTCGCGCAGTAGAAGCTCCAATGGCGCGCCTCACGTGTAGCTCTGGAAGTGACGGAGGCTGTCAGGAGGGAGCACATGCACCGCCGGCCTGTAGGTCGTCGAATCGAACGGTTGGATGCGGAGAGGGAGGAGCTCGACCTCGGGGTCCACATCCATCTCCGAAGGAGCCCTACCCTGTGAAAGATTGTCTTCTATGTCGAAGAAGGTGCGAAAATGGCTGGAAGTGTGAAAACCGAGCAAGAATGCTAAAAGTCAACTAAAAAGTCAACTCCGAGAGGCTGAAAAATGGACGGAAAGGCCAGAGTCCAGAAGAGGCACAGAGATCGAGGTAAACTCGGGGGAAACAAACCCCAAGTGGTGGAAATCGAGAAAAGTACACCAAAACGAAGATTCGTTCGGTTCAAAACGTGCGAAACGGGAAGGGTATTGCGAATCGAACGATGAAAAAGTGTCTAGAAGGCGAGAAAAGCGAGGATCGAAGGTTGGAAAGTCACCTAGAGAGAGAGGGGAGGTATTTTCGAGCTTGGAGGAAGTGAGAAAATAGGGCTAGAAGCCCTATATTTAAAGACCCGTGCCGAATTGACAAAACTGCCCCGAACAGGCATTTTTGGCCGGTCGGCCAAATAGATGGCCGGAGGCCTTATTTCGTGGCCGATGCATGGCCGATGGACTCCCCTGATGGCCGGTGAGCCTCCTACACCCTTGTTTGGGTCAGATATGTGGTTTGGCACCTTCTTTGCTCAAGACAGTGCAAGAAACTGCATTTTTGAAGCTTAACCGGTCTCTGTGCCGTGTCTTCTGTGCATAACACTCGAATACGTGCAAGGTGTATCCTTTTCGTATCCTTTTGTATCTTGCGAAGTCCGGAAACTACTTTAAATACATTGCATTGTTATGCATATCTCGTATGCGTTGCAACGCGCATCATACTCGCATTGTCTTGCACATATGTTATGCGTTGTCACGCACGCCACAATTGCATTGTTTTGCATCTTCTTTAGGTTGCATTGTTATGCGCACCTCACATGCATTCACATGCATGACCCCTGTTACACGTTGTCACGCATACCTCACATGCATTGTCATGCATCTCCTCTTACTTCGCATTGTCATGCGCAGTTCATTTGCATTGTCATGCACTTCAAAAGATGTGGGTCGTCGCGCATTTCTTTCATTCGCATTATCATGCATTTCAAAAACAAAAAAAAAACAAACATGCATTCTTATGCGTGTTTTATTGCATTGTACATAGCATTATACATACATTAATTGCATTCATTGTACATAGTTTACATGCGTTCATTGTAAATATTGCATTGTGAATATTGTACATTACATGCATATTGTATATATTGCATTGTAGTTTGCATGCATTTGCTGTATTATCCATCTATGGCTTGCACCTTTCCATGTTGAGCTTGGTCTGGTATGTGCCCGTACCTTTCACGTTGAAGCACGGTTATGATATTATGTGTAGGCACGTAGTGTTGTGAGTGACGGCACCGTTTCTGTGTTAAACGCGGTTTGTATGTGTCCATGCCTTTCCTAGGCAAGATACGACATGGCTACATGCCTTATCCCTTCCATCTATTGCATATAGAATATACATGGCATTATAGTGCATTTCCACCTGCATTGTCATGCATTCTTCACTTGCGTTGACGCGCATGTTTCACTTCCATCCGCATTGTCATGCATTCTTCACTTGCGTTGACGCGCATGTTTCGCTTCCACCTGCATTGTCATGCATTCTTCACTTGTGGCGACGCGCATGTTTCGCCCCCACTTGCATTGTACATAGCATTGTACATACATCAATTGCATTCATTGTACATAGTTTACATGTGTTCATTGTAAATATTGCATTGTCAATATTGTACATTACATGAATATTGTATATATTACATTGTAGTTTGCATGCATTTGCTGCATTATCCATCTATGGCTTGCGCCTTTCCATGTTGAGCTTGGTCTAGTATGTGCCCATACTTTTCACGTTGAAGCACGGTTATGATATTATGTGTATGCACCTAGTGTTGTGGGTGACGGCACCGTTTCCATGTTAAACAAGGCTTGTATGTGTCCATGCCTTTCCTAGGCATGATTTGGTTTGGCCGCGTGCCTCATTCATTGTATATATCGCATTACAGCATACATTACATGCATATTGTATATATCGCATTGTAAATAAAGCATTGCATGCATTTGCTGCATCCTCCATCTATGGCTTGCGCCTTTCCGAGTTGAGCTTGGTTTGGTATGTGCCCATACTTTTCATGTTGAAGCACGGTTATGATATTATGTGTACACACCTAGTGTTGTGGGTGACGGCACTGTTTCCGTGTTAAACGCGGTTTGTATGTGTCCATGCCTTTCCTAGGCAAGATACGGTTTGGCCGCATGCCATTCCATTCCATTGCATATAGAATATATTGTATTGTAGTTTGCATGCATTTACTACATTATCCACCTGCATTGTCATGCATTCTTCACTTGCGTTGACGCGCATGTTTTGCTTCCACCTGCATTGTCGTGCATTCTTCACTTGCATCGACGCGCATGTTTCGCCCCCACTTGCATTGTACATAGCATTGTACATACATTAATTGCATTCATTGTACATAGTTTACATGCGTTCATTGTAAATATTGCGTTGTGAATATTCTACATTACATGCATATTGTATATATTGCATTGTAGTTTGCATGCATTTGTTGCATTATCCATCTATGGCTTGCGCCTTTCCATGTTGAGCTTGGTCTGGTATGTGCCCATACTTTTCACGTTGAAGCACGGTTATGATATTATGTGTACGCACCTAGTGTTGTGGGTGACGGCACCGTTTCCATGTTAAACAAGGCTTGTATGTGTCCATGCCTTTCCTAGGCAAGATTTGGTTTGGCCGCGTGCCTCATCCATTGTATATATTGCATTACAGCATACATTACATGCATATTGTATATATCGCATTGTAAATAAAGCATTGCATGCATTTGCTGCATCCTCCATCTATGGCTTGCGTCTTTCCGAGTTGAGCTTGGTCTAGTATGTGCCCATACCTTTCACGTTGAAGCACGGTTATGATATTATGTGTACACACCTAGTGTTGTGGGTGACGGCACCATTTCCGTGTTAAACGCGGTTTGTATGTGTCCATGCCTTTCCTAGGCAAGATATGGTTTGGTGGATGCCATTCCATTCCATTGCATATAGAATATATTGCATTGTAGTTTGTATGCTTTTACTGCATTATCCACCTGCATTGTCATGCATTCTTCACTCGCGTTGACACGCATGCTTCGTTTCCACCTGCATTGCATCCATCCAGTGCATTTTTTAGTTGTTTCATTGCATTGTACATAGAAAGCATTGCATGCATTTGCTGCATCCTCCATCTATAGCTTGCGTCTTTACGAGTTGAGCTTAGTCTGGTATGTGCCCATACTTTTCACGTTGAAGCATGGTTATGATATTATGTGTACGCACCTAGTGTTGTGGGTGACGGCACCATTTCCGTGTTAGACGCGGTTTGTATGTGTCCATGCCTTTCCTAGGCAAGATACAGTTTGGCCACGCACCTTATCCACTACATTCATGGCATTGTAGTGTAGTTTGTTGCATCCAGCATTTAGGATCATGGTCTTTCTTGAGCAGAGCATGCCTCACTTATATCATCCCACCCAATTACTTGTATCTTGTGTTCCGACTACACACACATAGTTCTGCATGTGTACGCGCCTATTCCACTGATGGGATTGTGGTTTGAGGGTGTCGGCACCTTTTCTATGGTAGACGGATTTTGCATCCCCATCATCTTTATGATATTTGTGTGGTTTTCTACTGCTTATGGTTTGATCATCTCGAATGCATTGCATATCATTTGCATTGTTTATACATAGCTTTGTAAATATTACATTGTTACGTATCCATTCTGTATTCTTATGCACCACGCACAGGTTGCATTGTCATACACCCCTTCACTCGTGTTGTCACGTAGTCTTAGATTACATTGTTATGCACGTTGCTAACGATATTGTACCTGTTAAGTTTCTCTCTTTTTCAGGCACGATATTGTATGTACGATTCATTTGAAGCTGGCACGACCAGACGAACTGCACAGGTATTGTATTCTCCGCGTCAAACGTAGCGAGAATTACATAATTCTCTTACATCCTTTCTGCATTGTAATGTAGTTTGGTTTTTGCTTGCTTCAAAATGTCGCATGATATGCCTCATTACAGCTTTCTTTTGCATGATCATAAGTTATGCTCGGCTTTGTGCATTGTTTTCCATTTTGCCCCTGCCTTCGGGCGCATATCTTTGTCTGTAGCTTGTATGCTTTGTCTAAGTCTTCGGCCTCGTCAAAAATGGGTCGTCTCTGGGCTTTGACATTCACTCCCGTCATTATTATGACTTTCGAGTTCTGTCAAAGAGAGGCAACGGTAGACACCCCATTTTTGACCGTCCTCAAGACTTGGACGTCTTCGTTTGAACACTCGGTGATCATCCATGTTTGTGTTCGTTTTGAGTTCCCGAAGGTCTCGGCTACGCGCCCTGCCTTAGGATCTCTCAACTTGTTAGTTTTGTGTTTGGTTTTGCACCAAACACTTGTTGTTTTGCTTCTGAGGGTGGAGGAAGGCTTGTTTGCCATCCCCACACCTCACCGGCCATGGCTTGAGGCCACCAGCCATTGGTGATGGCCGGTCGGCACTCTTGGTGGTCGGCCGGCCACCTTTGTTGGTCAAATGGCCATTTTTGTTGGTCGACCACTGTTCATCTGCTTTTGGCAGATATTTTGTGCCAGCTAGCACAGCCGGCACCCACTTTGCACCCCCTCTATACACGTGTATGGAGGGATTTCCCTCTTGCTTAGCTTGTTTTGTAAGCTTTGCAAGAGTGGAGTCCTATAAGAGGAGGGTTTCTCCTCCCTCCCCAAGGGTTACAAAAAAGTTCCAGAGGTCTGGATTAGGGTGAGAAATAGTGTATCTATCTATCTCTATTTCTCTCTCTCTTTTGCTCTTTGTGTGTGTTTAAAGGGGTTTTGTTCTTAGTTTTGCACTAGAACACCTAGTTCTACACCTTACCTTGGTTGCTGCGGAGCCAAAGGGTTATTCTTGAAGGTTTTGAGCTGGTTTAGACCTAAGGAAGGCTGTTGGAGCATTGTTCTTGAAGAGGTCCACAAGGGTAAGAGCTTTCCCTTTAAATACCCCCTTTTTACATAGGCTTTTAGCCATCCTTGCATCTGTTTTTAAGCTTAACTTATAACATATAAAAGTTCTGATTTTAAGTGCTTAAAATAGTTGTTTAAGGTTGCTTTGGTGTTTGGGGTTGTTTCACCCCTCTTAGGCCTTGTTTGGCCCTATTTTTGTGCTATTTTGGTGAGCTCCGGAACCACCTTGTTTGGCCCCTCTCCTTGTTGCCTTCAATAATTACCATTTTAGCCTCAGGTGTGAGCACCTTGTTTAAGTTCATGTTGGCCATGTCTTAAGTAGTATTTGTGCTTATTTTGCCATGATATAGCACTATTTTTAATTGGTTTAGACACACCATGCTTGCCTTGCATACTTGTCTTGTAATGCCATTATTTGCCTTAACATGTACTTAGCATTTAGACTACTATGCTTACTTGTTTTCGCCAAGCTTTGTGAAGCTTTTATGCATGTTTTGGTATGCCTAAGGTCTTTTTGTGGTTGTTTTGGCCATCCATGACATGCTTTGTATAGCCACCTTGCATTTTGGCTTGTTAGCCTTGGTTGTGTGAGTGTTGAGCATGCATTACTTGGCTTGTTTTAGTGGTTTGGCACCACTTATAACACCATTTCAGTCCTTGTGATATGCTTGTATGCTTGCATTTGATACCCCTTTAATGCTTTAAAAGGCTTGTGTCTTATGCTCCATGTTTGGACCTTTGTGCATGCCTTTAGACTTAGGCCATTTAGATGCCATCTAGGTGTGCCTTTGACCTTGTTTTGGTCTGCCTTGGGGTGGTTTTGAGCCCCCATGGCCCTTTGGTCATTTGCTTCATGTGTCACATGGCCATAGTTTAAGTCCTTGGGTTTGGTTGCATGCCTTGCTTGCATTGTTAGGTTGATTTGGCATCATCCCTAATGTATTTTCAGAGCTTGCTATGCTTGCCATTAGTCCATGTTTATCCTCTTTTAAGTGTGCTTAAAAGTTGCTATTTGATGCATAAGTGTTGGACTTTGTGTGCATGAATGTTTGTGTGTATGAATGTTTGTGTGTACATTGGCCTTACATGTTGTCACATACTTGGCCTATAAACATCTTGTTACATGCTTAAATGATAGTGCATTTGGCATGCATTCTTCTCTTTGTTTTGGTTGCTTAACATGTTACATGTTTTGCATGTTTGCATGTTGGCATTGCATTTCGCAAGCTTGTTAGCTTGCACACTTGTTACATGTTTGCATGTTTGCATGCTTGTTGGCATTCTCATGTCGCATACTTAGCTCACATGCTTAGGTTGCATTGCATTGAGCATGCATGCCTTGTCTCTTGATCAAATGATAGAGGTTGGGCCTATTGTTTGTTTATGTGCATTTCATTCTACATTGAAATGGCACACTTGGTTTCTTGGGCCATCACGCATCGAAATGCGAGATTGGTGGTCTGAGAATCGAGTACCATCCCCCTTTGAGTCATAAACATGATAAGGGGTGTGGTGGTGCCCACATTGCTTTGAAATGTATTGCCATACCTTGCTTGTCCTGTGTTGCTGTCAAAACAGGATTCTACAGGCATAGATGGCTGACCGACTACATTCAGTGCCGACCGGCTATCCATATTTGGTTGAGATCTTCATTTGTGGTCGATGACCACTTTCCCATGGCCGGTGACCATTCCTCATGGCCGGTGGCACCCTACAGTGTTCAGAGAGTGCTCCGTGGGACTTGTGCAATTTTCAGAGGCATAAAACAGTGAAAACAGATGCAGCTTGTGCATGGTGGTGGGTTTCCGAGCGAAGTTGAGCACGCATGCATTGGACCCTCTTCCTAAGGCTGTTTTATCACTTTATTAGCTTAGTTAATTTGCTTAACTAGTTAATTGGTTTGTAACTATTTAATTCGCTTGTTAGTTGATTAAATTGTATTATTCTTTTGGTCCCTCCGAAAGAGGGCGAATTGTGTAATAAGTGTGCCTGCGTGTGATGCATGTCTTCCAACCCTCATTTCTTTCTCCCTTTTACTTACCTGCTTTTGATGGTTAGTATTAGGGCATATTTCAATTAGCATCCTTATGCTATGCATGTATGCATCATTCATCAGTATTGCATGCACTAGGCTCGGCGCATCATACTAATTGCATAGTATTTCAAATCTAATTTGAATACATGTTATCCATCGCATTTCACATGCCATATATAGATTAGCCGAGCCTACTCTAGCTTAGTTGCATCCTGCATGTGTTGCATTAGCCATCATAACATGAACTAGGATCATGCATATGATTACTAACTAGTTTCTGTTTTGGCTCGGAGTACTCAGTAAGCGTTTATGCTTTAGCATCCTTGCATGTGTGTGAGTGACTGCCATGATAGCATGCTTACCATGAGGCTATGTGCTTATGTGATATAACTGCCTGGATGCCTGTGGGTGAAGGTTGGATTGCTTGAGTTGGAACAACTCGTTGAAATTCGTGATTTAGCAAATTTCAAACTGCCTTTCAAACGAGCGGATATGCAATGCTTTGTTCCAAATTATGCAATCTAGTCTATATTTTGTGTTGTGCGCATCACATAGTAAGATTAGCTAATCAACCGGAATAAGAGCACATAATGTTTTCAAAACTCGATATCATGGTTAGTAGAGGCCGATCTTTGATCGGGCGAAAGGTAACTCACGGTGACCTTCCCCAATCGTACCCAAGTTCCCGAGCCGAGGCAACTTTGGTGATGACGGACACGTGGCCTTAGGCAAACGAGTCAGGGTTTCCTAAATTTCCCCAAAAATAAAAAATTTAGGTGGTGACTCTGTATCTGGCAAAGCAGTCCATGTTTGGCATTTCTTTCTAAAAATCTATTTTTCAAAACGATTTGCCGGATTTAGACTCTTTGATGATTCATCGGTCTTGCATTGCACTCTACGAGATTAGATACAGGTATTGCATTGCATTGCACTCTTGGAAACCATGGGTATTACTGTGCATACAGACAAGATCGCCCTGGCAAGTTATCAGCTAAAAGGAGAAGCGGATCATTGGTGGTCCTTGATGAAAAATTCTCAGGACACGACAAGCATGACTGGGGCTCAGTTCAAAGAATTGTTTCTAAGAAAATATTTCCCAAACACAATTAGACAAGAGCGGATTTGGCAATTTCAAACTTTGAAACATGGTGAGATGTCAGTGACTCAGTATGTAGCCAAGTTTGAAGAGCTAGCGCGATACGCAGCCCAATACGTCGCAGATGAGGGAGGGAAAGCACGAAAATTCGAGTGGGGTTTAGACCCTATTATTAGAGGTAAAGTGTTACCCTTGCGCCTCCCTACATTTGCTGATGTGGTGGATACGGCGTTTGATGCGGAAAGAGAGTGGGCAGACTCAAAAAGGATTTGGATGATGAAAACGAAGAAGGGGGTCAGTCCTTTGTAGGGCTAAGAAGAAATGACCGAAGGAATGTGGTACGAACACCATACACCAGACCGTCACAATAGCTGCCACAGCAAAGCCAGAAAGGAAGTTTACAAACCAAACCTATTACACAAATCCAATGTTTTCACTGTCACCAGATAGGGCACAAGAGGTCGGAATGTCCCCAACTTTCTGGGATGGGAAATCAAGCAGGGGGTTCAAATGCTCAAGTTATTGGCGGGCAAAGGCCATGGACGAACAAGTCAGGAGGAAACCGAAAGGTTGGACCAACTGGTAATCAAAAAGCCACAGGCAGAGTTTTTTCTCTCCAAGAGGAACATAATGAAGATCCATCAGTAATTAGATGTAACATTGTACTCTATAATTCCTGGGTTCACGTTCTATTCGATTCTGGCGCATCACACTCTTTTATATCAACATCATGTGTTAAATCATTAGGTCTTAAATGTGAACCTTTAGAAACTACTTTACGTGTTGCATCACCCTTGGGAGGAAGTATTAGGATAGGATTAATCTGTCGAGGGTGTGAATTAGAAGTGTCAGGGTTACACTTGAGTTGTGACCTTCAGGTCATGAACATGTCCGATTTTGACATAATCTTGGGAATGAATTGGTTATCCACCCACCAAGCAGTGATTGATTGCTACCGCAAGAGGGTGACGGTTTGCACACCTGGTGGAACGTATTTCCAATTTAAGGGGGATAGAAACGATTCCCTGAGCACAACAAATCGTAAAATGCAGTGGCATCGACAATTTGCTGGATGGTTAGCAAGTTTGATCATTAATGAAGAAGCTCAATCGGAATTAAATCTTCCGCGTGTAGTTTGTGAATACGCTGATGTTTTTCCTAAGGAATTGTCAAGATTACCGCCACATCGTGAAGTAGATTTTAGTATTGAGCTACAAGCGGGTACTGCACCAATATCCCTGACACCCCACCATATGGCTCTTGCTGAACTTCAGGAGTTGAAGACGCAACTGCAAGAATTACTGGACAAGGGATTTATCCGACCAAGTACCTCACCATGGGGCGCACCAATTCTATTTGCAAAGAAAAAGGACGGAACACTAAGATTGTGCATAGATTATCGGCAACTCAATCGGGTGACGATCAGGAACCGATATCCACTTCCACGGATTGATGACCTTTTTGATCAACTTCGAGGTTCAAAGTGTTATTCAAAGATTGATCTTAGATCTGGCTATCATCAATTGCGGGTCACTGATGATGACATACCAAAAATTACTTTCCGAACCCGATATGGCCATTACGAATTTGTGGTAATGCCCTTTGGATTAACCAATGCGCCAGCCGTGTTTATGAGCTTAATGAATAAGATTTTTACTCCATACTTGGACCAGTTCGTGGTGGTGTTTATCGACGATATTCTAGTTTATTCATCGTCGGAAGAGGAACATGAGCAACACTTGAGAGTAGTTCTCCAAGTTTTAAGAGACAACCAGCTGTACGCAAAAGCAAGTAAATGCGAGTTCTGGTTGAAGGAAGTCACATTTTTGGGACACGTCATGTTGGAGCATGGAATCGCCGTAGACCCGGCCAAGGTGGAAACAGTATTAGATTGGAAGCAGCCAACCTCAGTATTCGAAGTTCGTAGTTTCTTAGGGTTGGCGGGCTATTACCGACGGTTTATTCAAGACTTTTCTAAACTAGCTAAGCCGATGACTCGTCTAATGCTAAAAGGGGTAAAATACGATTGGAACGAAGCATGTGAACAATCCTTTCAAGAACTCAAGAGGAGATTGACTAGTGCCCCAATACTCATCATTCCGGAGCGAGACATAGGATATACGGTATATTGCGACGCGTCCAAGGATGGGCTAGGCTGTGTGCTAATGCAAAAAGAGAAAGTGGTGGCTTACGGCTCCAGGCAACTGAAACCGCATGAAAAGAATTATCCGACACACGATCTAGAGTTGGCAGCAATGGTTTTTACGTTAAAGCAGTGGCGTCATTATTTGTATGGTGAACAATTTGAGATCTTTACGGACCATAAGAGCTTGAAGTATTTGTTCACACAGAAGGACTTGAACATGAGACAAAGACGGTGGCTAGAGTACCTCGAAGATTACCATTTTACTCTATCCTATCATCCTGGCAAAGCTAACGTGGTGGTGGATGCTCTGAGTCGCAAGAACCGGGGAATTATTGCTAGCTTGGCACTCAAGGAATGGAACATGGTCGGAACACTTAATGAGTTTGGAGTACAGATGAAAGCTCAGGACGAGAAGGTATACCTTGGCGCTCAAATCGCTACACCCAAATTACTGAACGAGGTAATAGAGTCACAGAAGTATGATCAAGAGGTGGCGTTCATAAAGGCGCAAATAACATCCGACGATTCTATATCTGATTGGACGATTCAGTCAGATGGAAGTTTGAGATATCAAGGTAGAGTGTTTGTACCACAAGATGAGTCGCTTAGAGAAAAAGTTCTAAAGGAGTTCCACCATTCAGTGTTCGCAGTGCACCCAGGAGGGACGAAAATGTACCAAAACTTAAAGCGTCAATATTGGTGGAGGGGAATAAAGAAAGATGTGGCTCAATTCGTAGCCAGATGCCTTACGTGTCAGCAAGTAAAGGCAGAACACCAAAGAACTCGGAGATGCTTCAAATTTTGCCGACATCAGAATGGAAATGGGAGCATGTAACAATGGACTTCGTCACTGGACTACCCAGGTCACCAAGAGGATATGATGCTATATGGGTTATAGTTGATCATTTGATGAAAACTGCGCACTTTTTGCCATATAAAATCTCCGACACTTTGACATCGCTGAGTCATCTCTACATTAAAGAAATTGTCCAATTACACGAAATTCCTGTATCAATTGTGTCCGACCGGGACCCGCGTTTCACCTCCCGATTCTGGGGAAGCTTGCAGGAGGTGTTAGGGACCGAATTATGTTTCAGTACCGCATTTCATCCTCAAACTAACAGACAGTCGGAACGTACTATTCAGACTTTGGAGGACATGTTAAGAGCTTGTGTGATGGATTTCAAGGGGAATTGGGAGCGACACCTACCGTTGGTAGAGTTCACATACAACAATAGTTTCCAGGCTAGTATTGGCATGGCTCCATTCGAAGCACTGTATGGTCGGCCTTGCAGATCACCAGTTTGTTGGACTGAAGTTGGAGAAGTGAGTCTATTGGGCCCAGAGATCGTGCAAGAAACTACAGAAAAGGTGATACTTATTCGACAAAGATTAATGGCAGCTCAAGATCGCCAGAAGAGTTATGCAGATAAAAGGAGAAGACCACTAACCTTCGCTACCGGTGATTATGTTTTCCTGAAAATTCAGCCCCGCCGAGGGATCATTCGTTTTGGAAAGAAAGGAAAATTATCACCTCGATATATTGGGCCCTTCGAGATACTTCAGAAAATCGGAGAGGTTGCGTACAAGTTGGCTTTACCCCCACAGTTGGCTGGAGTACATGATGTTTTCCATGTATCTATGCTGCGAAAGTACATAATACACCCTTCTCACATCATCAATTGGGAAGAAATCCAACTCAATGAGGACGCTACCTTTGAAGAAGGACCTGTAGCAATTATAGACAGACAAGAAAAGAACTTGCGAGGGAAGACAATTCACCTTCTTAAGATACTCTGGCGTCACCATGGTATTGAAGAGTTCACCTGGGAACGTGAAGATGCGATGCGGGCAAATTATCCACAACTATTTGGGACGTAAGGTATGATCTAATTTCGAGGAAGAAATTTATTTAAGGGGGATAGGTTGTAGAAACCCTAATTTTTTTAATTACTCTTGAAACCCTGAGCCTTAGGTTAATAGCATTTTAACCCTAGTTCCGTAAAAATCTGTGTAAGGGCCCAAGTAAAGAATAATTTCTCTGTGTGTTACCATAATTAAATCATAGAACACCACTTTATGATTGGAACTATCCTAAAACTTGGTTTTATTTATTTACCTCATAATTTCTAAATTAATTCATACATTTTATTCTTATTTCTAATTTTTTTATTATTGTTCTTTCATTAATTATTTATTTGCATGGAATACTATTGTGTACTTGAATATATACATAGTTTAAATATATATATATATATAATATTGGTGGAAGAGTGGGTTGATAACAACAAAGAAGTAAATAAAATAAATAAATAAATAAATATCTAGATATTTATATCCTTAGCCATTAAGCTACCTATATTATATAAATTGAGAGTTGGTCCAAATCCACACCCACGTTTTTCATCAGCTCAAGGAGAGGGTGAGAGAGGGAGGTTTGCTCAAGGGAAGTCAAGGGGAGTAGAGAAGTGAGAAGAAGAAAAAAAAAAAAAAAGAGAAGGACTTCTTGAAGGTAAAAATACACCTCTCCCTTGTCTTCTCAAATTTTTTTACCCATCTCATCCTATTGTCTAGATGCTCCCTTGGGTTATGTATTAATGGTAAATTGAGTTTTTGGTGTGTATGCATGTGTGGGTGTGAATTGGTGACATTGTATTACAATTTTATTCAAAATATGCACTGCTGCAATTTCTAATATTTAAAAGAAATATCAAACCTGTTTATTTCTCAAATCTGAATTTATTGTAAGATATTTGGTGTGTTTAGAGCGTGTGATAATTTTATTAGCCCCTAATTGGGTGTTTTTAGGGCTTGGATAATTTGTTGAAAAATCTGGTCCTGAATCTCTGAAAAACAGTCCATTTTTAGTAATTTTATAAAATTCTAGAAAAAATCATCTCGTGTTGGTTCTTTTGTCAAAATTTAGAACTCTGAGTCCTCTTTCCAACAGATTTTATTTGAGTGAAAACCATCGGGTAGATTGAGAGAAACTCTAGTTTTCCCAATGGGTGACAAATCTGGACAGATTTTTGAATACAGCTTGTGGATGAATTTCTGGAGGTGCTATGCACATTCTGTGAATTGGAATTGAAACTAGACAGGTTAATTATTATTTCTGTGCAATTTCAGCCCCTAATTTGACCTAGAAGTATTTTTACCAAAGCGTTCTTGTTAGCCCTGCAGGACCGACCGGTGCTGGAAATTGTGTTCTACTATGTGATTTGTCTCTAAGTGTTTCAAGCCTTTTTAATGTTATTTTCTTGCTTAACTATACTTATGTATGATGATCATGGACTATATTTCCTCTAGTATGTTTTTCCCATACTCGTTTAAATGACCGAATTACCGAATGTGACTAACTTACCTGGCAAAAGATCTAATAAATGGGAAATGATAAGGGGTTGGCAATGGGTGACGTTTATCTTAGTGTTTTAAAACAATTTTATACATATGCATGACATGAATTATGATAGGGTTAATACCAAATGAGTTAAGTCTTGCGTAAGCAGTTTAAGCGAGCCCCTAGGTTGACCTGGATGTATTCGGACTCTATGCGGTGGTTTCAGGGTGCATGCGAGCCCTTTGGTATGGTATGTGCAGGGTGTAAGCGAGCCCGAGGCACGATTTGGATGTAAGCGAGCCCACTTGTTGGCCGTCTCTTTTGAGGTCCACCACTGCCACCGACTGGTAAATAATCGGAGGTGGGCATAGGTGGTAAGGTCTGCAAAACAGTAAAAGGGGGAGTTTTGAATAGTCCGGTGTTCAATCCTTGTGGTTGGGTAAAAGGATCTCTTTGGGGGGTCCTAAACGCCTAGTCTAACTACTAATTCATAAAACCTTAATGTAAGTATGTTATTTTACTTGATTTGTTTTGTGTATGATTGATTGATAGAAGATATAGGGGTGTGTGTGTTTTTACTGGGCATTCCAAGCTCGTGGCGTGTCATGCCAGGTGAAGAAGCAGCTTACGACGAGGAAGTTTATCCCGAAGAAAATCAAGATGAAGTTTTAGAGCCGTGGTTCACTTGAAAATTTAGACTAGTAGTTTGTTTTTGTGTTCTCTTTTCTTTTACCTTTTGGTTTGACAATATTTGTAAACCTCTAGTGGAACTCAAATCAGTTATCTATGTTATAACTCTACTTGTATGAGTATATTAACATATTGTGGTTATCTCTTTTGTTTGAGTTGTACTTTATATATTTCTCTTGTGGTCTCAAATTTTGGGGCGTGACAATTGGTATCAGAGCCCTAGGTTCAACCCTTAACCCACGCGTGTTGACTTGTGATTTTAGATATCCTTGCCTTTCACATTACTATTTTCTGTTACCATTATACTATATCATATTAAGGGTAGACTAAAAAAAATTTGTTTACCTACCATAGGATGGATTCTACATCAGAAAGCGTTGATAACTGGGGAGTTTTTCGGTTCGAGCAGGCAAGATGGTTAGCCCACAAAGACTTAACCGACGGTGTCAATTAGGAGCGAAACGCGTGATAAAGAAAGCCATTCGGAAAACAGAAGAGGATTTTTCATACTACACCGCGCAAGTAAGACGAGCGTTGGTACGTCGACACCTCCAGTGCAAATACAGGGAGCTTAGGTTCGCTCTTCAGATAGAGCGGAATGATCAGACTTTTGCTGAGCTTAGGCAAGAGGTATTGACTGAGGATCCGCGTCCAGTGATGCGTCGCGTTGGACCCGAGAGCTGTGGCTCTCATCATCCTGAGTTAGTTGTTATGTTTGTCTCAGTACTTCCTGGAGCTTCCCCTACATTCCCTATAGAGGTGTCGTCAGAGTACACCCCTACACCGGCTCAGCAGTTTCCAGCCTCCCCAACATATGCTCCTTTACCACCAGAGGATCCCGAAGAAGATCCCGAAGAAGACCTAGAGGAATCGTTTGACTTAGGGCTGTAGTAGTCGTGGGACAAACCTTTTGTGTACCTTTGTAAATAGTGCTTTGTGTGGTTGAAGCGTGTTTTGTTTTGGTGTATACACGCTACACGCTAACCTAGATAGTGTAACCTTTTGTAAGAAGAAGTTATATGCGTATATATAAAATATCTAGTTGGTTATTTTAAGTGTATTGTATATTATTTTATTTTATTTTACTTGGTTTAATAGCATCATCCATTTAGAAAAAAATACATAAATTTCATACACCTCGGACCACATTAAATTAGACTATTTATTGAACACCTCTTTGCCTTTACAACAACCCTAAGCTTATATTACCCACAAACTTAGCAGATGGCGGACAATGTGGAAGCAAACGATCAAGTAAGACGCCGACGAGGACGTCCAGCTCGCAATCAAGGCGTTAATCGCGGTAGACCTATTCCTGCTGAGGAGTTGCCAAGACCAATCGGTAACCAGATTCTTGAAGAGTTAGGAAGGCTTAGAAGAACGCAACCAAATGAGCGGATATATTTGTTATCTGAGTTCAGAAAGCAAAGACCGCCGGTGTTCACAGGTGAGCCTGACCCGAGAGTCGCTGAGAGCTAGATTCGTCAAATAGAAAAGATGTTGGAAACCATGGGTATTACTGTGCATACAGACAAGATCGCCCGGGCAAGTTATCAGCTAGAAGAAGAAGCGGATCATTGGTGGTCCTTAATGAAAAATTCTCAGGACACGACAAGCATGACTTGGGCTCAGTTCAAAGAATTGTTTCTAAGAAAATATTTCCCAAACACAGTTAGACAAGAGCGGATTTGGCAATTTCAAACTTTGAAACAGGGTGAGATGTCAGTGACTCAGTATGTAGCCAAGTTTGAAGTGCTAAGTCCATAATGAATGAGATCATGCTTGTTAGTGTGAGTATTGGGAAGGATCCTGACTTGATCCAGATTGGTTCCGCACTGTCTTCAACGCGAGCGATTTGTCGCTTTCTTAAAAATTTTCAAAAAATGTTTTGCGCAGTCCTGCGAAGACCTGTGTGGAATCGCTCTTGAGATTGTGCAGCCTAGGATCGCTCTTAGCCTCAAGATTCAACCCCTTGCTCTCAAAACCTTAAATGTGAATTCAGAATGGTCAACGACCAACTACAATGTGAGCCTTGTATGGCCAGATCAGAAACATCCCTCGAACAAGGGGCAAAACACGTCGGAGAATGCACTCGAAGAGTCCGTGACGAAGATCGGCAAGAATGCCAAATCCCATAAGGGAAGAAAGAAGAAGGTGCCGCTGAAGGACAACTAAGTTCCGATCCACAACACTAGGAGCAAATTCAGTCCCCCATTGGATGGACTCCTACATCGTCAGCGAACAGCAGTCATTCTCCTGGATTCTGATGACTTCAAGATCTCAAAACCATTTGGCATGAACAAAGCTACACTTTTACCCTTGAGAGGCTCGCTGGGCCAAAAACCCGGAAGGGCGACCCAGGCAAAAGTTAGAGCAAGAAAAAAGAAAAAAAAGAGAAGAAAAAAAAGGAAAAAAAGAAGAGAAATGCAAAAAAAGATGGGAAAAAAAAAGAATTGAAAAGAAAAGAAGAACATACCTCGCAAGGTTGAAAACCCGGAAGGGCGGCCTTGGCAAAAGTTAGAGCGTAGAAGGTGAGGGTTAATACACGAGTGTACCTTACCAGAACTACGTAAGGCTTGATTCCCATGTTTGGGATACGTAGGCAACTTCATTCTGAAGTCCAGCCACAAACACTTTCAAAGTGATTGTGTCCATATATTGGTTTTGACCATCTTCGTCTTCTCTGTATCCGAGAGTTTGGTTACGATCATCACTAATGAGAGCTCACGATATGTCATGCATTATCCGCATAAGGAGCAACTTTCCGCTGCCATGAGTCGCCATTCAAACAAGGCAACTTTCATGCCATGCGCTCTTCATGCAAGGGGCAATTTTCCTTCGGATCCGAGGTTGCGCATCTCGAGAGTAGGTTCCGTGCTCGTTGAGCACTAGCTATTTGCCAAAATGATTTTTGAGAATTTTTATTGAGGTTGACTAATTTCTTGAAAATTATTCCATCTTTTCCAAAACTGAACCATTTCTTGGACCCAAAAAAGGAAAAATTTTAGTGCTCATAGCCTAACTTGCATGATTTCAAATCAAAAATGGAACAAACATGCTAATCTAACTCTCATTTTGGTCAAAACTTGTTTTAGTAGGAAAACCAAAAAAAAAAAAATGGTCAAAATGATGAACTAGGGGCACAGTTGAGTCAGGCTTCCTGTCTTTCCCCCATCGCCAGTATACTTGCCAGAAGAGGGCATAACCGAAGCTAGCAAGCAAAGGGCTGAAAGCTCTCTCACCCTCCAAGCAACGAGGTATCAAGTCATATGCGAGGCATGAATTGGAATGGATCAGAATACTCCACTCCCTTATTTGGGGCATCGACTAGACGCCACCAGAAGAAGTAGCCGCGAGCTAACAATGTTGGGCATGAATCCACAACCTCTTGTTTATCTATCAAACACCCTGGGAAGGGATTGAAAAATGAGAGATTGAAGAATAGAGAGATGTGCGCTGAAAGAAAAAGAGCTTTTTCAGAAAAACGGAGCCTGAGGGCCGAGTGATGTGAGAATCACAAATGAGAAAGGGTGGGAAATAATACCCGAAGAAACTGGCTCCTCGCGAACTGAGAGGTCTCTTGTCTTTGTAACGTGTCTGTGTGTCGTGTCTTTTGTTTTGTTTACCTCAACTTTTGTTTTCAGTCTTTTTCGTGTTTTACTCGATGTGTTTAGGTCGTGTACCTTCTATTGAGTCGTAGTACGCTGTGTTCAGTTGTAGGCTCAATACCCAGTTGAGAACCCTTTTCTTATTTTCAAAAAAATCGTGTTATACTCAGAGTGCTGTGCCATTCTCCACATTTGTGCAAAGCAAGACTAGTTCTTTCAACGACCACAAGGTTTGACCCACGTCATGTCAGAATAGTAAAACCTGGACCTATCTGAAGCTCTTTTTTTTAGGTTTCGGGTTGCGAAGCAAAAGAAGAAAGGGAAAATTTGGAGCATCTGAGTGTGTTTCAATTTCTACCGATTCCACCTTTGTATTCCATCTTTTCAGATTGGACTGTTTGTTCAGGATTCGCCATGTGCAGAATAAACCAAGCGCTGTGTTATGGGTTGCGTGTTCAGAATGAGCAGTGTTGTTGTATGAATTGTTTTGTCGTTGGCCGGTTCATTATCTGGTTATTACGATGCAAGTGTTCCAATTTCCAAACAAAAGATCAATCTCACTCACAATGTTATGTAATGTGATACAATGTGATGCGATGTGATATACAAATATAACACTTTCTTTTTCAAACAAAAAGCTTGTTTCATCTCATCATCTTTTCAAGTACATAGCTTTGAAGAAAACAAAATCTGCCTGTGGCAGCACAATATGTTCAAGCTACCAGCAAAAAGAAAAGTAAAACAAAAAGAAGAAAAGCAATAAAAGTCTAGATCAGCGTCAAGTGGTCTCAGGCCTGAGGGTCTATCCTTGTCCTCTTCCTGGACAAAGGTCTAGGAACATCATCGTCAACACTATCATCTGAGCCTAAGCTCGAGTCATCTCCGGTCTCCTCCTCGGACGACTCTGCCTCCCACTCCGCCTTTGTCTCCGCCTCGGACTCATCATCGTCGGGAACCGGTGCTCGAGAGCTGCTCCCAACACGAGTGCGCCCTGCTTTGGTACAGGGATATACTGTGCCTCATCGCCCTCCTCCTCGAGCAGGTGCAGATGGTCCTACTGGAGCACCCCCTGCAGTCAGAATCTGGAATGGGGCCTGAAAATGACAAATGGCAAACGCATCAGTACACTACGCAAAATAGATTATGAATACTGTGAGCAGTGTATGAATACAGAATGCAGTGTACGAGTACAGTGTATGAAAGCCGTGAGCAGTATATCAGTGAAGAATGCAGTGTATGGGTACAGAGTATGAATGCTGTGAGCAGTGTATGAATACAGAATACAGTGCAGTGTATGAATGTCGTGAGCAATGCTGTGAACGGTCTGTGGATTACAGTGTATCAAATGCCTTGAGGGCCGTGTATCAAGTGCTGCGTTGATAGTGCGAGGCATCAGATTATGTGAAACAGTTTATGTAGAGTTTGAGGCTGTGGTCAAAAAGGAACTTACCGGAATGCCGTAGATGGTCAGTAGATCGAGGCTCCACTGTAACATCCCCATTATCGAAGCAGTCAACTCCAGGGACTAGCGAGTGTACTCGGAGGAAGCCTGCAAAAGTGTTAGAAGTATCAGTATTCTGCGGAATATCAAACGGAATGAAATGAAATGACTGTGCAGAGTGCAAAATGTAGAAAGTACATACCGGGGGCAAGTCGTAGAACCCAACTAACTCATGATCAGTCGGAGGGAGAGCGATGAGAATCTGATAAGTCTCCCCACCCTACCCTCTGCATGTCATCATCGTAGGCAGCGCTGGCCACCCAGCTTTCTGCCCTTTCCGAGGCCCACTCCTACTATGGACCCGAGCCATCCTCGGTGCTCTTATCTCTGCTCCCTCCTCTCTCCTCTCGGCCCATGAGCACTACCCAGAGGCCGCATGAAATAGGTCTGGACATACTCTGCATAGTCGCCCTCGCCTCAGAAGCCCTCGGAGTCCTAACCGATCGTGTAGTCTGCCATCTCCTTGAGAGTGTACCTCTCGATATGCCTCATATGAGTAAGAGGTGGCCGCGAAACTGTCTGCTCTGGCACACCTAAGGTCTGCCGCAAGAAGCGCTCCCCCAAGTACCAGGCGCGGCAGAAGGGGCCCTCTAGTAAAACTCTGAATCGGGCCGTCTCTCGGGCACCAGCATACCGCTCCCGTACTGCGATGGGCAATGAGGCCCATGGCTGCCAGGTGATCTGCAAACAAAATACAGTTCGTATTGCTATTGAAAATGCAATGCAAAGTAAAGCTTAAATGAACTACAAGTTCTAAAATACCTCTACGGCGGTGATGGTATCGAAATAGCGGCGGAAGAACATGAAAGACTCTCGAGGCCTCCGCTCCCACCTCATGTCGAAGCAATGGGAGAATGGGATCATCGGAGGCATCTTCTCCTCTGGTACTGGGGCAAGCCTCGGGAAGTAGGCGTATACCCACAGCTACAGTGAGACAGAACAGATATCAATATACTTATCAGGTCAAAGTAGTATGCAGATAAGGCAGAAAGCAGTGTATTGTGCAGTGTGTACAGTGTACAGAATACAGAGAATGTAAAGCAGAAATGAAAAATAGAAGAAGAAAACATACCTCCCAAGCCCGCTAGTAGCCTCCGAGCAGCTGTCTACTGAGGCAGGAGGATGAACTCATATAGCCGTAGAGTGTGGCCAAGCCTGTGCCACCCCAGTCGTAGCCACGAATCCTGGTCACGTCAACCAGTGCACTCAGTAGGTAAAGGGGCACGGTGTTCGCCCGGTCGGCGAGGAGAGTGGTCCCCAGCAAGAACATCAGAAAGTCGCGTGCGTACTGCTCCTCCTCCTCCTGGGTAGTCGGTGCCTGGATCCGAAAATGAGCCTCAAACCAAGAATATCGCACGAACCCTGCTCGAGCGAGAGGTGGCTGGGTGCCGAGAAGGTAAAGCTGAGCGGCGTCCCACTCATCCATGTCTGTGTCAAAGGGGATCGGATCACCCCCCACTCCGATGCCTGTGAGCATGGAGAAATTAAAGGGAGTCATCGTCATCTCCCCAGTGGCGGAAAAGTGGAAGGAGTCTGTGGTGTCCCACCACCTCTCCGCCAATGCAGCAAGGAGTGGCCTGCTCGCAGTAAGGCGTGAGAGCCCCATGCAGAAAGTCTCGAAACCAGCTCGGTCGATGATGCGACGAACCGCGTCAAGTAACTCCATGTACCAACCTCGTGCGGCGACGTTCCCATACCCCCGGAGGGCATGGCAATCTCCCTGTGGTCAAAACAAACAGTCGCGAAGCGGTGTTACAAATACAGTGTTGAATGTGCTCAGAATCAGTGAAATACAACATGTGTACACGTGTTCAGATTCAAAAAGATATCAGGTACGGGTGTCCTCGCAGTGAACTACAGCACATGATGTGTCAGTGTGCTTGAATGGTTTAATGGAAAGACAACGTGTGTGCTCGTGTTCAAATTCAAACGGACATTGGGTGCCGGTGTGCTTGCAGAGAACTACAGTATATGATGTGTCAGTGTGCTTGAATGGTTCAGTGGAAAGACAGCGTGTGTACATGTGTTCAAATTCAAGCAGGTATCGTGTATGGGTGTGCTCGTAGTGAACTACAGCATCTGATGTATCGGTGTGTTTGAGTGGTTCAGTGAGAAGACGACGTGTGTGTATGTTCAAAGATCAACCAGGTATCGAGTATAGATGTGTTCACAGTGGATCACAGCATACGATATACCAATGTATCTGAGTTAAGCAGTTAAAGAACAGTATTGACTAGCACAGTTATATGCTGTACATTGCAGAAAATGAAACGGGGAAGAGTGTACCTCGGAGGTGCCGAATAACAAATGTGACTCTAGCTCGTGCAGTAGAAGCTCCAATGGCGTGCCTCACGTGTAGCTCTGGAAGTGGCGGAGGCTGTCAGAAGGGAGCACATGCACCGCCGGCCTGTAGGTCACCGAATCGAACAGTCAGACGCAGAGAGGGAGGAGCTCGACCTCGGGGTCCACATCCATCTCCGGAGGAGCCCCACCCTGTGGAAGATCGCCTGCCATGTTGAAGAAGGTGCGAAAATGGCCGGAAGTGTGAAAACCGAGCAAGAATGCGAAAAGTCAACTGAAAAGTCAACTCCGAGAGGCTGAAAAATGGACGGAAAGGCCGGAGTCTGGAAAAAAGCACAGAGATCGAGGTAAACTCGGGGGAAACAACCCCAAGTGGTGGAAATCGAGAAAAGTACACCGAAACGAAGATTCGTTCGGTTCAAAACGTGCGAAACAGGGAGGGTTTCGCGAATCGAACGATGAAAAAGTGTCTAGAACGCGAGAAAAGCTAGGATCGAAGGTTGGAAAGTCACCTAAAGAAAGAGGGGAGGTATTTTCGAGCTTGGAGGAAGTGAGAAAATAGGGCTAGAAGCCCTATATTTAAAGACCAGATCAATTGACAAACCGCTTCAACAGCATTTTTGGCCGGTCATTACATTGTCGGTCGGCCAAATAGATGGCCGGTGGCCTTATTTCGTGGCCAGTGCATGGCCGGTGGACTCCCCTGATGGCCGGTGAGCCTTCTACACCCTTGTTTGGGTCAGATATGTGGTTTGGCACCTTGTTTGGATCATATTGTATATATCGCATTGTAAATAAAGCATTGCATGCATTTGCTGCATCCTCCATCTATGGCTTGCGCCTTTCCATGTTGAGCTTGGTCTGGTATGTGCCCGTACCTTTCACGTTGAAGCACGGTTATGATATTATGTGTAGGCACGTAGTGTTGTGAGTGACGGCACTGTTTCAGTGTTAAACGCGGCTTGTATGTGTCCATGCCTTTCCTAGGCAAGATACGACATGGCTGCATGCCTTATCCCTTCCATCTATTGCATATAGAATATACATGGCATTATAGTTTGTATGCATTTATTGCATTATCCACCTGCATTGTCATGCATTCTTCACTCGCGTTGACACGCATGCATCGTTTCCGCCTACATTGCATCCATCCAGTGCATTTTTTAGTTGTTTCATTGCATTGTACATAGAAAGTATTGCATGCATTTGCTGCATCCTCCATCTATGGCTTGCGCCTTTTCGAGTTGAGCTTGGTCTGGTATGTGCCCATACTTTTCACGTTGAAGCATGGTTATGATATTATGTGTACGCACCTAGTGTTGTGGGTGACGGCACCATTTCCGTGTTAGACGCGGTTTGTATGTGTCCATGCCTTTCCTAGGCAAGATACGGTTTGGCCACGCACCTTATCCACTGTATTCATGGCATTGTAGTGTAGTTTGTTGCATCCAGCATTTAGGATCATGGTCTTTCTTAAGCAGAGCATGCCTCACTTATATCATCCCACCAATTACTTGTGTCTTGTGTTCCAACTACACACACATAGTTCTGCATGTGTAAACGCCTATTCCACTGATGGGATTGTGGTTTGAGGGTGTCGGCACCTTTTCTATGGTAGATGAATTTTGCATCCCCATCATCTTTATGATATTTGTGTGGTTTTGTACTGTTTATGGTTTGATCATCTCGAATGCATTGCATATCATTTACATTGTTTATACATAGCTTTGTAAATATTGCATTGTTATGCATCCATTCTGCATTGTTATGCGCCATGCACGGGTTGCATTGTCATGCACCCCTTCACTCGCGTTATTACGCAGTCTTAGATTGCATTGTTATGCGCATTGCTAACGATATTGTACCTGTTAAGTTTCTCTCTTTTTCAGGCACGATATTGTATGTACGGTTCATTTGAAGCTGGCACAACCAGACGAACCGCACAGGTATTGTATTCTCCGCGTCAAACGTAACGAGAATTACATAATTCTCCTACATCCTTTTTGCATTGTAATGTAGTTTGGTTTTTGCTTGCTTAAAAATGTTACATGATATGCTTCGTTACATCTTTCTTTTGCATGATCATAAGTTATGCTCGGCTTTGTGCATTGTTTTACATTTTGCCCCTGCCTTCGGGCGCATATCTTTGTCTGTAGCTTGTATGCTTTGTATAAGTCTTCGGCCTCGTCAAAAATGGGTCGTCTCTGGGCTTTGACATTCACTCCCGTCATTGTTATGACTTTCGAGTTCTGTCAAAGAGGGGCAACTGTAGACACCCCATTTTTGACCGTCCTCAAGACTTGGACATCTTCGTTTGAACACTCGGTGATCATCCATGTTTGTGTTCGTTTTGAGTTCCCGAAGGTCTCGGCTACGCGCCCTGCCTTAGGATCTCTCAACTTGTTTGTTTTGTGTTTGGTTTTGCACCAAACACTTGTTCTTTTGCCTCTGAGGGAGGAGGAAGGCTTGTTTTCCATCCCCACACCTCACCGGCCATGGCTTCAGGCCACCGGCCATTGGTGATGGCCGGTCGGCACTCTTGGTGGTCGGCCAGCCACCTTTGTTGGTCAAATGGCCATTTTTGTTGGTCGACCACTGTTCATCTGCTTTTGGCAGATATTTTATGCCAGCAGGCACAGCTGGCACCCACTTTGCACCCCCTCCATACACGTGTATGGAGGGATTTCCCTCTTGCTTAGCTTGTTTTGTAAGCTTTGCAAGAGTAGAGTCCTATAAGAGGAGGGTTTCTCCTCCCTCCCCAAGGGTTACAAAAAAGTTCCAGAGGTCTAGATTAGGGTGAGAAATAGTGTATCTATCTATCTCTATTTCTCTCTCTCTTTTGCTCTTTGTGTGTGTTTAAAGGGGTTTTGTTCTTAGTTTTGCACTAGGACACCTAGTTCTACACCTTACCTTGGTTGTTGAGGAGCCAAAGGGTTATTCTTGAAGGTTTTGAGCTGGTTTAGACCTAAGGAAGGCTACTGGAGCATTGTTCTTGAAGAGGTCTACAAGGGTAAGAGCTTTCCCTTTAAATACCCCCTTTTTACATAGGCTTTTAGCCATCCTTGCATCTGTTTTTAAGCTTAACTTATAACATATAAAAGTTCTGATTTTAAGTGCTTAAAATAGTTGTTTAAGGTTGCTTTGGTGTTTGGGGTTGTTTCACCCCTCTTAGGCCTTGTTTGGCCCCATTTTTGTGCTATTTTGGTGAGCTCCGGAACCACCTTGTTTGGCCCCTCTCCTTGTTGCCTTCAATAATTGCCATTTTAGCCTCATGTGTGAGTACCTTGTTTAAGTTCATGTTCGCCATGTCTTAAGTAGTATTTGTGCTTATTTTGCCATGATATAGCACTATTTTTAATTGGTTTAGACACACCATGCCTGCCTTGCGTACTTGTCTTGTAATGCCATTATTTGCCTTAACATGTACTTAGCATTTAGACTACTATGCTTACTTGTTTTGGCCAAGCTTTGTGAAGCTTTTATGCATGTTTTGGTATGCTTAAGGTCTTTTTGTGGCTGTTTTGGCCATCCATGACATGCTTTGTATAGCCACCTTGCATTTTGGCTTGTTAGCCTTGGTTATGTGAGTGTTGAGCATGCATTACTTGGCTTGTTTTAGTGGTTTGGCACCACTTATAACACCATTTCAGTCCTTGTGATATGCTTGTATGCTTGCATTTGATGCCCCTTTAATGCTTTAAAAGGCTTGTGTCTTATGCTCCATGTTTGGAACTTTGTGCATGCCTTTAGACTTAGGCCATTTAGATGCCATCTAGGTGTGCCTTTGATCTTGTTTTGTTCTGCCTTGGGGTGGTTTTGAGCCCCCATGGCCCTTTGGTCATTTGCTTCATGTGTCACATGGCCATAGTTTAAGTCCTTGGGTTTGGTTGCATGCCTTGCTTGCATTGTTAGGTTGATTTGGCATCATCCCTCATGTATTTTCAGAGCTTGCTATGCTTGCCATTAGTCCATGTTTATCCTCTTTTAAGTGTGCTTAAAAGTTGCTAATTGATGCATAAGTGTTGGACTTTGTGTGCATGAATGTTTGTGTGTACATTGGCCTTGCATGTTGTCACATACTTGGCCCATAAACATCTTGTTACATGCTTAAATGATAGTGCATTTGGCATGCATTCTTCTCTTTGTTTTGGTTGCTTAACATGTTACATGTTTTGCATGTTTGCATATTGGCATTGCATTTCGCATGCTTGTTAGCTTGCACACTTGTTACATGTTTGCATGTTTGCATGCTTGTTGGCATTCTCATGTTGCATACTTAGCTCACATGCCTAGGTTGCATTGCATTGAGCATGTATGCCTTGTCTCTTGATCAAGTGATAGAGGTTAGGCCTATTGTTTGTTTATGTGCATTTCATTCCACATTGAAATGGCACACTTGGTTTCTTGGGCCATCACGCATCGAAATGCGCGATTGGTGGTCCGAGAACCGTGTACCATCCCCCTTTGAGTCATAAATATGATAAGGGGTGTAGTGGTGCCCACATTGCTTTGAAATCTATTGCCACACCTTGCTTGTCCTCTGTTGCTGTCAAAACAGGATTCTACCGGCATAGATGGCCGACCGACTACATTCAGTGCCGACCGACTATCCATATTTGGCCGAGATCTTCATTTGTGGTCGATGACCACTTTCCCATGGCCGGTGGCACCCTACAGTGTTCAGAGAGTGCTCCTTGGGACTTGTGCAATTTTCAGAGGCATAAAACAGTGAAAACAAAGGCAGCATGTGCATGGTGGTGGGTTTCCGAGCAAAGTCGAGCACGCATGCATTGGACCCTCTTCCCGAGGCTGTTTTATCGCTTTATTAGCTTAGTTAATTTGCTTAACTAGTTAATTGGTTTGTAACTATTTAATTAGCTTGTTAGTTGATTAAATTGTATTATTCTTTTGGTCCCTCCAAAAGAGGGCGAATTGTGTAATAAGTGTGCGTGCGTGTGATACATGTCTTCCAACCCTCATTTTTTTCTCCCTCTTACTTACCTGCTTTTGATGGTTAGTATTAGGGCATATTTCAATTAGCATCCTTATGCTATGCATGTATGCATCATTCATCAGTATTGCATGCACTGGGCTCGGCGCATCATACTAATTGCATAGTATTTCAAATCTAACTTGAATATATGTTATCCGTCGCATTTCACATGCCATATATAGATTAGTCGAGCCTACTCTAGCTTAGTTGCATCCTGCATGTGTTGCATTAGCCATCATAACATGAACTAGGATCATGCATATGATTACTAACTAGTTTCTGTTTTGGCTCGGAGTACTCGGTAAGCGTTTATGCTTTAGCATCCTTACATGTGTGTGAGTGATAGCATGCTTACCATGAGGCTATGTGCTTATGTGATATAACTGCCTGGATGCCTGTGGGTGAAGGTTGGATTGCTTGAGTTGGAACAACTCGTTGAAATCCATGATTTAGCCTACTTGCGAGTAGCAAATTTCAAACTGCCTTTCAAACGAGCGAATATGCAATGCTTTGTTCCAAATTAGGCAATCTAGTCTGTACTTTTGTGTTGTGCACATCACATAGTAAGATTAGCTAATCAACCGGAATAAGAGCACATAATGTTTTCAAAACTCGATATCATGGTTAGTAGAGACCGATCTTTGATCGGGCGAGCGGAGGTGTTCACGAAGTGACCTTCCCCAATCGTACCCAAGTCCCCGAGCCGAGGCAACTTTGGTGATGACGGACACGTGGCCTTAGGCAAACGAGTTAGGGTTTCCTAAATTTCTCCAAAAATAAAACATTTAGGTGGCGACTCTGTATCTGGCAAAGCAGTCCATGTTTGGCACTTCTTTCTAAAAATCTATTTTTCAAAACGATTTGCCGGATTTGTACTCTTTGATGATTCATCGGTCTTGCATTGCACTCTGTGAGATTAGATATAGGACCGTGACATTTGAGTCCGAACTGTAGTGAGCCCAATGAACAAAACGAGGGGATTTCCCTCCCGGGACGTTCAGGGACGTCTACAATACTCATTTTTCATGGGTAAATTTTTTAAGAGAAAAATCTGATACGTTTGATACTTTCCAGGCCTTAGTCCTTAAAATCCAAAATGAACAAGGTGTTTCTATTGGGCGTATCATAAGAATCCGAACTGATCATGGTTGTGAGTTTGAAAATAGTTCGTTTTTGAATTTTTGTGATATGCATGGAATTAAGCATGAATTTTCTGTACCGATTACTCCACAACAAAATGGAGTTGTTGAGAGGAAGAATAGGGTTGTTCAGGAGATGGCTAGGGTCATGCTCCTTAGTAAGAAAGTTCCTCTAAAGTTTTGGGCTGAAACCTTAAATACTGCTGTTTATGTTATAAATCGTGTGTATTTAGGGCCCGGCACTTTACAAACTCCATATGAATTGTTGAAGGGGTTGAAACCTAATTTAAAATACTTCAAAACTTTTGGGAGTAAATGTTGCATTTTCAAAGATAGAGAGCCCTTGGGCAAATTTGACTCCCGAAGTGATGAAGGTATTGTTCTAGGGTATTCAACCACTAGTAGAGCTTTTCATGTCTATAACTTGCGAACTTTATCTTTAATGGAATTGATCAATGTGGTTATAGATGACACAGGGTCTCCTACTTCAGCTATAAATGAGGAAGAAAATGGTGAGTCTCCAATCCTGGATACTGAACCAGAAATTCAAGGAGAAAAAGCTGAGGTCTAAGATCAAGAAGGTGAGCCAGCACCAACTTCTAAGGTGAGTCCAAGTCCAAAGAGTGTACAAAGAGACACCATTTCTGATGCTCCTGTCACTACAAGTTCAGAATTCAAACCATCAGTAAAGGTGAAACTGAATCATCCGACACAATAGGTGATTGGAAGTGTCTCAGATCGAATGAAAACCCGAAGACAAATTTGGGAAGAGGTATCTTATATTTGTTATGTTTCATAATTGAACCTAAGAATATAAAACAGGCCTTACTAGATGATAGTTGGGTCAATGCTATGCATGAAGAGTTAGGTCAATTTGAACGTAACAAAGTTTGGACTCTTATTCCCAGACCTAGAGACATGAATGTGATAGGTACCAATTGGATATTTAAAAATAAATCTAATGAGAATGATAGGTACCAATTGGATCCTCCTGAGTTTCTGTTTGACAGGTCGGGCCTCGGGGTCAAGAGGGATCCGATGTTGTACAATCTCAGGATCGATTCCAGGCATGTCTTCGTAGGACCACGCGAAAACATCTTTGAAATCTTTTAATAAAGCGACTAAGCGCCGGTTCCGAAGACAACGTGGACCCGATCTCGACCAGCGGGTCCTTCTCAAGACCGACGCTCACAGAGTGATTTCATCAATTAAGGGTTTAACAAACCTCTTGCTCTTGTTCAATTAGTCGCAAAACCGAGGAATTTCGTCCTCGCTGCTTTTCATCAAAATTTTGAAAGTCCCGATTTAAGCAATAAACCAAAGGCACAGAAAAGTACTCTAAACCACATTACCTCATTCTCATTAGATAGCTCCAAATCGTCCAATTCTCTCATACAACAGACTCAAAAGAGAAAGAAAAGACGACTGACAGATCAGGCATCCGTTATCACTCCAGAATACTGGGACTCAGACTCAGAAGCCGAACCCGATTCCACCCACAAGACTCAGTGGAATCAGATTCTGGCTCACTACCTGACCCGGTGCTGCTTGATAAAAATCCCTCCTCGTACTGCCAGATGAGGGAGGGTGCGATGGATGCATCCAAAATAGCCGCTGGTTGGCCCACAGCCGTTTCATCTCTAATCATGGACACCGAGGAGTCATCCCCAAGCACAACCGGGTCGATCAAAGGATCAAAGTAGACATGCCATGCTACCCCATTTCAACTCAGGTCCGCAGACTCCAATTCCTTGCTATGTTTGACCTCAACTGGTCTGGTTCGCTTTTCAACAACATCATCCCCAAATAATCGCAAGTCGAAGCAAATCTCTAATCCCGCATGCTTTTCTTTTATTCACCATGGTTCGAAAACCACGTATCGGGAAATCTTCTCCCTCACGAAAACGTCTGCTCAAGGTACCGGATGGGCGGCATCAATTCAAAAGGTTTCCCCATCTGTTTTTCTTTGGCTCTTCCAGCCATCTCTTTTCCCTTTCTTACCCAATCTTCCTTGGTGGGCAGGTAACCCAAGCCGAAGGTGTGAGGGTTGTGCGGCATTTCAGCCAGTGTTGCAATGCCCTTACGGCCGCTTTTCCCTAATCCCATCCCGGGGATGTATTGGAGTTTGTTCATGAGGTACACTGCTTGGGCACTAACATATATCCCTTCGTTAGTGGCCATGACGCTCGCATAACCCGAGCCTCACCAAGGTAAAACCTCGATATGAACACGCCCTCCGTGCCATGCTCTATCTCCGAGCAGCGTGGATACTTCGTGGTGGATGAATCGATGAATTCTCAAGACGATGGCTACTCCTTCCCATAGGGTATTTCACCATTTGGTGCAAAGTAGATGATATCGCCTTCACTGATGCACCACGTCGCCTAACAACAAATTGTAAGTTGCAGGTACTTCCAAGACATGAAAATCTATTTCCTGTTGTCCCGGCCCAACCTTGGTCTGGATTTTAACGGTTCCCATCACCTCTCGGCTTGTATTGTCATATGCCCTGGTGGCCTGGATTGTTGGTACAAAGTCTGCGGCTTTCATCCGATCGCGTAAAATTTGTCATGCGAGACGTTGATGGCGGACCCTGTATCAACAAGGACTACCGGTATCCATTTATTCCTACACTCCACGGAGATGTAGAGTGGCTTGTTGTGATTTGTGCCCTCAGGCGGTAATTCCTTATCAGCGAACGTCAATGTCGGGGCAGCTCCTCCCGGAAAGACTAACCCCACTAGCTGTTCTGGCGTTGTCTCTATTGAAAGCTTTGCCTTATCCATGGTCGATAAAAACAGCCTCCTATGCACTCGAGAAGCCATAGCGGTCCCAGATGGAGATGTCTGCTTGTATCTTTTTCAGCTGTTTGAGTACGGCTTCCTCTTCGAGCTGCTTTTCCTTTTGCCTCTCAGCCTCGCTGTCTTTCCCTGAGGCCTCTGGTTGATCCAAGTGTGGGGGCTTGAAATACCGCCCACTCCGCGTCATGTGGTCAATTTCCCCTAGGTACCAGGTACCGTCAGGTTGATCATTTCCCCAGTCTTCGTCTGTATGGGCAAGACAAAGATCCTCGTCTTCCCACCACATTCACAATCGCCGATGAGACACTTGTCCTGCCTCAGTATGATCGTCTCGTGCTCAGACTTTCCTCCTCGCACTCGTAGCATTATCTCTTTCTCAGATACACAGCGGTTTTTCCCCACGGGCCTTTGCCTGTCGGATCCTCTCGGAATCCTCAAAACTTGCTTGTTCCGACATAGATGACTGTTCACTCATTTCCGTACTCAAAATGTTCCAACCGTGGGCGAAATTCTTAACACTGACGCCCGAGAATATGCTCTGCTCTTGACCCTTCCGTGCCACCGATATTCTCATTCCTCGAGCTCTCTTCCTGAAATTCTCCTACCACATCGGTCAGCTCATCCAACCACCCAAGAGCTTCTCTTGAATCCTCATAATTGAACCACGAACTGCTGCGTCCTCTGGATATTGGTCATCAGAGTTGTAGATTGGCAGTCCTCTTCTACGGTTGTTACCTCATCGATTCCTTGTCCCAGACTATCCCCTCGGATCATGCACAATTCTTCCCCTGTTGGCAGTTCCATCTTGGGCCTATCTTGGCTTATCAACGAGATGTAGTCACTCGGACTGTATGTCTTCCCACTGTAACTCCCAGATTCCGCAGACTCTGATTCAATAACCCTTTTCTCCTTTGGGGTCCCTTCTCTCCTGTTCTCGGTGGTCACCACTGACGGCTTAGGCTGGGCTACGGAGATGTCCATCATGCACAAGTCAGTGCACTCAGGGAGGAACACCTCTGGTTTAGACAAGTGGGTGGGTGTGATATAAACACTAGGGTCATAAGATGCGGCCCCAGTATGGATGAAATTAAGTCTTTTAGGTGGTGGGGTTTGGTTATGTGCAGGGAGGGGATTTGTGGTAACATTGGGCTTCTCGGGAGGCAAAATCACCCCGTTATCGATAAGGTCTTGAATTTCATGGCGTAACCGGAAGCACTGGTCGGTGTCGTGACCGTGCTGTTGATGAAATGCACAATATTTGGTTGGGTTATGGGTAGGAGGGAGTTTTTCTGGTAGGGGCCACGGCTCCAGGGGCCTCAGGTGCCCTTTCTTGATTAATACCCCTAGAGCTTTGGATAGGGGCATATAGAGCGGAGCGAAAGTTCTGGAATTTTTGGGTGGGTATTTGGTCATTTGTGGGTTGCTTCCGGACGCACCGGAGAATGGCGAAGCTGCCGCATTTCTTTGTGGGGGGTTTGTGGTGACCATGCTCACTTCGGAGGTTCTGGTAGCAGATGTGCCACTCGGGCCTGTATTAGTGTTACGGTTGAAGGTCCTTCGGGGTTGCTCCCGATCACTATCAATCCAACCTTGTTTCAGGGCGTCTTCAATCTGCACCCCCATCTCATGTAGGTCAGAAAAGGTGGGAAATGGGACTACTATCATCTTTTGCATCAATTTCGGCTGTAGATTGCGCACAATCATCCGAATCTGGTCCTTGTCCGTAGGCCTCAAGGTCATCATTGAAGCCTTGGCCCTCCATCTGGTTACGAATTCCGAAAAACTCTCCTTAGGATCTTGTCTGGTTGTCTCGAGATCACGGGTAGTGATCTCAATCTGTGTGTTGTATGAATACTGCGCGATGAAGGCCTCAGCCATTTCGTCCCAATTTTTCTTCACGTCATCATCTAGCTTAGCATACCATGCAGACGCCACACCCGACAGGGTTCGACCAAACAGAGACAACCACGAGCCCTCGAGGCCCATTGGCCTTAGGGCGTCCGAAAATAGTCTTAAATGTACCATAGGGTCCTCGCACCCATCGAACCGTCGATATGAGGCATTTTGAACACAGCCGAGGCGGCGTCCGCAAGGTAACCATCTTCAATATCGTGGATAGTCTTGACCCCTTGAGATCTCTTGAATAGCTTTTCAAGCTTGCTTAATTTGAGTGCGGTGGGATCAGTCTCAAACTCAAAGAGAGAGTCTGGGAGAATGGTGGGTGATTTTGATAGTTGGGGTTGAATTTGGGGTAGGGTTGGAGGTGGGGGTGGTCCTGTGGGTAGCTCAGATCAATCAACATTAGGTATCTCCCTGCGTTAGGAACTCTGGTGGGGAGGAACTTGATCTGCAGATCTCCGGTTCTTTGTTCTAGCCCGCAATTGTTTACTGTTCTCTCTGGCTGTGGCTTTGTTGCGAAATCTGCTGACGGACGGCATCCTGTTGCATTGCTTTCATGCTCTCTTGAAGGTGGCGCACCATCTCCTCCAAACTGGCCATACTATCCTGCTTCCGCCGATTATGGTATAAATTCTCTGTTGGTAACACAAAACCCCGATCTCTCGAACAATTGGGGTAGACAAAGCCCTTTGAACTGTTGTCTTGGCGTCCTCTGCCTTGCTGACTTCCGTTTAGTAATCGGGGGTAGTGAGTAGTACACTGGTTGTCCGTCTATCAGATCCTCAGATCGAAGGAGTCGACGACCTCTGACCCAGGGTGCTTGGGGAATATCTATCGGATCGGTAGCAATTGTGCTCAACTACCTAATAAAAAGATAAATAAAACACATAAATAAACAGATAATCGGACAGCATAACGGCGTAAAGTAAATAAACACACAACACACGGTCGGGTATTTTATAATAAACGGAGGAATCTTTGACACTGCTTTCAACCATCGATCGCGATCACGAACCATTGCCCCTAGGCACTCAATCGATATCCACGCATAACCGATTCCCAAAACATCGACATCGATGCCCTGCCCGATATTTAAACTTGCAAACGAGTCAGATGTTCCTGTGAGTTACACTCTAAAGCACATAGCAAGTAAATGAGAACCAAAACACCCCTATGTTGGGGTAGGGTTTCCCTGTCCTATTTCGTCAAGAGCTAGGGTTTCACTACGCACGCAGCAGTTTCAAACAACCTATATCGGGTAAGCAACCTGTCCTAGTTTGGAATGGTCGCTCCGGATTCCGACTATGCAACTAGGTCGAATGGTCCAAAAGGGTGCCCTGGTAAAACCGGGGTTTGTGTTCCCATACTGGCAGAGCCATGTCGATTTTATGGACATGCCTTGACAAGACAAGCCTCCGGCAAACCGCTCAGGAATAGCAGATGGCCAACACGGTGTCCTAGGCGCACCAATGCACATGCAATGCAAAGAAACACATAAATGAAATCAAAATAGGATATCACGAGTTCGAGTCAAGCTCTCTAAACATCCCCAGCAGAGTCGCCAGAAACTGTAGACGCGCCCGTGGGGCTTCACTCTACAGTTCGGACTCGATTTGTGTCGGTTCTAAATCTGAACCAAAGAGTCCAAATCCAGCAAATCGTTTTGAGAAAACAGATTTTTGAAAAGTAGTGCCAAACATGGACTGCTTTGCGGATTCTGAGTCGCCACCTAAATATTTTTTAATTGGGAAATTTAGGAAACCACGACTCGGTGCGAAAGGCCACATGTCCGTCATCACCAAAGTGGACTTGGCTCGAGCTTGGGTACGATCGGGAAGGTCGACTATGAGCACCCCCTCTCGCCGGTCCAAGACCGGCCTCTACTAAGTGATATCCGATTTTGAAAACATTACGTGTTCTTATTAAGTTATTAGCCTAGATTTACTATGTTATGCGACAAAGAAACAAGTATAGACCAAATCGCCTAAGTTGGAACAAAACATTACGTGTTTGTTTTGAAAAATGATTTGCTACTCATAAGTAGGCTAAAATGCAGGTTTTGCCACTTTCAAGCGGGCTTTTAGAAAAGACGGTTTTGCCACTATCTAGTGGGCTTTAAAACTCACAGTTTTAATGTGTTGTCCCAATTTAGGTAATTCAACCTCCATCCACAGGCATTCATGCAGTTACATCACATAAGCACTTATCCTCATGGTAAGCATGCTATCATGGCAACATTCACACACATGCGATATGCTAAAGCATAAAAGCTCACCTAGTACTCCAAGCCAAAACAGAAGCTTATTAGAAATCCATGCATGGACCTAAGCATACTGAAATGTCTAATGCAACACATGCAAAGATGTAATCTAGGCAGACTCGGCTAACCCTAAACATGGCACATGAGATGCAACAACTATCACATATTCAATTTGGAATTGAAAGTACGATGCGGTTTGCATGATGCGCCGAGCCCGATGCATGTAAACAAATGCATGAATGCACGCATGCATAGCATAAGGTATGCTAATTTAAATGTGCCCTAATCTACCATAAGCAGGTAAATAAAAGGGTTAGAAAGAAATGGGGGTTGGAAGACATACACCCACTCACGCACACTTATTACAAATATGCCCTCACACGGAGGGACCGAATAAATAAATAATACTGATCAAGAATAAATGAATAAATAAATTATTACAAATTTCTAAGTAATCAAATTAAAGCATCTAAGTGAAATGAAATGGGGCCTCGGCCCGCCTTGGGATGCGTGAATGATGCATGCCGATGCCCTTTGCTGAAAAGCCCACACCTTGGCACTCTTGTCTCTGTTTTCTTGCTCGCCTCTCCAAAATTCTCAAAACTTGAATACCTTCCAAGAGGCACAAATGATCCACCTGGGCCGGTGTAGTCATCGGCTTCTTCCAAGTGGCTGCACTTGATAATTATCGGCACAAAAATAGTGCGGTCGGCGATATTTTATGCCGGTCGGCATAAAGTTCTGCACCAGACGGATGGCAAAGAATGACAAAGAATGCATAGGCATGGTTTTGGGCAAATGTGAGCATGTCCAACATCTCCTATCATGTTTAGGGACTCAAGGGGGTGTGGCTCTTGGTTCTAGGGCTATCAATTGTGCATTTGATGCATGATAGCCTAAGGAACCAAGATTGCTCATTTTAATGTAAATATGCATGCAACATAACAAATGAATACTAAGTCCCAATCATGTGGAAATCAAGGTCCTTAGTGACCAAGGCTTGAGGTGAGTTACACCACTTGAATTGTGAACTTCCTCAATCCTAGGCTTGGCTTGACAACCCCAAACCAAGCTATGAGATGTAAGTATGCAAGCAAGGCTCAAATGCAATGCAAGCTATCATGTCAAGCATGCAAAGAGCTAAAGTATGTAGGATACAAATGGCATGCAAGATGGGCCAATTAACATGGAACTAACAAGCATACATTCAAGGCTATATTGACCAAGCAAGCAACAATCATGAAATAAGCATGCAACAATGGACTTAAGCCATAGAGGGCAGCCCTCAAACTCCCAAAAACAGTGGCAAAACAAGCCTCACAACATGATGAAAATGCCACACAAGCATGCCATTCAATGGGCCCCAAGTCTAGGACACCAAAGAGAGTAATTTGACATCATTCATACAACCACTCGTGACATGCATTCAACAAACAAAAAAACAGATTTTAAGCATGTGGAAAGACACCCAAATCCTCCCATGGTACCCCCAAAAATGCACCAAACATGGAAGCATGCACAATGTCTATTTTAAAGCATTCAAGAGCATATCTTTAAAACATGAACTAAGCCACGTATGCCAACATGCAAACATGACTAATGGACATGAAATGAGATCTAATATGATGCCAAATCACTAGATCAAAACAAGTCAACCATGCTAGGACTCCATGGAAGCAAAGTTTACAAGCCTAAAATGCAAAACATGCACATCAAGCATACCAAGGGTGTCCAAAACAGTGGCTCACAGCCCTATTACATGGCGAATAGATGCTTATATCCTCATGAAACCAAGCTAAAATATGCGAGAATCAAGGCTCAAAGCATGACACTACTTATAAACATGAAAGATCATTCTAAAGCCAACATGGAAAGCGTGCAAGAGGCCATGAAATCAACTAAAAAGCAGGGTCACACATGACCTAAAACACACAATAAAGCTCAAATGAAAGCTAAGGAAAGCATGCATGCATGTTATGCTATGAGCCAAAACAAAGGCCAACCAAAGGACCAAAGGGAGAGGGGTGTCTCTCCCCTAAATGAAGCTCGAAAATATCATCCTCACCACTGAAAACCCACTGGTTTTCAGTGGTGAGAATATCAAAGACCACCAAAACAAGAAGGCCTAAGAAAAAGGCACCAAAAATGGCCAAACAAGGCTTAAAGTAATGAGGCTCACCTCAAACCATAAAATGACCTTAAAGAAGGTTTAAGAACAAGTAAAAACAAGACTTTTTTATGTTAAACACAAACTCAAAAACTCAAAGCGAAGAGGGTAAAAAGTAGTTGCAAGAATGGGGAAATTAAAGTGAAAAGCTCACCCTTGAAGATCCAATGAAGAACAGATGGTCCAGCCCTCCTCAAGTGATCAAAACCAGTCCAAAATCACTCAAAACAATCCTCCAAGTCTCCCAATCTCGGAGCTAGGTGTAATAGTGTGTGTAATGGTGTAAAAATGAGGTAAAACACACTATTTGGGCCCTAGAACACACACACAAGAGGAGAGAGAGGGAGATATAGATATATGAATATGCATGAGCTCTGGTTTTTGTCTCCAAAGGTTCTAACCCTAAAACCAAGAGGAGAGGCTTCTCTTTATAGGCAAAGAATGCTTAGCCATTAAGCAAACCAAAGCTTCATCCCTCCATACACGTGTATGGAGGGAGCAAAACTTTACAATGCAATAAAATATCGATAAAGCAAGTGCAGATGCGGCGGCAAGAGTGCCATTTTTAAAAACACAGCTTGGTCGGCACAAAAGAGTGCCGGTCGGCACAATAAAGTGCCGATAGAAGTTTCAGCCAGCCGGTGGCCTCTAGTTCCAGCCGGTGGTGCGTAGGGATGCCTCACAAGGCATTCCCTTCCTTTTCATGGGAAAACACAAGTGTTTGGTGCAAAACCAAACACAACTGGTCGAGTTCGGAGGTCCTGAGGCAGGGCGCGCGCAGCCGAGAACTCCGGGAACTCCAAATGAACACAAACATGGATAATCACCGAGTGTTCCAATGGTGACGTCCAAGTCTTGAGGACGGTCAAAAATGGGGTGTCTACACTATCCAACACTCTCGCACCAAACACATTGACATTCGTCATCATTTCATTCAAGAGTTAGTGGAAGAGGGCCTTGTTGTTCTTGAACATGTACCGACTGTGCATCAAAAAGCTGATATTTTTACAAAACCCCTTTGATCTTCTTAGGTTTGAGCTCCTTAGAAAGACCTTGGGTGTAGTGCTCAGTCACTAGGGTGTTACCTCTTACTTAAGTGGGTGTGAGTGATTGGTATTACGTGTACTTGGATGCTATAATCTCATTTTCATTGATTCTTGTCATCTCTGCATTTAGACTCATATAAACACCTCTCATGCTACTTGTAAGATTTCATTCTTCTTTGTTCATAGCTCATTCTGAATGCCCATGCTCGTTGACTTCATGATCTCATTCTATACACATCCTTGAGATAAACTATTGCAGGGGTTTTTGCCCAAGTGATCAAAGTTCTCTATGGACCACTAATAGTGTCTCTTTTACATTATTGGATGAATTGACCTATACTGGCATATCATGGGTGATGTTGAGTCTCTTAACCATCTACCATCATTTTTTCACTTCCACGGTTCCTCTCTCAATTCATTGAAGTCCAGGCATTAGGAAAATGCTACCTAGGGGAACCAACCAGGCCATCTTTACTGGTTTCATGCTTCCCTGGTTTGGTCTCCATACTCTTGAGCGTGCATGCTACCAGTGAGTGCCCACAAGAAAGAAAAGTCAAAAATTAAAAAAAATTAAAAAAAATTAAAAAAAGGGCCTCATTGATTGAGCCCTAGCCTTCGCATTTACTCAACAGATACCCCTTGATTCCTAGTGGTTTGACTTTTCTCTGTGATGTTTAGTTACTCTTGCCGGAGGTCCAACCATCCAATCACTATGAGGATTACGTCATTGATTGTGCTCACTTTCTTTTGTTTCAAGTCCCACTTGGTAATGTGAGCTGGTTTTAACTGCTCAAAAATGTGTTTTTTGGTCTTCAGTGTTTTTTCTTATCCGTTCGAGCGAACCTCCTAGCACTTGAGCGCTTTTTCACTTCATATAGCACTATTGCAGAGTGTGCGAGATTCTGAGAGAAGGTTTTTTACGCTTGAGCGTCCGTTTCTTTGCTTGAGCGGAGGGATGAGCATAAGTGAGTTTGCTCGAGCGCTGAGTATCATACTTGAGCGGCATGCCCTATTGGAGACACCCCATTTTTGACCGACCTCAGGACTTGGACGTCATTGTTTGAACACTCGATGATCATCCATGCTCGTGTTCGTTTTGAGTTCCCGAAGGTCTCGCATGCGCGCCTTGCCTTAGGATCTCTGAACTTGACTATTTTGTGCTTGGTTGTAGACCAAGGACTTGTGGTTTTACTTCTGAGGGAAGAGGGTGGCTTGTTGACCATCCCCTTAACCCATCAGCTAAGGCATGATGCCATCGACCGTGTTTTTTTGCCATTAGCCAAAAGTGGTGGCTGATCGACACTCGTTTTGGTCGATCAGCACTCTGTTTGGTCGATCGGCCATGTTTTTGAGCTGAGACCTTTCCATTTGTTTTTTGTAGATATTTTCTGCCAACTGTGACAACTGGTATGCACATTTCTAATCCTCCATACACATGTATGAAGGGATTTGTTTCAAGATTCAAGCTTGTTGAACAAGCTTGAGAATTGAAATTCTATAAGAAGGAGCCTCCCCTCTCTTTCCAAAGGTTCTGAAAATTGCATATAGAAGTTATATATCTCTCTATATATATTTTACCTCTCTCTCTCCCTTTACTCTTGTTTGTGCCCAAAAGTGTGATTTCTTCATACTATTGCACACAAACACCTAGCAATACACCATCCTTTGGTTGTTGAGATCCTTAGGAGTTGGTTTTGGTGTTCTTGGATGGGTTTGAACTCAGAAAAGTTGTTGGAGTAGTGTTCTTGAAGGTGTTCTTCAAAGGTGAGCAACTAACCTTTTGATACCCTATTGTTGCTTAAGCTTTTAGACCTATTTGCATATTGTTTTGAGTTTAACTCTAAACTGAAAAAAGTTCTATTTTTGTGTGGTTGAGATGATTGTTTAAGGTCACTTTTTGGTTAGGGGTAGTCTACCCCCTCTTAGGCCTTGTTTGGCCTCATTTTGTGCCTTTCCTTTTGAGCTTTTGAACCTTCTTGTTTTGACCTTCACACCATTGAAATCCAGAGGATTTTTAGTAGTGGAGAAGTGGTTTTGGAGTCTTGAATAGGAGAGGGACACCCCCATCTCCTTGTGTCTTGTTTGCTAGTATATATGGCTCATATTGGTAACATGTCTGCTTAGCATGCTTTGGCTTCATTTCAGCAAGTATTTGATGTTATTTTTTCATGCTATACCTCTATTTTAAGTTGGTTTGATGGCCTCTTACATGCTTCATATACTTGTCTTGCAATCCTCTCATTTGCCTTAACATGCATCATGCATTTAGACCATCATTCTTGCATATTTTGGCTAAGCTCAAAAGAGTTTTTAGTCATGTTTTACCATGCTCTAGCTCTGATTTGCATTGTCTTGGTCATGCATGCATTGTTTTGTATAGCTATGGTTCAATCCAGCTTGTTAGCTTTGAGTGTCCAAGTCATTAACATGCATTGCTTAGACCATTTTCATGATTTGGCATCATTTCATATGTGATTTCAGTCCATATAGAGTGGTCGTACACTTGCACTTGTCACTCCTTTAATGCTTTAAAGAGTTAGTGTTTTATGCCTCATGAATGGGTCATTGTGCATGCCACCATGTTTAGGCATTTGGGATGCCATCTAAGTGGGTTTTTTGGGCTTATTTTGACATGCCACAACTCTATTTTTTATTGGTTAAGACATGCCATGTTTGGTTGTAATAGGTGTAGTGTAACACCTCTTTGTTAGCCTTGCATGCTTCATGCTTTTGGACCCTTGTTCTAGCTTGTGTGGGCTAAGTTCAAGCTTGTTTTTGGCCTCATCTTGACCTGCCTTAGGATTTTTTTGGTTGCCCTTGGCCCTTTGAGGCTTGCTTTGCATGGCCATGGTGTAAGCCCCCTTTGCTAGCTTCAAGCTTTAAACTTTCTTGCATGCCATACTTGCATTGTATGTGTGATTTGGCATCATTCCTAACATCATTTCAGAGCATGTAGTGTTGTCATATTTGCATGCTTTTCACTCTTTAAGTGCTCTTGGGAGTTGTCCTTTTTATGCCTTAGTTCTTGGGCCAATTGGCATGCATGCTTGTCTTGCATTTCATGTCATCAATTTAGCATTTTGGCCGTTGATTTTGGGCATGACTAAGGTCTGTCTATGTTTAGTTTAAGTCCATTTACCATGTGGCTCCAAGTTGCTACTTCACATCATACTTGCATGCTTGAGTTGCATAACATTTGCATGTTTGTCGCATTGTCCATCTTTGCATGTTGTTGCATGCTTGACATGTTGCATGTTGTTGCATGCTTGCTAGTTTTCATGTTGTTGCATGCTTGTCCATCTTTGCATGCCATGCATGTTTGTATGTTCACGTTGCATGTTGTTGCATGCTTGCTAGTTGGCATGTTGTCGCGTGCTTGTTGTTGGCATTGTTGTTGCATGCTTATTACATTGCATGTTTGCATATCTAGGTTGCATTGCATTTGGCATGCTTGTTACCTTAGCCTTATGTGCATGTTTGAGTCATATTGCATCTGGCATGCTTGTTACCTTAGCCTTATGTGCATGTTTGAGTCATATTGCATTTGGCACGCTTATGTGGCATTACATAACATCTCCATGTTGCATGCATTGCATTGTGTTTGGTTTGGGGTGTTAAGCCAAACACGAGGAATGATGGGCGTTTCATACTTGAAGTGATGAAACGTGCCTCAATCCTTGGTCGCCGACACTCTTGATCCAACATGATAGAGTGTGAGGCATTCATGTGTTTTTGTGAATTCATTCTCTATTGATTTGTGTAATTCGGCCTTTTTGGCCATCATGCATCGAAATGCGTGATTGATGGTTCGAGGGTCGAACACTACACTCCTTTGAGTCTCAAACATGATAAGGGGTGTAGGTGCACAACATTCTTTGGCAAATGTATTGCCATGCCCTTGTTTGTCCTCTGCAGCACCAAAAGGAGCAATTTGCAAGAAGAGATGGCCGATCGGCTATCTGGAGTGCCGATCAGCTAACAATTTTTGGCTGATAGCATAAAAATTGGTCGATGGCCATTGTTCTCTAGCCGATGGCCATATCTCTTGGTCGATGACCTTTCAGCATGCCCATGGGGTAAATCAAAAGTGAGTTGGAGATTTGTGCAGTTTTCAGAGGTGTAAAACAGTGCAAATAGAGGCAACATGAGGCATGGCAACGGGTTTCCGAGCGAGGCGATCGAGCATGCATTATTCAATCATTCCAAGGCGGAGCTGTGGCAGCCTCTTTAGTTTCATACTTAGTATGTTTTGTAACTTAATTAATTAGCTTAATTAGTTAAGAGTTTTGTGATAATTAATTAGCTAGGGTAGTTAATTAATTAGTTGGTTTGTATTTTTCATTCAGACCCTCCGTCGAGAGGGCGAATTGTATAATAAGTGTGCATGAGTGTGTGAATGTCTTCCAACCCCACGTCTTTCTCCCTTTTACTTAACCGCTTACGATGGTTAGTTCTAGGTCATGTTTCAATTAGCATTCCTTATGCTTGCATGTTTTGCATTCATTCATCTGTCTTGCATGCACCGGGCTCGGCGCATCATACTAACTGCATTGTATTTTAATTCCTACTTGAATACATGTATCGAATTGTCACATCTCATATGCCATCTTAGAATAGCCAAGCCTATTTCTAGTTGCATTTTGCATGTGTTGCATTAGCCATCTTAACATGAACTAGGATCATGCATTGATTACTAACTAGCTTCTATTTTGGCTCGGAGTACATTGTGAGTGTTTTGGCTTTAGCATCCTTACATGTGTGTGAATGACTGCCATGAAAGCATGTTTGCCATGAGGCTAACTGCTTAAGTGTTTAACTGCTTTAATGCCTGTGGGTGAAGGTTGGATTACTTGAATTAGAACAATTCATCGAAATGCAAGTTTTTTAAAGCCCACTTGAGGGTGGCAAAATCATGTTTTCTTAAGCCCACTTGAGGGTGGCAAATCCACGTCTTAGCCTACCTGCGGGTAGCAACTTCAAACCATTTTCAAACAAACAAACATGAGATGTTTTGTTCCAACTTAGGCGATCTAGTCTATACTTGTGTGTTGTGCGCATCACATAGTAATTCTAGCTAATAAACCGGAATAAGAGCACATGTGTTTTCAAAAACAAGATATCATGCTTAGTACAAACTGATCTTTGATCGGGCGAGCAGGGGTGCTCATTGCATGACCTTCCCCTCTCGTAACCAAGTTCCCGAGCTGAGGCAACTTTGGTGATGACGGACACGTGGCCTTAGGCACGAGTCAGGGCTTCCTAAATTTCCCAGAACAAAAACATTTAGGTGGCGACTTTGTATCTGGAAAAGCAGTCCATGTTTGGCACTTCTTTACAAAAATCAGTTTTCCAAAACGATTTGCCGGATTTGGACTCTTGGGTGATTTATCGATCTTGCATTGCATTTTACGGGATTAGATTCAGAACCGTGACATTTGAGTCCGAACTATAGTATGCTAATGAACCAAACGAATTTCACGCCTTTCGCGCGCGGAGCCGTGATATTCGGGCACGTCCACACCTATGTAGCTTGACTTTTTCGTGCCCTCTTTCGGAAGGCAAAGAAACCCTACAGTATCGAACTCCCGCGGTTATGAATTTGATTTCACAAGTGCAATGTGTAATAGATAATCATCAAAGAGTCCCAATCCGGCAAATCTTTTGGAAAATCATTTTTGAATGAAATTGCCAAAAATTGATTGCTTTGCCAAATACAGAATCGCCACTTAAATATTTTTTAAAAAATTTAGGAAACCCATGACTCGTGCCAAAGGCCATGTATCTGTCATCACCAAGATTGTCTCAGTTCGAGAACTTAAGTATGAGAGGGGAAGGTCATGAATTGAGCACCCTCGCTCGCCTGATCAAAGATCGACCTCTACTAATCATGATATGAATCTTATCTACATTATATGCTCTTGTTTCGGTGTATTAGGCTAGCATTTCTATGTGAAGCACACACACACAAGTATAGACTAAGTTGCAAGAATTAGAACGCTTGATTCATGTTTGTTTTTTGAAAAGTGTTTCGAAATATGTACCACTTGAAAAAGTGATCGCATATAGACATTACTCAAATTATTCCAATTCAAGCAATTAGCTTTTATTCACAAGCATTCAAGCAATTATAACACTTAAGTGATTAGCCTCATGGCAAGCATGCTAAACATGGCAACAATCACATTCATGCAATATGCTCAAGTGAGTAAAGGCTCACCTAGTACTCCAAGCCCAAAAGAGAAATGAGTTAGAAAAATGCATAATTCCTAACTATGCAATGTGACTAATGCAACACATGTGATATGCAATTACTAGGCTCGACTACTAATATGGCATGTGAATCAATTAAATAGCATGCGGTCTAAGCACGTATTCAAAGAAGTATTAAACAAACAATGTGAGTTAGAATGATGAACCGAGTCTCGGTGCATGCAATACAAGTGGATGCAAGCATGAGAAATGCTAAATAAAACATGATGTCCCTAAACTAACCATCATAAGCTAGTAAATAAAAGGGAGAAAGACGTGGGGTTGGAAGCATACACATTATTAGAACATTTGTGCCCTCACGAAGGAGAGTCTGAATAAACTAACTAGCTAACTAATTAAAGCTAAACTAATTAACTAGCTATTACAAAGGCCCCGTTTGTTTTGGGGTACAGAAGAAGGAAGGGGATTAAGATAGAGGTGGGGCCCACCTAATGTTCTATTTGTTTGCAGGGTTGGACAACGGATTGTAAAGCCAGAGGCTTAAAGATGGGCCTTGCTAACAGGATTCATAGTTTGCCCCAAGTGTTGGTATTGAAAATTTAGTCCGTTGGTATTAGGAGACAGATTACTTATTTACCCATTGTTGCCCTAGCTCATCCTTGAAGAAGCAGCAGCAGCACGAAGGAGAGGCAAAGAGAAGCTCTCATCTTCTTCAGGTTTTCGATCTGAAGTCTGCCCTACTCATCCTTGGAAGCAACAAATAGCAAGAAAGAGAGGCAAAAAGAAGCTATCTCTCCTTCACAGTGTGCCCTAGCTCTCTCTCATCTTCAGATCTTCGATCTTCAGATTCTGTGGAGCATCTACTGGTAATTTTTTTTTCTTTTTATATCCACATCTCAATCTTCTGTACTGTTTATATATATATATATATATACACACATATACACAAATCGTTTTACTATTTTTGGAATTCGTTCTCATTATTGTTTTGGTTGTTTTCTTCGCTTTTGATTTTCAAATAAATTAATCAAAATGAGAGATTAGAGTGAATTTCTTAATTGTGGGAATTTGAAAAATATGAATTTTTATATTTAAAAAATGTATATAGATGTAGTTTGATTGTAATTTTTTGGAATTCATATTGGGTTTTATGAAAAGACTTGGTAGTTCATCTATATGTATATATATATATATTTATACGGATTTCTATATATATATTGGTTTGATCTCAATTGGAGTTGGGTTTGGTTTCTATATATATATATTAGTTGGGTTTGGTTCTATTGGTTGGACAAATTAAGAATTTTGAATAGAATTATTTGGTTATCATTAGTTTAATATATATGTATTGGTTTGATTTCTATATATATATCAATTGAGTTTGGTTTTGTTGGTTGGGCAAATTAAGAATTTTGAATAGAATTATTCAGTAATCATTAGTTTAATATTCCCTCATGCTATTATTCTTTCTAAATCAGAGTTTGGGTTTTAAATTCCATTAATTTTTCAGGAAGGTCTGTGTTTTGCCCAGAATCTAATATGATTTGTTATTATAATTCTGTGGATTTTTAAGATATTTGTTTGATGCAGAGTTGCATTTTTTTTGTGCAATTGGGTTTTTGGGAAATTGAATTCAGTTTCAAACTGGGGGCCTCTTGTTTCAATTGTAATGTTCTTATTAGTTGAAGATAGATGCTTGCCCTAATTAGAAAATCTGCAGTTTATAATCACCATTAAATTTGATCCGAACCCTCGAAGATTCGTTGAATTTCCCATTGAATCACTACATGTGCTCTTATTTGTCATTCAATTTGTGAATTTGCAAAAGTTGAATTTCAGATTGGGAGTGGTTTTCTACGTCAAGATTAGTGTTTTTCTTCATGTTTATGTAATTTTTATTTATATTTAGGTTTTATGAATATTGGGTTTGGTCATTGGAGCAAAATTCAGTGGATTATTGTTGTGATATCTGTTTATCTTATTCACAAAAAATTTCATACACCAATATGGATGTGAACAATGTATCCTTGATTTATGCATACTCCCAGCACAAAAGGTTCACATGAGTTGAACTAAAGCAAATTATGCATATTGTAGCAAGGCAGAGTGACCTGAAGAATTCATCCTCACAATTGAACTAAAGAAAATTATGCATATTTCTGCAGGGTTGAATGACATGAACAAGAGCACTTTCACCTATTACACCAATGTGGTTGTAAACAATTCATCCTCATAATTTTGTTAAAGGATACACCCCGCACAAAACATTCACCCGAGTGTATTTTAGGTTGGGTTTCCATTGAAAATAAATTTCTTTCATTTTCTTTGATGTCTTTGTGCATCAATGTAGTGCTAATTTTGTGTGGCACCAAATTATTTGTTTTTTTCTTTATGTTCTTTTATTTTTTATGATCTCTTCCATTCTTTTCTATAGGAAATTAATACTACTTTCACATTGTTAACATGTGGTATGAAAAAATTTGAACAATGCTCCACTTGGTAATTAATACTATTATCTATTATTTGTTTTACTTTCTGTGCTGATTTTAGCTGCTTATTGTTTATTCATTTTTTGTAGATGGATAATAATTATGCCACTAAGAAAGGGAGAAAGGACCTGATAGAGGAATTTGTAGCCCTCCAACATGTTGTTTCATCCATTAATTATGCATGTGCTATGTATATAGTGATTTTACATGCTGCATTCAAGAAGAAAGAAATTAGGTTGCAACTACCTAGATCACCTCACCCCATGGAAAACAACTTGACCATTTGAATAAATTGGTCAACGATAGTGACATAAATTGTCATGACCAACTTCGGATGAATAGGCGTACTTTTATGCTTTTATGTGGGTTGGTGCGAAGTGTTGGATTATCTGATTCAAAGTATGTCATTTTAGAGGAGCAAGTAACAATGTTTTTGAATGTGCTTGCACATCACACTAAGAACCGCAAAATTAACTTTAATTTCATGCAAAGTGGTCAAACAGTTAGTAAGAACTTCAATAATGTTCTCAAGGTTGTGTTGCGCCTCCATGGTCTCCTCCTTAAGAAACCTGAGCCAATAACTACTAATTGTACAAATGATAGGTGGAGTTGTTTTCAGGTACAATATATTTACAATTTCGCTTTATTAGCATATTATATTTTTGTATTACCTATATTAATTTTATAAAATTTTTTATTTTTAGAATTGTCTTGATGTTTTAGATGGAACCTATGTTAAGGTTCTTGCCCCTGCAATAGACAAACCAAGGTATAGAACAAGAAAGCGAGAAATTGCCACAAATGTATTGGGTGTGTGCTCCCAAGACATGCAATTCATATATGTCTTGCCTGGATGGGAAGGATCTGTTTCTAACTCTAAGGTACTTAGAGATGCTGTCAGTAGACCCAATGGGTTGAAAGTCCCTATTGGTATGGTAATTATATATTGTTATATATATAAGTACACTATATCTATATTAAACAATTATTTTGTTATATACATAGTGAAACCATCTTACATAATTACAGGCCACTACAATCTCGTAGATGCGGGGTTACACAAATGGGGAGGGTTTTCTTGCACCATCTAGAGGACAGTGTTACCATCTTTCCACATGGAGAGAAAGGGGTGCCCCAACAACTCCACAAGAGTTTTTTAACATGAGGCACTCTTCTGCTCGTAACGTCATTGAGAGGTGTTTTGGACTACTTAAAATGAGGTGGGCAATATTGAGGACTTATTCTTACTTTCCAATCAAGACTCAATTTCGTATTATCACTGCATGTTGCCTTCTCCACAATCTCATACAATGTGAAATGCCTATGGATCTTGATGATGATGAGAATGAGGAAATGAATCCTTCTCCTCCAGCTACTGAATTAGGAGATTAAATGATTGATGTTGTTGAAGCATCTGATCAATGGAGTGAATGGAGAACTGCCTTGGCAACCCAAATGTTTAATGAATGGCAAGCAAGCAGAGGTCAATAAATTAGTGTTGTATGATGATTTTTATGTAAAAGTGAGAGTTTATTATGCCATGAAATTTGAACCACATTTGTTTAGTTTTTGTGTGGTATTTGTAACAAATATTGTGTAAGTTGATTTATTATTTATGATTGACATGTATGTTATGATTTAAACTTATGATATACATATATATAGGTATGGATGACACAGGTACCACTAGTTCTCGTAAGAAGGGGAAACCTCGAAGGTTTTGGAATCACCATGAGGAAGTCTTCCTCATTACAACCATGAAGGATGTAACAGCAAGTAATCCCAGGTGGAAGCTTGATAATAATCAGTTTAGGGCAGGCTTCTACAATGAATGTAAGAAGAAGATCTTAAGTGCATTTCCTGGAACTGATCTTCGAGCCAGTCCTGACGTCGACTCGAAGATTTAATTGTGGAGGAAACAATATAACACTCTTCAAGATATGTTAAACATAAGTGGTTTTGGTTGGGATAATGAACAAAAGATGGTGCTTGTTGATAGTGACGACGTATGGCAGAACTATGTCAGGGTAAATCTCATTTTTATGTTGTTATTTGTATGTCTCTATACTTATAAATCAACTTGTTCTTTTTAATAATTAGATAATCACTTGTGTAGAGGGTGCGGATGCAAAAGGATGCTAAATGTTCCCATTCCCGTTCTATGAAGATTGGCTTATTCGATAGGGCGATTGGTGAACTAGCTGAGGATCCTGCTGATGCAGTTGCAGCCATAGAAAAGGAGGATGCAAATGCAATCAAGAAGGAGAAACGATCTCTATTGAATAGTTTAGTATGAACATGGTTGATCTGAGACTACTCAATGTCTCATCAGAGGTAATATTCCCAACCGTACTAACTCTACTAAAATTGGGAAAAAACGAGCTTGGCTTGAGGGATTCCTAGTGAACTATCGAGATGGAAAAAATCTTGTATCATTCATTGAGAATACCGATACTACGATGGTGGAGATTGCTCATAGGATAGGATATTCACATGACCTATCCCAACAAAAAAGGTTAGTTAATGCAGAACTTCTGAAGTTGCCAATGAATAATACCCAAAGATTGATGGCAGCATCTATGATAGTGAAAGATGAAGACAAAGTTGACTTGTTCTTCGATTTAGATGAGAATGACAAGATGGAGTGGGTTTCTTTGCTATTGGAAGGTCATATTTGAATGTGGCATCTACTGTATGATGGTCTTTTCGTATGATGGGTTTCTTTTTTGTTTGCTCATGTGTTAGGCTGTTTAAGATTGGTTTTTGTAGCTTGCAATCTGTTTATATGTTGCTTCTATGTTGGACTGGTTAAGACTGGTTCTTGTAGCTTGTAATCTGTTTACATGTTGCTCCTGTGTCGGGCTGCACTATATTGTATTGTATGCTACTCCCTGCTACTTTTCAAAGAGCCATAATATGCTACTTTTGCTTCTTGTGATTCTAACCACTGTGGATGTCCCATGTTTTTATATAATTTAGTTGAATTATGGAAACCACTTGCGTCTGTTTAATGTTAATAATTTTAATATTTTATTGATCTGTATTGGATCATACATTCCAGTGTTGGTGTTCTCTAATGTTGTTGGATTGGGGTAGGTTGGAGGATGCAGGCTATGTTGTTGGTGCTAGGGTGTTGGAACTTCTTTTCCATCAGGAAAAGGTTTGGAACTCATGTGTGTTAGATACTATAACTTATTTCTGAGGTTTTGACGCTTGCTATAGGTTAATCCCCACAGTCATCTGCTAAAGTTGTGCGATTTTGGGAGTGCAAAGATGTTGGTAGGTCTCTATTCATGGAATTTCATGTTTTTTAATATGTGGCAATGTTTGAAATTTATTTTCCCGTTGTAGGTGCCTGGTGAACCCAACATATCATATATTTGCTCACGATTATCGGGCACCAGAATTGATATTTGGGGCTACAAAGTACACAACTGCAATTGATATGTGGTCTGCTGGTTGTGTTTTGGCCGAGCTACTTCTAGGCCAGGTGAGTGTATATTTGAGTTTGTTTTCTGAAACATTGACAGTGAGCACTTTTATTAAGCTTTAAATTTGATGTGAAAGATGCCACTTTACCCCGCAAGAAATCAGGATAGGGACTTGTATGCAGTATACTATGGCACCCGTTAATGAAATATTTGCTTAGTAATAATTGGTTTTGATTACTATTTGTTGATTATTTATTCTCACACTTTTTGAATGTGGTATATGCATTTAGATGAATGCCTACCATGCTTCTTCAATTATACCCATTTGCATACCATTCTTTAAGATATTTTTCTTCTGCATTGGCCTTGCATTGTTTTCTGTGGCTTTATAACAATTTTAATTTTACTGTGCTTTTTTGAAAATTTGAAATTTGCAGATTAATTTATAGGGTTTGGGACTAAGCAGTATATATATATATCTATGTTATATAAAACCCACGTATAACCATAAGATTGTTGTTGCTAAACTTCATTTATTTCGGAACATGTTATGGGTTTTTAACAAGCGAATGCCAGCCGAAGCTGTGGATCTTATGTCGAGGCTGCTCCAATATTCACCAAGTCTACGTTGCACTGCTGTAAGAAATTTGATCTTTGCTAATTATATATGAAATAGAAAAATCATTATATGTGGACATTTATTAAAAAGCTCATTGTCAATTTTTGTTTCAATTTATTAAAAAGCTCATTGTCAATCTACGTTGCACCAAATGTTTGTCATAGAAAAATGAAATGTACAAGTAATGTCATTCTTTGATATCCTAATATAGCATTATTATATTAAATTTTTAATAAGACATTAGCCAAATTGATAAGTTAATATTATCTTATGATTTGTCTTTGTAATCAATAGATCATATTGTTATTTTGTTTTGAATCATACAGAATTTTCTGACCTTGTCAAAGAAATTGTAAAATGTTGTTTTGAAAGTTGTCTTTTAATCAAAATCTATGACCTTTTCAGTTGGAGGCATGTGCACATCCTTTCTTTGATGATTTGAGGGAACCAACCACAAGCTTGCCAAATGGTAGATCGCTCCCTCCTCTCTTCAATTTCACGCCTCAAGGTGAGTCAACTTAAATTTTCCTTCTTTTTTTAGGAGGGGGGATTTGATGGTTCTCTTGTTGATCGTGCCGAAATTTCTTACAGAGCTAGCTGGGGCATCGCCTGAATTGCATCAACGTCTTATTCCCGAGCATGTGAGGAAATGAATTTGTGCCAAGTAGCGGTGGTATCTGTAGGCAATGTAGATGGGTTTTTGGATGCTTAGGTATCTGCACTATGCCAAGTATTCCATGAGGCACCATTCTTTGGACTCCCAAAGTATATTTCTGATGAAACACGGCGTTAAAGGGTTATGGGTTGCTCGTCAAGCCAGACTTTGACAAAGAGATGTGCGCCAGAATCATGATATGCTTGGCTATGTGGCTTTTTTGTTCTTTTCATCTACTGTTATAGATGAGTTGTCATGATTTTTTTTTTCGGTATGTTGTAGTTATATGCATTTTGTATGCGTCCACACTTGCAATGGATACTACTAACAAAACTAGGTGTGCTAGACGGGTTTAGATTTTCCGTTCAATGTATGCTCTGTTCACTTTTGGTGTTATCAAAGAAATTTAATTGTATTGTCATTTACCTGTCATTTTATGTATGGGAATATTACACTTCATGTTGATATATCTCATGTGATTGCTGGTGGTGACACTCTTTCAAAGTTGTCATCATAAACAATTACATAAAACAATAAAAAAATAAAAAAGAAGAGAGAATAACATTGATAGTGGGATTATTTAATATTTACAAAAAAGAATAAAAAAATATAAAAAAAAATAAAAAAATAAAAAAAGAAGAGAGAATAACATTGACTACAAATTTATTGATAGTTGGATCCACTAATATTAACAAATAAATAAATAACATTGACTATTTTTTTTTTTGATAATTGGATTCTTTAATGATTTAAAAAAAAAAAAAAGAATAATAACATTGAGTAAAAATTTATTTATTGTTTAGTTGGTATAAGTCTGAATTTGATAATAATGCAAAAAGGGTATTTGTGAAATTTCACATGGTTAATCCTATCCCTATCTCTCAAAACAAACATGAACTATTACTAGTCTATTGGTTATCAAACAAACACAATTTTCTTAATCCCTTCACTATTAGTCCCCTCACTAACACTCCCCTCACTAATAATCCCCTCTATTCTACCTTTGAAAACAAACGGGACCAAAATGAATTAACTAATTAACTAAACTAGCTAATTATTACAACATCACAACTAATTAATTATTCTAGCTAATTATTACAAATTGAAACTAACTAATTAATTACAATAATTAATTAATTACAAAATTCTAATTAGCTAACTAATTAATTACGACAAATATTTAAACTAAATAGGCTCGATATGCTAAGAATGCTCATGCATGTGCTCGGTTTCCACCCGAAAAGGCCACTGTTTTGCTTTCAAAAGGTCTCTGTTGCATAATAGAACACTTACACTTTTGTCCATCTCTAGAATAGCTCTGCTTTGCTCAAAAAACACACTGCAGGATTTTGCATTGGTGGACGACCAGCTAGTAGTGAGGGCCTGCAGGCCACCAAAGGTGGCCTGCCGGCCATGGAAAGTGGCCTGCCGACTACTGCTGCACAGGTCATCTTGCTGCAACATGGAACAAACAGAGCATGCACAGGGTATTCTCAAGGGTTGTCTACACAACTCACCCATCCTTATCATGAACAAATCAAAGGATGGACAAAACTTGATCCACAAACCACCAACTCAAGCAATTTCATTGCATGATGGCTTATGAACCAAAATGTGCAATTTCAATAAATGCAACAAAACAAGACTCAAACCTCCTCCCTTTCATGAATTGATCAAGGGAAGTGGTGACCTGGGAAACTTGAATCATTTCATCACTAATGAGTATGAAATGCCTTAAACTTCCATGTGTTCAATTAACGTACGATTGAACACAAAATCAATTATTATCTTGCACCATTTTAGTTCCATTTTAAGTACTTTATTTTAATTTACCAACCATCCTTTAATTCATTGAGTCCAATGGGTGAATTTAAGTTCTCTAATGGAAAGAGGGCTCAAACCAAGTGTTGTTTTAGGCATGAAAGAGACATCATACTGTTGGTAATGAATCCCAAAGGGATTAAACCATTAAGCATGACATCTCAATCTCATGCTTAAACAAACAAGTTGTTTGAAACCACTTTCAAAGAAAAACAAAAGCCAAGAAATGAGGGAGGTTGCAGAGGTGGTTAAGGGTGATTACAAGTATGAAAAGCCATAAATAAATGCAATCAACTCAAATGAGATGGTGTCTACGGCCTAGAACACCAAACTCATGAGGACAATTACACTACAAGCATGCAAAACAAAGCTCAAATGCAACTATCAACCAAAAAAGTGCTAAAATAGTCTAAAAATAGTCCTAAAATATGTTGGAATTAAGACAAAAATAGCTAGATTAATATGCTAAAACATAGCACAAGCTAGGCTAGTAAGCAAGACACAAGGAGGAGGCTAACCCCTCCAAATTTGAACTTCAAAATATGATTTTAGCCATGAAATAACTTTGAAAATTAGTGTTTAAAAGCTCAAAAAAAAATAATGCAAGTGGGAAACACAAGGGTAAAGGCCTTCAAAACAAGGTGTAAAAAGGTGAACCACCCTAAACCTTTATTGGCCTTAAAACCCAAGTTTCAGCCCAAAACATATAGATTTTTATAGCCCAAAAATAGTTAGAAAATAGCAAGAAAAGAATAGACAAAGCTAGTAAAGAGGCAAAGCTTTATACATTTGAAGAGAAAAACTGATTCCAAGCAATAAAACCAAGCAAACACACCCTCAAGAGCTCCAACAAAGCTCAAAGACACCTCAGCTCAAATATGGAGAGGTTTGGTTAAGAGTGTATGGGCAAAGGTTAAGGATATGTAGGCACGAGTGTAGAAATTTGCTAGAGAGAGAGAGAGAGAGAAAGAAAGAATTATAGAGAGAGGAAAAATTTTATTCCAAAATTTTTCTAACCTTAAAAGCAAGAAGGGAGGTCCTCTATATATAGAAAACATAAATTTCCCTCAAGAACATCTAGCCATACACGTGGGAGTAGATGCAAGCATCTGTGCAAACATCTGGCACAACTGTCACAAAATATCTGCAAAAGACATTGGTGGCCGGCCAGCCATCACTGGTTACCGATGGCGAAGTGATGGTGGCGACCTCTAGCGATGTTGGTAGGCCACCAAATTCTGAGGCTTAAAGATCACTAAGTTTGGTCCAAAATAGGGCAACAGGGGTACAAGGTTTGGAAGACTCAAAGCTGTGGCATTCCATTGAGGACTTCGAGCACTTGACAAGCATATAGACTCATCATTGGGTGTGCAAGTGATGGCGTCAAGTTGTAAGGGTGGTCAAAAATGGGGTGTCTACACCCTAGTATAAATTCCTTCACCCGTCATTTCAAACTCAGTTTTTCCTTTCTTTTCGCGATTGTCTCTCTCTCTCTCCCCTAGGGCTTCGATTGTGACTTGCTTAGGCTTTGATTTGGTTATCCCTCTTCTTTTTCCTCCTCTGATTCATTTCAAGTTAGTTTCCTCACCCCAGTTTTTTTTTTATTTCTCTCTCTCTCTCTCTCTCTCTCTCGGTATATTTTTTGGGGTTTGTTTCATACTTGTGTTTTTATTTATTTTTTCTATCATGTGTGACTTGATCATGTTGGTTTTGTGTCTCATTCACTTGATTCACACACATTTCTGGTTCTTAGGCTTGCCGGGTGATTCACACACTTTATTCACTTGGTTCGATTCTCTCTCAATTGTGGCATTAATTTTTTTTTTTTTACCATGTGCATCTCTCATACTCTTTGTAGTGTGCTACATTTGTGGGTCTCTTGTTTTGGGTATTGATTTTATCTCATTGAAGTTTTGTGCTTAGTCCTTGGTTTGTTCACTTGTTCACACTTTTTACACAGAGGTTTTTGGCCTTGTGGTTGTCATTCTATGCTATATTGGTAGATTGGGCATATTTTTTTTTTCTATGTTAAACTATTCAAATACTTGTCTATCTGTCCAGTTTGTTTATCTGTATGCTCCTTTGCTAGTACTGTGTAATTTTGTTTTGGCACTTGCCCTATGACTAGTTGACTAATGGATTATGCATTGTTTGGTTTTTGTTAGTATTGGTTTTGTTCCTACTCATTTGTGCTACTACTGTTTTTTTGGTTTTGCTCTTACTTTTTTTTTTAAAATATGGTTTTGGGGGTTTGTCTAACTTGGTTTAGGTGTTCTTGGGTTAGCCATGTCTACTGCCAAACGTAGGAAGTCCACTGCTTCTCACCCCTCGTATAACATCGACAGATTTCCATCCGCCGATAAAGCCAAGTCTTTTCGAGAGTCTTTCTCTTCTAGGATAGTTCATCTAGAGCGTCATGTCCAACCCAACACTTTTGAGTCCATTCCCATTCGCTTTTTGTTTGATCCGTTAGGGGGTGACTTAGTTCTATCTTTCTCTGGCCATCAAAATCTTGATTGGGTCTGCAAGTTTTATTGTAACGTTGAGGGTATTGATGATATAAGCCCTTCCTTCTAGACCTGGGTTTGGTCTAAGTTTATCGTTGTTACCCTTGATCTTATTAGAGAGCTCTTAGGCATCAATAGTGTTTTTTGAGCACTATCGTTCCCTGCTCGACCCCATTATAACTTTAACGAGGTGGCCACTACCTTGTGGTACACCCGTAGTTGGATCAAAGGCGCTCTGATTAAGCAGTTTGAACTCCTTCCCGATTCTACTCAATCTTATTGTCTATGAAAATATCATCGTCACCACTCATTGTTCAAATCAATCAAGAATAAGGTTTTGTTCTCTTCTTCATAGCTCACCGTCTCTCCATTAACCTTGCCACCCTTATCCTTTGCGGGATGATTGTCGTTATTGGGAACAAGCAGTTAGGGGTTGCCCTATGGTTGTCTTATCAACCGTCTTCTATCTAGACTTGAGGTTCTAGTTTATGAGGATGATGAGTTTGCCTTCCTACTAAACCTTTCACCAAAAGACCTGTCTCCCAAAGTCGGGCACATGTTAAAGGAGTCTTCTAGGCGAGTCCATCTTCTCTGTGATGATGATCTTTTGGGTGAGGAGTGAGTTTGATACCACCGCGAGAGTAGAGGCGAATGTACCACCTGGACTATGTGTGCCTAGCTCCACTGCTTTGAGCAGTCCATGACTCAGTGGTTGGTCCACATAAATGCCCGTCTAGATACTTTCGATGGTTGGCTTGGCCAGCATAAGCATTTGGCTGCACAGACCACTCTACAGCTGGATCAAATTATTTCTTTGCTTCAGTTGCAGCCGCCTCGTCCACCACCAACTGATCCTTGATTGTGGTCTTTCTTAGGTCGTTTTGTTTTTTTGTTTATATTTGTCTCCCGGCCAAAAAGGAGGAGAATTTTTGGATACATTGTTTATTTTTTTTGGCTACATTGTTTAATTTTTGGGTACTTGTTTCATTTGGTTTGGAACTGCTATAGTTGGATTTTTGCATTTTCATATCTCCTATACATTGGTTGTTTTTTATTATCTTATTGAGTTCCACAATTTTGGTTTTTGTGGTATGTTGATTGTTGTTTCACAGGTGGATGGTTCTACATTGTTCAACATGTTTCTAAATCAAAAAATTGGCTTTTGTGGCTTTACGAATTTTATTTTGTGTTTGTGTTATTTAGTGTGTCTAGTACGTGTGTTTTTTAAGAAAAATTGTTAGAAAAGTTTTGTCCGGGAATTGATAAAGAGGGAGATTGTTAGGTCCCTAGTTTCCAATTCTGCGAACAAACTCAGTTTAATGGACTTGTAATTTTTTCCTTGGTTTTGGTCTTCCCGCTCGAGCGAGAACATTTGCGCTCGAGCGGAGATTGCACCTTCTAATAGTTTGGCTTGTTTGCACAAATACTGTGAGGCATGTTTTTCACTCGAGCGGAGATCTGTTTTAGTCGCATGCATTTTAGTGACTCCTCTCAAGCGACAAGTCTTGCGCTCAAGCAAGGTATGCGGCCTCTATTTTCTATATGTATGTGTTTTTTTTTTTTTTTAGGGTTAAGGCTTTTAGATCTGTTTTGGGAGCTCTAGGGTTTTCTTTAGAAGCTATTTTACTAGTTTTCCTTTGACGTTTTCTTGAGTATTAAACTCACATGGTTTGATAATTCACATCAAAGGGTTGTTTGAGTGATCATCTTCAAGAGTGTTCTTCTTGATTGGAATCTAGAGATTTAAGCGTGGAGTGTTGAAGGTGTTCAAGTGGTTAATCGTTAACGTGGATGTTGTGGAATCAACATCAATCTAATCAATCCTAAGACGAAGGTTGCGGTGGAAGATATACAAATCGTTGAAGACAAATTGATAGGTTTTGGGTATTTTGTATTCTTTCTTTCCTTCATAGTGGATTGATTTGTGGCGTTTACCCGTGGTTTTTAATCACAATTGGAGGTGCTCAATAGTGATTTTTTCTACGTGAAAATCATTTTTGTCTATTTATTATTTAAAACAACAATCTAAATCACTTTCGTACATACTTAGTGATTTAGATTGTTAGTTTTAATCGTTTGGGAATTAGTACAATTAAATCTTGATCTAATCACGAATCACTAAGGTTTTCAATCCTAAAGAATTAACAAGTCCTAAAAGTAAAATTAGTGATTTCAAATGGCTTCCTTTACCATATAGCCAAACAAAACATTACAGAAATTCTAGTCCTACCAAAATGGAATCAATAAAAGATTTCAATGTAAGAATATATACAATTGTAACAGTTTTTCTATTCAATTTCTCTATTCATAAAAAAATTTCATCTAACCGCTCGAAGAAGAAGAAAGAGTTACCGGCTTCCTCTGCTCTGCGAGAATCCAAATCAAGTTCTCTAGATCGAATCCTGTGCTGCTGAAAAACATCCTCCACCACAAACGCCACAGAGAACAACAAGGCACCTTCCGTAGCCATTCCAAAATCTCACCCAAAAAAAAAAAAATACTTTTCCCAAAGCAAAAGCTCAAACTTCCATAATCAAAGCTCCAATTCTCACAAAGACACGAATTGTAACAACATTTCTCAATCTCTAGACCAATCAGAGATTTTCAGAGAAAAATAATACTAACGAAAACAAAATGATTATTTAGGATCTTCAGAGTCTTGAAGAGCAGTGAAGGAGAGTGATAAATATTTATTTGTAGAATCAATAGTAAATGTTAAAATTTATTAAAAATATACATGTACAAATATTATTTTGATATCAAATAATCTCTTTTATTTTTAGTAATTCGATAATAAAAGTCACTATTAAGAGCGTTTAAAGGATCACTTTACCAAAATTAAACAAAAAGATAACTTTGATCCTTTAAATCATTTGAATTAATTTAAATAGTATGATTTGACTCAGAATTTTTAAGGTATAGAGCTAAATAGTCACTTTTTTTTTATTGACTTTTTAAAAAAATTATGTCAAATTTTTGACTTTTTGGCTTTTGTAGTAGATCCCAAACACCTACTAAATGTTTTATATAGGTATGGAACCCACATTCATGTAAGATTTTGATAAAATATTTGGGGTCTCTAATACTACTCAATAGTAAATGTTAGAAATTTATTAAAAATATACATGTACAAATATTGTTTGATATCAAATAATGTCTTTTATTTTTAGTTATTCAATAATAAATGTCACTATTAAGAGCATTTAAAGGATCACTTTAACTTCTTACCAAAATTAAACAAAAAGATAACTTTGATCTAGAAATTCGAATCATTTAAACCCATTTAGGATTAACAAGTGTCTTTTGGTAACCCGATTATAACTCATTTACATAAAATGATGACCAAAACTCATTTGTTATGGGTTGATCATGGATTCGGTTTAAATTGCCACTTTTACTTGAGCAACAGTTGTCTTGTTCATTCAAAGTGACAAGCTTTATGTTTGCCTGAGATCTTACCTCTGTTTTGTTTTGAATTAATCCAAGCTTGAAGAATTATTTGCTAATTAAGGTAGGTTTTGATGTGATTTATGATTTTTAATAATGTTAGGATAATTATATACATATATATATATATATATATTAGGGGAAATGGTATTTAGTGAAGAAATAATTGTATTTCCATAATGGTACAAGTGTCCTGTATGCATGGTATAAGTCAATTCCTATACTTGATGCAAGTATTTCCTATCTATCATAATTGCACTGAAAAATATTCTTACTTGTAGTACAATTATTTTGTGATTGTCCCATTTATTTATAATTCCCCCTCCCCCCTTTTTAATTGTGTTTATGATTTTATATTGTTAACAATGATACTCTTTAATGTCATTAAAAATATTTATGATTTTTGAAGACAAAAATATTTATGATAGTGTTGATTGAAACTTCAAAAAATGCCTTTGTCAATGGAAGTGACCAAATAATTGTTGAAACCTCTGTCATCTTCTCTTCTGTTAGGAGGGCAATGTAATCAACAGTATGAGCAATTAATTTAATAAATAATACTATTATATTATTTTATTTTATTTTTCCTTTTTTGATAGAGAGGTGCTCGCCTCCTTTTAATCCCATCTAAGTCCATTCTTAAGTAGTAAAGGATAGTGAACCCCACAATTATGGGTTTTACTTTCTCTCACAACCAATGAACTTGATGGTGCATTGCACTAAAGAAAAGTCATTCTCAAACAGTTTAATTTCCTATTTTTTAGCACCATAATTATTATCGATGAGTCCCATATATATATACTATATATATAGTATATATTTTAAAAGATTGTTACTAAAGGGCTTATTTGTAAAACTAATGTTAAAAATTAGCTTTCCATAATATCAAGAATAAAATTTCACATAAAAACGATAAATAAAAATGTTAAATTTGACAAGTAGATGTTAATTTACCATTACTATTTCACTGCAATTCAAATATTGTATGAGTGGGTTTTAGGAGACATCACTAATCTATAAATAAATAAATAAATAATAGGATAAATTACACTTTGTCTTTTTTATATTTGATTACTTTCTCACTTTGATGCTTAAAATTTATTTTTTCTCATTTTGACCCTTCATATTTTAAGTTTTTCTCATCTTTAAAGTTAATTTTTGTTAAAAATTAGACAGAAAATGACACATTAACAATCACGTGGCATAAAAATTATAACGCCCCCAAAATTTACAATAAATACACTCAAAAGCATATATAAATGACAGCATAAATTATAGTATTAGTCATTTCATTACATAAAGTTAATGAATATGCAAAGAGTTTAACATAAATAAATGCCCTTGAGACTTACACCTTTTCAAGCCTTGACTTGGTTACAACAAAAGTGAGACTTGCTCTTACAATCAAAGCCCTAAGCTATACAAGTAATGAAACAAAACATAGAAGCTCTTGCTCCCCAAAAGTCCCACCGATGCTATTACCTTGGAGGAGGCATTCTATCGATACCTGAAAATGTTTTTCCCAAATAGGGTGAGCCACAGCCCAGCAGGAATAATCTAACACAATATATGATGTTTAACAAAGGTACATATGCAATGTGCATATACAATGCTAGGGATAAAACATTCACATTTTATATAGTCATCGAATATCAAGTCCATGTTCCATTTCATTTTTTCTTCAATTTATTTCAATATATGAGCCAACTTCATTATTTTTCAATAACCCAAATGAGACTACAACTCAATGATTTAACAAATTCACAATCAACACATAAACTGTCACGCCCCAAATTTTAATTACTCGAAAACATTACCAAGAGCACAAATTTAGGTACTTTATAAATAAATAAAAAAAAGAAAAAGATTTATTATCCTTGAGTAATAGAAACATGATAGTACATGTTCTCTCTCATGATGAATACAACAATAGTAATAATACATGTCAAGCTCTCACTCAGAGACACCCCATTTTTGACCGACCTTAAGACTCGACGTCATCGATTGGCGCTCGGTGATAGTGCATGTTGTGCTCGTTTCGAGGTTTAGAAGTTTTGGCCGAGCCTTGCCTCAAGACCTCTGAACTCTTTGTGCTTTGGCTCGGTTTGTGGATTGAACCTTGTTTCTCTTCCGGAGAGAGGAGAGGTCTTATAGATCACCTTCTTGTGGTTGTAAACCACTTTCCTCGTTGGAGACTAGTTGTCGATTTTGAGTCTGTGACGCAGCGCCTTGACTTCGGGGCCGCGCTAACGTTCTTCATTTGGTGCAATTTTAAACCACACCTTGTTGCCTCTACCTAGAGCTACATCGTAGTCCGGAGACCACTTTTGTGGTCGTAGACCACTTTGGTGCCGATGGACTAGTTTTTGAGGCTTTGGCTACGCTTTGCCTCCTGAACTTTAAATCTCACATCCTTTTGGTTTGTTTTTGGTACAAACCTTGTTTTCCTTGTTTGGAAGGTGGTACAAGGATGGGAGACCAGTTCCTCCCTTAGAGACCACTTTTTTCTCCTGCCCGGCCATTTTGTGGTGCCTGACTTTCTTAGTCTTTGGGCCACCTTTTCTGGTCGGCCACCACACCACCACCTTGGTTTCATGTTGCAGACCACCTCTCCCCTGTGGCCGACCACTTTTGACTCTGGCCGACCACTTCCACTGGTCGACCGCCGGTATAAGTAACTGGCCGACCACTTCAGCGTGGCCACTTTTCACCACTTCTTGGAGATATTTTCTCTCCGGTATCACACTAGAAGGCACTAAAACCATCCTCCATACGTGTATGGAGGGATGGCCTGGACCCTTAGCTTCCTCAACAAGCTTGAGGCTTGGTTATCTATATAAGTGAACCTCCTCTCTCCTCCTCCAGGTTTAGAAAATTGTTCTTGAGAGTTATACGTACAACTATGTGTCTATCTTGCCTAGTCTCTTCATATTTGTGTTCAAAAGTGTCATTTTATCACACTTTAACACACAAACACACACTAAAACACCATCCTTTTGTTACTGAGGCTCTTTGAGGTTGGTTTTGGAGTTTTTGGATTGGTTTGAACTCAAAGAAGTTGCTGGAGTTGTAACTTTGAAGGTGTTCTTCAAGGGTGAGCTTCTAACCCCAAATCCTTGATTTTGCTTAAGCTTTTGGACCTATTTACATGCTTTTTAAGCAACTTTCTACTTGAAAAAGTTCTAATTTTTCATGCTTGTCATGTTTGTTTAAGGTCACTTTTGTGTTGGGAGTAGTTTACCTCTTAGGCCTTGTTAGGCCTTGTTTTGAAACCATCCATTTAGGCTTTTGTTTTAACCTTTGCATGACCTTTCTACCACTAAATTCCAAAAGAATTTCAGTGGGGAAATGGTGTTTTAATAGTCCCAAATAGGAGAGGTCATCCCTCTCCTTGTTGTTTTGTTTGCTTGCTTTGGATGCCTCATGTTTGAGCATGTTTGTTAAGCTTGTGTTGGACACATCTCAGCCTATTTTAGGCCTTATTTAAGCATGGCATACCACTATTTTGGTTTGTTTTGTCACCTCTTGCATGCCTTATACACTTGTAGTGTATTTCTCTAAGCAGTCTTGTATGCTTCATGAAGTAACATGTCTTTCTAGCTTGTTTTGAGTCCCTTTCGGCATGTTCTTGGTGTTGTTTTGCCATGTCATACCTCTATTAAGGTTTGGTTTGGTAGCCCTTGCATGCTTCATGCACTTGTAGTGTAATTCCATGAAATAGCCTAATGTGTATCATGCTTTAACATGTCTTTCTAGCATGATTTTGGCTTAAATTCAAGCTTTTGTCCATATTTTAGCATGCTCTAGCTCGATTTGTGTTGTTTTGGTCATGCATGCCATGCTTTGTATAGCTATAATGCATTCTAGCTTGTTAGCTTTGTGTGTCAAGTCCATTAGCATGCAATGCTTGGCCTATTTGAATGATTTGGTATCATTTCATATGTGATTTCGATCCATGTTTCATGGTCATACACTTGCATTTGTCACTTATTCAATGCATTGGAGGGTTTGCCCTTTATGCCTTAAACATGAGTCATTGCGTATGTCTTCATGCCTAAGTGCAAGCTATCATTTCAATGTGTTTTGGGGGTATTTTGCCATGATATAACTCGATTTTGTTGGCGAAGCCATCTCATGCTTGGTCTTGGTAGGTGTAGTGTAATCACCTTATTTGCCTTGCATACATCATGCTTCATCCCCTTCATGCTAGCATATTTTGGCTTCCTTCCATACATGTTTTAGTATCATTTTGACATGTTCTAGGACTGTTTTGGGTTGCCCTTTCCATATGCTTCATGTTTTGCATAGTTGTAGTGCAAGGGGCTATGCTAGCCTCAAGCTTTGGGTACCATAGCATGCTTCATTTGTGTTGTGTACATGATTAGGCATTCTTTACCATGACATTTTAGAGCATGTAACATTGCCATGTTCCCACTTCATTCACTCTTCAAGTGCCTCTGAGTGTTATGCATGGTTGCCTTGTTTGTGGCCTAGCATGTATGCCATCTTGCCTAGGTCCTTGAGCCTCCATCTTAGCATGTTTTGGTCTTTGTTTGGACCTATTTAAGCTCTGTCCATGGTTGGTTCATGCATTTGTGCCATGTTTTGCATACCTCCTATGTGTTGCTCTTTGCTAGCCTTATGCCTTAAGGACTCTAGCATGCCTTGTACCTATTGTTTGAGTGATTTGGAATCATTTCATACCCTATTTGAGCACATAGTGTTGTTACACTTCCACATTTGTCACTCTTTGAGCACTCTTGAGGGTTGTGCTCTTAGGCCTAGTGGATAGGCCTTTGCATGTGCATACTTGTATATGCCTTTGTGCCTTCATTTCTTAGCATTATAGCCACTGATTTGGGCATGACTGAGGTCTGTTCATTTTGGTTTAAGTCCATTGAGCATGTTTGTTTTCATGTTATTCGTATGCTTACATTGAGTCATGTTGTTGCATGCCTATGTTGCATTGCTTTGTGTATGCATGCATTAGCTTTGTTTGCATGTTATTAGCTTTGTTAAGTTGATCATAATCATATTGCATTGAGTATGCCATGTTATTTATTGAATTGAGTATGCCATGTCACATTGCATGTTGTTGCATACTTGTCCCTTGTATTGCATGTTTGCATGCTTAAGTTACATTACATGTTTGCATGCATGTTGTTGCTTGCATTGTGTTTGGATAAGGTGTTAGTCCAAACACAAGAAACGAGGGACGTTTCATACTTGAAGTGATGAAACGTGCCTCAAATCTCGATCCGACGCTCTTGATCATTGTAGGCGTCCCCGAACGCCCGAGGTTAAGTCCGTTCGTTCATATTGGGGTCACTACGGTTCAAGGACTCAAATGTCACGGTTCTTAATCTTGAACCAAAGAGTCCAAATCCGCAAATCGATTTTGAAAGATTTTTTGAAAAAAGTGCCAAACATGGATTTGCTTGCGGATATAGAGTCGCCACCTAAATGTTTTTAATAGGAAATTTAGGAAACCACGACTCGGTGCCAAAGGCCGCGTGTCATCACCAAAGTTGCCTCGGCTCGGGAACTTGGGTGCGATTGGGAAAGGTCACTTTGTGAGCACCCGCTTCGCCGATCAAAGGCAAGCCTCTACTAACCATCATATCTATTTTTGAAAACATTGTGTGTTCTTATTAGGTTATTAGCCTAGATTTACTATGTGATGCCTGACATACAAGTATAAATTTGGATCACTGAATTGGAACAAAACATTTCATGCTTGTTTGTTTGAAAATGGTTTGATGGTGCTACTATAAATAGGCTAAGTCGTGGATTTGCCACCCTCGGGTGGGCTTAAGAAAACATGATTTTGCCACTATCTAGTGGGCTTAAAACAAACATTTGATGAATTGTTCTAATCCAAATAACCCAACCTTCACCCACAGGCATTCAAGCAGTTATATCACATAAGCGATTAGCCTCATGGTAAGCATGCTATTCATGGCGATCCTCACACGCATGCAAGGATGCTAAAGCATAAAACTCACCGAGTACTCCAAGCCAAAAGCGAAACTCATTAGAAATCATGCATGATCCTAAATATCGGGATTGCCTAATGCAACACATGCAAAAATGCAACTATAGCAGCTCGGCTATCCTAAACATGGCATATGGAATGCTCAATTTGTCATGTATTCAACTTGGAATTGAAATACAAATGCGATTAGTATGATCCATGAGGCAGTGCATGTAAAACAAATGAATGAATGCAAACATGCTATCATCTTTGTATGCTAATTGAAATATGCCCTAATCTAACCATCATAAGCAGGTAAATAAAAGGGAAGAAAAGGCGTGGGATTGGAAGACATACATCACACTCACCCACACTTATTACAATTTTTCCCTCGCCTGAGGGTCCGAATAAATATCTGATCTCGAATAAAAGAATAATACAGTCTGAATAATACAGTGCAAATGATTTACAAGTACCTAATTAATTATCAAATTAACTAAGAAAGCATAAAAGCGGCATGCAAGCGAGGGGCCTTGATTCCACTCGGGTGATGAATGATGCATGTTCGGGTTGCCTTTGTGCGAAATCCATAGCGATGCCAATTAACCTCTGTTTGCACTGTTCTTGAAATCGTGCCAAGCTCAAAAGTTCTTGATTCTTCATTTTCTTTGCAGAGAGTAGAAAGGGCATAGCAATGTATTTTCACAAATGTATGCATGCCTCGATTCTCGTGCCACCAATCACGCATCTCGATGCATGATAGCCGAGTCGGTGCACAACTCAATATGAAATGAATGCATGAAAATACAACAAAACCTAACTCCATCATGGATAATCCGGAGTGTCAATGATTGGGAAATTGAGACACGTTCACACGTCACTCGGTACTGCTGCGTTTCCCGGGCTAACTCTTATCCCGAACACGATGCAATATGCATGATATGCATGAAATGCAACTAAGATACAACCTAACATGCGAAAGGCTATGAAATGGCATACACGATGCACGAGGAAACATGGCATACACAATGCGCTAATATACGGTCTAGCATACGCAATGCTATGGAATGAAATGGCATACACAATGCAATATGGGCTTACACCAACACAAGTGGACCTCGGCTACACTCACATAGGAGGCCAAAATGATGAAAATGAGACAACTTGGGATACGTGCACTGCGTGCATAAGCGAGAACGAACCTCTGACGCGGAATGCCACTCTAACAAGACATGGCATACTATCATGAAAAAATCAGAGGTAAAATGAGATGCAAAACAGCCCCGAAAACCGGTAAAATGAAACCCGATGCATGAAACGAGTCCCAAAACACGGATTTTGGCGCATGAAATGGCCTGTAACTATACAATGCATACATAATTTGAATATGAAATGCAAAGACAGAAGCAAGGAAGCCCCGAGACAAGAATTTTTACAGTTTAGAGTGAGGCCAAACAGTGGGCCCAAGTAGGGCTAAATTAGCATACAAAAATGGCTCCGCAAGGGAGGTAATGAAGCAAGTCACAAATGCTGGCCCCAAAAAGAGAAGGGGCCTTCCACAATATTGAAGAGGGGCCAAAAATATGATGTTTCACAGTTTATGACAGGTCCCAAAAACAGATACAAGTATGCCAAAGATCTCATGCAAGAAATGAGCCAACAAAGGGGCAAAGAAGCAAGTGGTGCGTGGAGGTCTCAAACAAGTGAGGGCCCTTCAACAATGTTGAAGAGGGACCCAAAATAAGGCTTTTTACAGTTGATGTCTGAGCTCAAAACAGTGTACAAATAGGCTCAAAATATCATGCAAAATGAGGCCATCAAGAGGGCTATAACATGAAGTATACAAAGGGTGTCTCAAAAATCTATAGACCCTTAATGAAACATGAAGAGGGGGTCAAAATATGGCCACTTTCAGTTATGATCATGGCCGAAAAATAGAAGCAAGACAAGCTAACAAAACATGCAAAAATAGGGACCAAAGAGGGGTACAATGGCAAGTGATACATGGAGGTCCCAAACAAGGATGAGCCCTTCTTCAATGTTGAAGAAGGGATCAAAATAATCCTATCTACAACTTATGTCATGCTCCAAAACAGATCACACATAGGCTAAAAATATCATGCAAAATAATGGCATTCAAGAGGATAATGAAGCAAGTGCCAAAAAGAAGCTTCAAACTGCAATGAGCCCTTAATGAAACATGGAATATAGCTCAAAAAAATGACATTTTCAGTTTTGGTCAGAGCTCAAAACAGCAAGAAAAATGGCTAGAAAAGTGTTGCAAAATTAAGCTCAAAAGAGGAATTGACACTTACCCTTGAAGACCAACCCTTGGTTGCTCCTTGGCTTGAGAAGTGATGCCTCCTAGCTGGTGGAAATGGAGTAGTGGTGGTGATGCTAGGTAGTGATGAAGAAATGGTGCAAGGAACTTGGATGCTTGAGCTTGAAAGAGAGAGATGGAGGAAGATGTGTATACAAGGCTTAAGGCAAATTTTTCCAACCCTCGAGACAGGACCTTGAGAACATTATATAGGCAAAATGGGTGGAAAAAAGGAAATTGAGGAAAAACAAGCCAAGTTTCCCCCCAAAATGGCCAAACCCTCGGACATGGGTGAAGTGTAAAACAAAATACATGGCTAGAACACACTCCCAGGGGCAAAGACGGCCGGCTAGTTTAAAATGGCAAAAAAAAACATTCACCAAAAAAAGTGGCCGGCCGGCCAGGCCAAAGAGGGAAAAGTGGCCGGCCACACCCTAGGATGAAGCCCCAGAAGTTAGCTTTCCAATGCCACAAGCCTTGCATTAAAATTCATACATAGAAAAAGTTATGCGATTTCAGTAAAGTCGGCAGATTAGGTCCAGGACTTCAACCAACCATATCTCCTCCCCCCGGATTTGGACTTAGGAGATTCTTGAGTGAAAAATGAAGCCCCGGAAGTAAGCTTTCCAATGGTGGTGGTCTCATATCTTAATTCCTCTTGTGCAAAGAGTTACGCCCGTTTCGGTGAAGCCGCGCAGACTTTCTCCTTCCCGGATTCATGCTAAACCACTTTTGACCAAACAAAAAGTTGGTTGTCAGAACAATTGCTAGCCTCCCACCCTCCTACAAGCTTCCTAATAATGAAAATAAGGCCTCCACCAAAAATGAGCCCAAACTGATGCGAAATGAAGGTTCGAGGGCAGCAGCGCGATTCGGGACCGGCGAAGTGTTGGGCAGGAGTAGTGTTCGACCACAGTTGGTCTCTCGGACCCCATGTCCTCAAAATGGAGTAAATAAGATGCATGCCAAAAAGACAAGCGGAGGTAGTTAGGCGATCCCGAACCGAGGCCTGGCACCGACGGCTCAAAGCAAGACTCAAAATGGGAAAAAATGGCTGCGACGACCACAACGTAGCCTATGGCCGAGAGATGATCTATGAGACCTCTCCTCCCTCGGAAGAGAAAACAAAGAAAATCGAGCTTGGTTACAAACCGAGGCAAGGCAGAAAAGTCCCAGTTCGGAGGCAAGGCTCACGTGAGACTCGCAACCTCAAAACGAGCACAGTCTACATCATCACCAAGTCCTCAATCGGTGACGTCTGAGTCTTAAGGTCGGTCAAAAATGGGGTGTCTACAATCATACATGATAGACTTCTAGGCTTTATGTGTTTATGTGTGCATTCATTTTACATTGAATTGTGTAATTTGGCTTCTCAGCCTTCATGCATCGAGATGTGTGATTGGTGGCCCAAGAGTCAAGAACCGCACTACCTTGAGCTTATGAAATGATAGGGAGGGTGGTTGTACACATATCTTGCAAATACATTGCCATGCCCTTTCTTGCTCTCTGCGACAAATTGGAGAAGTACAACAATTGGTCGTGACCACTTTTTCTAGTTCTGACAAACAAACGTGGTCGGCCGGTGGCTGGCAACATCCCTAGGTGGTTGGCCATGTTCCTATAGGTTCCCATGGTGGAGTTGAAGCTTTGTGGAGCTTTGTGCAAGGTTAGAACGATTTGCAAGCAGAGGCAAGTCGGGCCATCGCGACGGATTTCGATCGAGCAACGAGCATGCTTGCATTCTTCTCCCTCTGAGGACATTGCTTTACTGCTTTACTTAGCTAATTTGCTTAGCTAGTTTATGCTTTGGTTTTGTACCTAATTAGTTAATGAGTTTAACTATTCAATTTGTGTTGCAATAGCTTAATTAATTAGCTTGTGAGTTAATTAGATTTGTGATATAATAATTAGTTTAATTAGCTTAGATTAGCTAGTTAACTTCTTATTCGGACCCTCCTGCGAAAGGGCCAACTGTTGTAATAAGCGTGCGTGTGTGTGATGCATGTCTTCCAACCCTCATTTCTTTCTTTCTTTTACTTAACCGCTTACGATGGTTAGTTTTAGGGCATGTTTCAATTAGCATACCTTATGCTTGCATGCGTGCATCATTCATCTATTTTGCATGCACCAGGCTCGGCGCATCATACTAACTGCATTGTATTTCAATTCCAAGTTGAATACATGTATCAAATTGTCGCATTCACATGACATCTTAGAATAGCCGTGCCTATTTTAGTTGCATTTTTGCATGTGTTGCATTAGCCATCTTAACATGAACTAGGATCATGCATGATTTCTAACTAGTTCTTTGTTTTGGCTCGGAGTACACTGTGAGTGTTTACGCTTTAGCACACTGCATGCGTGTTAAGTGTTGCCATGTTAGCATGCTTGCTATGAGGCTAACTGCTTATTTGATTAACTGCCTGAATGCTTGTGGGTGAAGGTTGGATTGCTTGAATTGGAACAACTCATTGAAATCCGCATTTTTAGCCTACTTGCGAGTAGCGAACCGTTTTCACAAACGAACATGAAATGTTTTGTTCCAACTTATTAGGCGATCTAGTCTATACTTGTATGCTGTGCGCATCACATGGTAATTCTAGGTTAATAACCGGAATAAGAACACATGTATTTTCAAAAACAACATATCATGCTTAGTTAAGGCCGATCCTTGATCGGGCGAGTGAGGGTGCTCATTGCATGACCTTCCCCTCTCGTACCCAAGTTCCCGAGCCGAGGCAACTTTGGTGATGACGGACACGTGGCCTTAGACACGAGTCAGGGTTTCCTAAATTTCCCTCAAAATAAAATATTTAGGTGGCGACTCTGTATCTGGCAAAGCAGTCCATGTTTGGCACTTCTTTATAAAAATCAGTTTTCCAAAACGATTTGCCGTCTTTGGTGATTTATCGGTTTCGCATTGCACTTTGTGACATTAGATTCAGAATCGTAACATGAGTCCGAACTTGTAGTAGCTAGAGAACAAAACGAGTCCGCCCTTGCGCGCGGTGAGCCGGGAGTTCTCCAGGGCGGTTTACAGTTTCTGGTGACTCTGCTGGAGATTTCGAGAACTTAACCCGAACTCATGATATCTTGTTTTGATTACACTTATGTGTTTCTTTGCATTGCATGTGCATTGGTGCGCCTAAGTCACCGTGTTCGTTGTCTGCTATTCCTGAACGGTTAGCCTGAGGCTACTTGCCATAAGGTTGACCAGTTACGAGCTCTGCCACAACGGGAACACAAACCCCAGTTTTTACTAGGGCACCCTTTTTTTTGACCATTCGACCTAGTGCATATCAGAATCCATAGTGACCATTCCAAGCTAGGACAGGTTGCTCACCTGATTGTAGGTTGTTTGAAACCGCTGTGTGCGTAGTCAAACCCTAGCTCCTGACAAGATAGGACAGGGAAACCCTACCCATCCATAGAGGTGTTTTGGCTCTTACTTGCTTGATTATGTGCTTTTAGAGTGTGCCTCTACAGGAATGCATGTATCGGTTTGCAAGTCTAGATATCAAGCTTGAGGGCATTAATATTTGAAGAATCAATTTTACCTGAGGGTATCAATTTTGGGGGCGGCGATTTGAGCCGCGATGCAGTGTTTGAGAACAACGTATTCAGCGTACAAGTGGCAACTGTGTGTTATCTTGTCAGCTGTGTGTTGTCTTTATTTAAGCCGTTATGCTGTCTGTTTTTTTTTTCTGGTTGTATGTTTCCTTATTATGCTTTATTTATCTTTTTGCAAGGTAGTTTAGCACAATTGCATCCCAGGCCGGTGATATTCCCGAGCACTCGGGTTAAAGGTCGAAGACTTAATCGATCCAAGGATCGATGAGCGGACAAGCGATGTTCCACGATTATTAGGCGGAGGTCGATGGCGTAGTGTACCAATACAACAGTTGCGGACCGGTGGTCCTTGAGTAGTCGGGGAGATTTAAAGTCTATTGCGGAGACAGATATCTGGTTGTTCATTAGACCGGCACAATATGGCAAGTATGGAAGAGATGATGTCGGCTCGAGGAAAGTATGCAAGCCATGCGGCAGATCTTTGCCCACCAAGTAGGGTTTGTTTGCATGCCAAGGTTATGGCTCAGCAGTGAGTTGATTGCCAAACTTCAGCAACAGCAACAACCACAGCAAACCGGAGCATCTGCTTCGCATCCACCTCCTCTCCTACCAAGAGTTCTAATACTCGGGGAGACAGCAAACGTCCAGGAAAATACGAACGTCCCAATAGAGCCGGCTCTACCCCCAATCCTACCTCAATTGTCCAAAGCACCCACCAATCTAGTGGATTCACCGTTTGAATTTGAGGTGGATCCCACAGCACTGAAAATGAGCAAGCTAGAAAAGCTTTTCAAGAAGTCTCAAGGCGTGAAATCCATTCTAGATATAGAGGATGGATATACCGATTCGGCCGTGACTCTGCTGGACCGGTTTAAGATGCCGCACATAGACCGCCGATGGGTGCAGGGATCCTATGGTGCACCTCCGGCTGTTTTTGGATATCCTAAGGCCGATGAGCCTTTCCAGATTGCAGAAGCTTTCCCTGTTTGGCCGGACCCTGTCGGGTATAGCGGCTATTTGGTATCCGATGATGGGAGTAATTTACCATGTTCCAGAAAAAGTCCGATTCGCACCGATTCTACACAATGAGCTACTAGTAGGAAGGTGATTAGTCCTTTAGTTGCTCGGCGAAAAGGTCGCCCGATTATCAAACAAAAGGTTGCCAAAATAGATCAAATTGTGAATTGGTTCAATGCAACGGCAAAAAAAAAAACAAAAGCAAAGGTAAATTGTGTATTCAATTTATTTTTTTTTACAAAGTGTATTCAAGTATGTAAAAACAATTCATAAATTTCAATCTTTAATTATTCTTAAAAAAATACAGGCTGCTAAGTTGCTTCGATTTGGAGCTGAAGCTCAACCTCAAGCTAAAGCTATTGCATATACACTGTATTATCCTTATATGGTTGCCACACAAAATAGTATATATGTACCGGTACGTGTTCGAAAGAGGACTTCACATCAATAGCTTGTTTTCACAAATTTTGTTCTTCGAACATGTACTTTTAATTGAATTGTCACAGGTGGCCAATGGTATTGGAGGCACGTCTCTTACTCCATCGGACTTTACAAGTGGCACACCGGAAGTTTGATGAGTGCTCCAACTTGGATTTATGATTCTACATCTCTAACCCCATCGACTTCTAATACATGCACACTAGGAAGCTTGTATATTACAGACATGTTTGACTAGTTTCTTGAAGTTGGGTTGGGGAAAATCCAAACCCATTAGGAGATAGAGAGGGTAGTACCCATGGAGAATTGGGAATGGGGAATAAGGGAAAATAATTATAAGGGAATAAGGATGGAGAATTAATATTAACCCCCATTGCCATCCCTAACAGGCAGGCTTGTTTATTGATCCAAGGTTTTTGTTCAATTCAACAATCAATTTTTTTAATAATTACTTTCTTAAGGTTATGATGTTATGCTTCGCTCTCTTAAGGGGTGGACATAGAGCAAGACCAGCTAGGTTCAAGCCAAGTTTAGAGAACATAATAGTGCATATATATTATTTTAAGCTTGCTTCAATTTGACATTGGGCCTAATCTAATCATATCAAGCTTTGTAGTACTTCTAAATTTTAGGTAGCATTTGGTTTACCTTTCAAAATTTAATTCTGTCTTTAAATTATGATTTAGATGAAACATGTTAACCAAACATATTTTTAAAATACAACTCAAAATTAATTTCAAAACTCCTCGCTTATCTTTTTTATTATTATTATTATTCAATCAATCAATCATTTTTCCTCTCTTCTCTCATCTCACATTCTATATATCAATCAATCAAAAAAAAAAATTATAAATCATCTCAAAATTATTTTCAAAATTCATAACCAAACAAATTTTCTGTTTTTAAATCAAGATTCAAAAACTCAAAACTCAAAATACAACTTCACACTTAAATCATAATTCTAAAACTAAACCAAATGGGTTCTTAAACTTGTCCACTTAACTCAACATATATAGGCTATCATTATTATTATTATTATTATTATTATTTGGATATTGAAAATTTATTAAATTAATTGGACCCTTTTAATAATTAATTGAATTTAGTTCATTAACAAAATCTAACAAATTTAACAAACCTTTTAAGAAATATTTGGCCCGGTAGCTTGAGGTTAGAGGTGGCAAATGGGCAAAATTTAAACGGGTCAAAATATGTAATGTTTTAAAAGGGTATTAACTTGAAATCATCCATTTGGCAAATGGATCGGGTATTCTGAGTCATTCACAAACTATACTAGAACAAGAAGACCCGATTCGAATCATTTAAACCCATTTAGGATTAACAAGTGTCTTTTAGTAACCTAATTACAGCTCATTTACATAAAATGGCAACCAGAACTCATTTATTTTGGGTAGATCATAGATTCCGGTTTAAATTGCCACTTTTACTTGAGCAATACTTGTCTAGTTCATTCAGGGTGACAAGCTTTATGTTTGCCTGAGATCCTACCTCTGGTTTGTTTTGAATTAATCCAAGCTTGAAGAATCCTTTGCTAATTAAAGGTAGGTTTTAATGTGATTTATGATTTTTAATAATGTTAGAATAATTATATATATATTTATTTATTTATTTTAGGGGAAATTGTATTTAGTGGAGAAATAATTGTATCTTCATGATGATACAAGTGTCCTGTATGCATGGTACAAGTCAATTTTATACTTGATGCAAGTATTTTCTATTTATCATAATTGTACCGAAAAATATTCTTACTTATAGTGTAATTATTTTGTGATTATTCCATTTATTTATAATTCTCCATCCCCCCTTTTTATTTGCGTTTATGATTTTACGTTGTTAAAAATGATACTCTTTAATGTCATTAAAAATATTTATGATAGAGTTGATTGAAACTTCAAAAAATACCTTTGTCAATGGAAGTGACCACATAATTTGTTGACACCTCTGTCATCTTCAATTCTATTAGGAGGGCAATGTAATCAATAGGATTAGCAATTAATTTGTTTTTGAAAAACGTTTGACATTCTTAAAATAGGAATCATAAATTTAGAATTGGTTTGGGGTGTCCTAAAAAAGTGTATTTTTTGTCTTTTTATGAAAAGATGTGCAAAAAAGTAGAGAGATGATGTGATGAAAAAAAGATAAAAAGATGAATTATATAGGTTATGCCAAACCAGGCCTTACTCTCTAGCATTTCTCACTCCCTTCTTTTTTTTTTTTTTTTCAAGAAATTATTCAATTATATTTCGTCCAAGTTTTTTAATTATCCACTCTGACCCCTTTTTTGGGTCTTGCTTGTCTCTCACACAGATTTGGATCAGTTCGGTCTGGTTGGCTGATCTTAACTTTTGGCCCTTTTTTGATATCGAATTGTACATATTTTAGAATTTGTTAAGTACATTATTCTGTAAAAAACTCACATCGACGATAATTGAATAATGTATTCTAATCACTTTGTCTTGGAAAAAAGGACGGTTAAAAATTAATGATTCATAAAAAAGTGATCACGAATATAAAGTATCCGATTATTTGATCGACGTGATTTTTTATAGTGATAATGTCTTTCAAATAAATCCTAAAATAGTAAATGATTAAATTATCAAAAGGAATACAATAGGCATAAAGCTGAATCCTTCAATCTGGAGATGGTGGATGAAGGCAAACCCGACCTCTTTTTTTCATAGTCATAGAGAAACAATTCATTAAATTAAAAAACAAGAAACCTACAAGCAAAACCTGCATAATTTGTATAGAACTAATAAAGCAATACTATTATATTATTTTATTTTTTTCTTTTTGGTAGGGAGGTGCTCACCTCACTCTTAATCCCATCCATTCCATAACTAGTAAAAGGATAGTGAACCCCACAATCACGGATTTTACTTTCTCTTACAACCAGTGGACTTGATGGTGCATTGCACTAAAAAAGAGTCATTCTCAAGCGGTTATGAATAATGTTATATCATATTAATTAATGTCTTAATTAAAAGTATATTAATTAAATTGGTTCTAATATAATTTAAGATATTTTTGATATTTATAATTTGTATAATGACAGTAGGGTTAATAATATGCATAATTAGTGTTAGTATAATTTATTAACGGTGCATGAAAAGTACGAATAGTTATTATTTTGTTAGTATATATATATTATATTTTAAAGATTGTTACTGAGGGCTTATTGAAAAACTAATGTTAAAAATTAGCTTTCCATAATATCAAAAATAAAATTTCACATAAAAACGATAAAAAAAATGTTAGAATTTGAGAATTGGATGTTAATTTACCATTTATAACTTTGGTGGGCACTATTTCACTGCACTTCAATTATTGTATGAGTGGATTTTGAGGACATCTCCGATCATAAATAAATAAATTAATAATAGAATTAAATTACACTTTGTCTTTTTATATTTGATTACTTTCTCACTTTGATATTTAAAATTTTTTCTCCTACTTTGACCTTCATGTTTTAAGTTTTTCTACTTATTTTTAAAGTTAATTTTGTTAAAAATTAGATAGAAAAAATGACACATTAACAATCATGTGACATATAAAAATATTTTTATTATATCTAACCCACGTCCTCTAACATAAACTTAAATCTAATATAATAATATATTTTTTAAAGTTAATTACCTAAAAGTTTTATTTACAAATGTTATGGTAGCGCCAGGTCCTATCTAGAGACTTTTTGAACCAATAAATCTTTATTTAGTAAAAACAACAATGCTAGAGGGTCACACAATAGGGGATGTGGCTCACAAAGCTAGCAACGATATCGTTTGTGTTTCTACCCAAAACGACGTCGCTTATGACGTTATTTTAGCGGTTATTGGCCACACAAAATGACCCTCAAACCTCTCAAATTTCCTTAGTAAAATTAAGAATATTATCGGGTTTTTAAAATTTAAAACTAACAAGATTATCAATTTTATAATAATGTTCCAACTAATTTTACTAATTAGATAATTATTTTACTAACTAATGAAAAAAAAAAAAAAAAAGAATATGAGATTAACACAGTTTTTACCTTTCTACTTATTACGTTTAATTCAACTAATTTTAAAACCCAGAAACATTATCGATTTTCTTATTTAAAATTTTTTTTAGTTTGCACATCAAAAGTTCCATTATCATACTCTTTTATAGACATAAAATTTTCTGTTTTGCACAAAAAATTAATTTAGTTTTTCAATTTTTCCATAAAAAAAAAAATATTAGACTTTATTTTTGCACATAATTTTTTAAATTTTTCAATTTTGAAAGTTGATATTTTTAAAGTTTTAAAATCAAAATAAATGTTAAATCATCATGTTCCTTTATATAGATAATCATAAATGATGTGAACAATAATTGCTTTTGAAAGACACAATTCCGACTATTAAAAAATTTAATGAGACTTAAAGATTCTAAAAAATTGTAGTTTATGATTTGCACGTAGTATAAGTTCATAAATTAGGACTCATCTATAAATGCCCTATTTTTTATGTTATGTGATGATTTATTATAATATTTTTGTATAATTTGAAAAAAGAAATTAATTTTAAGAATAAATTGAGAAAAAATTTGAAGCGAGAAAAATATTAAAGTGAAAATAAATAAATTTTAAGAGCTCTGAATTTTAAAAAGTAATCAAACATAAAAAGAATTTACACCTAAATAATAAGGAAACATTTAAAAAATAAAAATAACTAGAATTGACTATTAAAATTGCATGTCATGAGTAGGACCCAAACAAGCAAATAATTATAAATAAATAAATTGTATTTGAATTTTTTCTCTGTTAGATGATTGTGGGATTGGCTACTCTTGAGAAATCTTCATGGATTGGCATGCGAGATATCCCTTGAATCTCTCTTTCCTCTCATAGTAAAACCCTAAAAAGATATGTCATCATTTAATGCAAACAATCTTTCTCTCTCTATAATCTCTATATTCTCTCTCCAAAAATCTTTCATTGAGAGATAGAGATAAATAAACTTTCTCTAAAAACCTCTATCTCTAAATCGAACCTACCTATCTCTCTAAAAAACACAATTCCATGACAAACACGTCTCTCTCTTTACAACCCTTTTAAAGAAAAACCTAATTAAGCCTCATCTCTTTCTGAAAAGCAATTACCTTTTGGTTTCCTCTCTGCTTCAACTCAAGCTTCTGCCATTTACTCTCAATCCAATGGAGAAGAAGAGAGAGTTTTGAGGCCCATTTTCTCTCTCTAAAACCTCTTCTCCTTCTTTCTAAAAAGCTTCCTTCTCTTTTTGGTGGCCTTTTGGTGGCTTTTATCAATGTCGCGCCGGTCGGGTAGCCCTACTTGGCGTTCATTTTCTTTGTCTTGTTAGTTTTCCTGGCAGCTTTCGAATAAACTTGAGTCCTCATTTATACCCACCTAGGTGTGTCTCGGTCTTTAGGAGTGAAGTGTTTGGTTTTGTCTTCGAGTTTACTCGTGTGTTTCCACTCGTCTTAAAAAAGTGTTTATTGAGGCGTTACAGTTTTTCACTACCGTGCACTCTTTGGCGGCGAGGAGTTTGAGGGGTGCTTTTGGGCGGATACAAAGGCAGATCATAGGCGGCGATTGTCTTTGTCCAGGGTTGTCCTCACCGAGCTCTTCCTCGAAAGTGAAGTTTGAGGTGGATGAAGATAGAAGACTTGTTGGTTTTGGTGTTATTATCCTTGAGGGTTTTGGGTGTGAGTTAGATGTAGTCTTATTTATATACGGAGGAAATTATAGCGAGAGTTTTGGGCGTTGAAGGCGTGGGGTTTTGTTTAACACCATTATTGCAAGGATTGACATTACATAGTAGGAGAGAAAATGCGACACCATGGCTTGTATGGTGCTTAGGGAGTTCGTAGAGGTTTTGGGTGTGGGGAAGAATCGATGCGGCGATTGGAGTTGGTATAAGCGAGGTACATAGGAGTTGAGGTTTTCTTCTTGGTCTTGCGGAGTTGATCTTGACAATGGAGTTGAAGTTTTCTTCCGTTGGTGTATTTGCCCGTGTTTTTCTCGTGCGGAGTGGGGCATTAGGAGTTCTGTAGGGCGTGCAGGTATTGTAGCGACTAAGATCACGTGAGTTGTGGCAGTGATAGTATTCGCGAGCGTGGGTCACGAGGCGATTAATGCAGGGCGTGGGTCTTAGCGATTGGATGTGGGGAAATGATTGGACGTTCATTGGAGGGTTAATTTGCTTTGGTGTTTTAGTTTAGTCTTTGTTTTCCTAATTTATTTTTACTTGTTGTATTTGTGGAGTCTGTTTTGTTTCTTTAGTTTGTTTTTGGGTGTTATTTGTGGGTTTTACGTGGGGATTCATGTATTTTAATTTTTATTTAAGTTCTTCCTTAACTCATATTTTAAAATTAGAGAGACCAAGGGGTTGGTTGTATGGATGCTGATGCATAGCGATGGTAGGGGTATTTTTATCTGCAAGATCTCTACCGATCTTGTCTCATCTTCCTTGTCTTTAATTTCATCTTTGTTTAATGAAATTTTTTATTTTAGATCAAAAAAAAAAAAAAAAAATGGGCATTGAAAGATTCAGATAAGTTGGTCTTGAGTGGTTTAGATCACACAACCCTAATAATGCTGTTTTCTAGAACTAACTTCTCCTGAAAACCACCGACATATGCCTCTAGCAGTCTCTTTTCGCGGAAAACCATCTTCTGAGTCATAGTCGCCTGAAAACCACCGATTTCCTTCTCCGGAAAACCACTATCAGGAATCAATCCTTGCCAATACTGCCCTTTCACTGTACCAAATACCACTGTTTATAACATTGGAATATTCTTGATCCTGAATTCCAGTCACCTCAA